>JAYKAV010000303.1:67151-135373 GCA_035582835.1 Phoebastria nigripes | reverse complement strand
TGCAGGTCAGATAAACTAATATTGTGATCAACAACTGTTAACAGATATAAATTCCTTAATACGCTCTAGTTAATCTGTTGTTATCTCAAACCCTTCATGCCCCACGTTGGGCACCAAAAAGGACTGTCGTGGTTTAACCCTGGCAGCACCTAAACACCACGCAGCCGCTCGCTCACCCCCCCACCTCTGGTGGGATGGGGGAGAGAATCGGGAGGGCACGAGTAGGAAAACTCACGGGTTGAGATAAAAACAGTTTAATAATTGAAATAAAACARAGTAGAACAGTAATAATAACAGTGGTAACAACAACAACAACAATAGGATATACAAAACAGGCGATGCACAATGCAACTGCTCACCACCCGCCGAACCGACGCGTTGCCGAGCCTATGCGTGCCCGAAAAACACACGAGCCCGKCCTGGAACCCAGAGCCCCCCCMCACACTTAGTTTTTATACTGAGCATGACGTTACATGGTATGGAATACCCCATTGGCCAGCTGGGTCAAACACCCTGGCTATGCTCCCCCTGCCACCTTCCCATGCACCTGGCAGGGCATGGAAGGCCGAAAAGTGCCCGGTGCAAGCACCACCCAGCAACACCCAAAACATCAATGGGCCMTCAACGCTCCTATTRWACCAAACCCAAAACACAGCGCAGCCTCCCCAGCTAGTGGGAAGAAAGTTAACTCTGTCCCAGCCGGAACCAGGATACTTATGTACAACACTTAATGTTATTGCTTTATAGAAAAGTTTTAAACTCTTTAAAAACAGAAGTAAAAAATGCTTCCATCATGTAAACTTTCATGCATTTATTCTTCTTCATAAGAAGAGAAAAGATTGACTGATAGATGCATCCTTTTATGCATTATTTTCAAGTCTGAAGGTCAAAGTGAAGCAGTTAGTCCGAAATAGAAAGTGAAAAGTTAACTAGTAATAACTTTCAGAAACCAATCTATTATAATAGAACAAGATGGGAGTGGTTATGAGATATTTCAGGTAGTAACTGAGAGGCTTCATCTGCAGACTCATGAAACTCTATTTAAAGTGTCAGAACCTGGAAATTTAGAAGATATTCCTTCTCCACGGAAGGATAGTAAGATGGTGCTGATTCTAAGATTACATCTTTCCAAAATTGTCATAAGGCGTAAATCATACTTGAATGTGACTAGTGAGAGAAGAAGAGCTTGTTATTCCAACCGATCACCTATCACTGTCCACCAGTGCCTGATCGTAGCAAGTGCTGTAAAGGAGTAATTTGCTTAGGATGGCTTCTCCTCTTTCCTTCTGTCATCTATGTAGATATTGTCATGCTAAAGCTTTATTAAATTAAGATTTACTTGAAAAGAGAAGCGAAAATTAAAGTATATCTAAGCTCATGAAAAKTTAATAACTAATGCTTTCTGATATAGTTTTTTGTAATATCTGATAAAAGTTTGGTATACTCGTTCATATAAATTGTGTATCAGTTTATCCTCTCATTGAATATTTGGGAAATATTCTTTTTCTGCTAAGTATCTGCAAAATTTTAGATTACTGTTTTCAAATGTAATAAATTGAGTTGATTTTGATGATCAAATAATAATGATTTAGTCATAATGTTCTGCAAATTTTTGAAAAACAGAAAAGACTAGTAAGATAGAAATTACATGTCAAATAAAAGTCTTATTTTCGTTAGCTTTTAAAATCTAAAATATATGTAGTAATTAAATATTTAAGAGTGTCCAGCTTTGCAGGTATTCAAAACACAACTGCACAGAGCCCTGAGCATCCTGCTTTAGCTGACCCTACTTTGAGCAGAGAGGTTGGGCTAGGCAATCTCCAGATTCAGCCCTTCCAGTCTCAATGATTCTGTGATTTTCTGATTTTCTGTTTAAATTTTATACTCAGAATGTTTGCTTTTACAGATTTAACTAAATTTTTACACCATTTTCTAATATAGTTTTGTTTCCATAATAACAGAATTCTTAAAAAAGGCAAAAAAAAAAGGTATAAAGCATTTTTTTTTTTTCCCTCCAGAAATCTGGTGACAGCGAGGTTGAGGACTACTTTAAAGAAAAGCTATTTCCCAGATTTAGAATCAAATCAATAAAATCATAATAATTGATGCGGTAATAATAGTGTGGTAATACAAACTTACACAAAATGCATGCTTACAATATCCTGACTGAAGTAAAAATGTCTGCTTTTAATAACTCTACTTTTGCTTAAAGTGTAAAATATTAGGATTACTCTTAGTTATTACAGATTTAAAAGAAATATTTTGCACATCTGTGATTTCCCCGATTTCCATCAATCATTTCAAATATTTGCTATTGCTGTACTTCTAGGATTTCTTTCAGAATAACACTATAAATGCAAATCATATTAACATATAATATTAAATGACTATTAGTATATAGTCACGGAAAAGCAATGGTCCTGTGCTGTGTGATAAAATGTGTAACTATAAATAATTTCAATCAGAGGAAAGCAACTGGGGGAAAGTACATTAAAAGCCTGAATAAAAAAGCTGTTCACAATCAGTTACAGCTGAGTGCAACAAAAATTACTTTCTAGGGATCAAAGGAAATTAATGATTGACCAGTGTAACCAGAACATCCCACAGCATGTTAAATATTTAATACCATGCTACTTCTGCCCAAAACAGTCTGAGGTTTGGCATATATCCACTAAAATAGCTCATTGCTAATTAATTTGGCATGTCATTTTGCATAACATTAGTAATTAATACTAGTCACTATGCACTATAGTGAACTTTTTTCAGCTAAAGATTCAATCTTAGTAGTTTCAAAAGCTTGATGAAATGGTCATTTTTTATTATTCTTAGAAGAGAACTTGCACATTGAAAAAGGTATCGCAGTCAGAAGGAAGGATGTATCAAAGTTTATAGACCGAATTTATTTGAGGTTGTTCAAGGTCAATGAATTTTTTTCCCTCCACTTGCTTGAAATTATGAGTAATAGAATATGAATAACTGGTACTCCGGCTGAGATGAACTACAGTGATGTGTAACACTATATTTAGCTGTCTTTTAAACTATTGCAGTCTCATTTAACAGGCTCCAAATTGAACCTGCGTTCTCCACCATTTTAGAGGCAACATTTACCCTGAGGTTTTGCAAATTGATTTGAAGAATCTCCAGTAATTATTACTCAAGATGCAGAAATAATGCTATCTTTGAAGAAGCACTTAGGGTAACCATTGTAAACAGTGGTTTTGAATAATCAAAAAAAAAAGAAGTAAAACTTTGAGTTTGCTTTGTGAAAAAAAGTATCGTTATATGAAAAAGTGATTTTTTGGGTCATTTTCCTAATCTGTCTATCCCCCCAAACTGAAGTTTATAACTGTAGTAAAATACAATTTATTCTGAGCAATTGTGCAATCCCAAACCCCAGGCACTGATATCCTATAGTTAAAAAGCCTAGAGAGTCATTGAAAGCTAACATTACTCTGTGAAGRTCTGCAATGAGCAGGAAGAGCCTTGTAGCAGAGAAGTCAAGAGACTGGAAGATCACTAGTAATTAAATTAATAGCAGTGAGCCCAGGGCCATTTTTCTTCATCTTCTGTTTCTCATATTGCCTCTCATTTTTTCTATGATACTCTTTTCATCTTTCTTGTTCCTAATTAACACTTGTTAACACTTTGCTTTTTTTCCTTGGCTTCTTTTGCTTTTTTAATTCTTTCATATAGTTTTGTTCTCATTCTTTGTATGTGTGATTTCCCTGTTGGCTTATCTGTCCGTTCATTTTCTCTGGTCCTTTCTTCTCCCTTCACTGTTACCTTCTCCTTTTGCTTTCTGCTTCCCTTCATTCATTGTGCCATGTGTCTAACTTCTCCTTGCTTAACTGTATTGGTTTTCTGTCAAAAAGGACTCCTCCAGCACTTCTGATAGTGCTTCCTCGTTCCATGTGAATCATTTGAGCAGTGTTATTCAAAGGAATGGTTTTTTGCTATTCTACCGAAAATTTTTATATCCTTTTCAAAACTATGTAGTTCAGTCTGGTCTAAGCACGTATTTTAGGATTGTAGCTGCAGTAAAATGTCATGACAGCAGCTTAAACAATGACAATAGTACCATATAAAGTGTGAATGTTATAACATACAGTGGGTCTAAATCTCTTAGTGTAATTTAGGATCTTTTTAGTACCTAGTAATCCAATGTGCATTCATCTGTACTGAATTTTCCTTTTTGGAGAGGATGATGCAATGTAGTATAGTGATATGCAACAGTTTTACCAACTTAAACATATGTTACCATGCAAGCTCCCAATCTAAATTATATATTAGAGGTGGAATTGCTATTTCTTCCATGTTATCCCTCTAACACAGGCAGTGCAGCAGGCCAACATATTTGAAAACTGGGACTTATCACACAGAATGAGTTTACAAAGCAAGGTAATCGACAGTCTCTGAGCACGTAGCATTAGTCTGCCTTTGGATCATTCCTGTGAAAAAGACTAAGCAGTCTCAGCCTTCTAGGGTTTCCCCCCTTACCATCAAGGGAAATATTGGCATGAGTGTTAGTAGGTCTTGACTTCTATAAATAGTGACTGTAGCAGGAACTTTTTTTCCTGAGAAATTGCCATGTAAATGTTGTTTTCAGTGCTGAATTTGATTCTCATGGTGTGAGAAGTTTTTCAATAAGCAGGATACCCTGGTTTGAGAGCCATGGGATAACAGAACTTCTGTTAGAGCTTTGGTTTTAAGCAGAATCTTTTTTTAAGGGGAAGTAAACTGTGATGCTCTAGGCTTTCATATCAAAATTTGGACAGCAAGCAATAGAGGGAACATTTATTATTTCTTTCTTTACACTGTTGTCAGAATGTTTTGCACAGGAATATGATATTGTGAAGTGCAATGTTATACACTGAGGGACTAAGGAATTTCTGTTAGAACTTTTTATGAGCCTTATCTTTTGGGAATATAAAAGAAGAAAAGAAAGAAGACCCGTCTTTACGTGTCAGAGGATATCAATGAACATCCATGAAAAAAAGAAATGCAATCACTGCATGAATTGAGAAGGTATTTCCACTAGCAACAGAGAGAAAAGAAATCTGTGCATTGAGGAAGAATATTTTAAAAAAAAACAAAGGTAAATTATTTTCAGTTGGAAATCAGAAGTTTCTAATCTCTGAGGAGAGGGTTTAGAACTGCTTTCCATGAAGGTAGGGTAGCTGGAAATAAAGATGAATACATGAGTTCGATTTATAAACTGTGGTTGCATGTTATCACAGGCAATAAACTAGTGATCTCTTCAGTGCTTTCTATGGAACTAATGTAGAGGTGGCCACTTAATAAGAATTATTCATGTTTCCGTCCTCATTATTCCCTGTTACTCACATTTTAGCTTACTTCTTACAGTTCACTTTTAGAGAAGGTCGCAGCTCTCTCAATGTTCTTGAAGAAGTCCCTGATACCCTGACATAAAATCAATGGACATATGTTCCCTCTAAACTTAATAACACTCTTTACCACTTGGGTGAGGTTAGTAAGAAGCAGTTTATTTTGTCTTGCTGCATCGCTGAATGGTTTGCAACATTGCCTCCTAGTTCCTGATAGTGCAGGGAAATAAAAAGCCAAATTCTCATGTCTCTATAATGTAGAGTTCACTCTACCGCAGCTTGAATTGCCAGGACATTGGTTTTTTTTTTGCAAAAGGTGACATTTTATTTTTTGAACTTCAGGTGATTAGTTATATCATAGTACATTAAGAGAGTGCTTTATTCCTGACTAAGCTACATTTTCACTGAGGCTTTGTGATACATAGACAAGCTTTCCTTGACATAAAGCATGATTTTTAGATACCATGACAATGAAACTATTGGGGGGAAATTGCTTTTTGTAGCCTAAAAGTGAGTTTACAAAAATTGATCAAGAAAGAAACTTTTAAGTCAACTTTCCAAGTGAATCAGTGCAGTTACGGATTTATGCTGAGCTAATAGAACAGTTTGCAACTTGGGATTAACTTAAATACTAGTAATAGTACTAAATTAGTTTCTTTTCTCCAAAGGAATAAACTGAATCAAATCTACTAATATTGATGTCACATACATTTGTTAATGAAAAGATATGAAAAAATGACCATCTTAATTATTCAAACACAAGTGGCTTTAAATAGGTGGATTAGTGAAGAAAAAAGAACCTTTGGTAGGAAAAGAGCATTTATTTTCCCAAATGTGTAAGTAAAAATTGCCAAATAAAATATTGAAAAGTCATTTATAAACAAAAATCTCATTCCAAAAGGTTATAATTCTTCACAAAAAGATTAGAAATTTAAAGCATAATTTAACTGATCTGGAGAAACACTGTTCTATTCCTTACCAGTCATTATAGGCTTTTTTTTTAACTTTCTAAGTTCTAGAATGCTTGATAGGAACGACTCAAGATTAGAGCAGCTCTCGTGGCTATGAATCTTATATATACTACTTCGCCATTCATTTTGTTATTGACATACTAAGCCCTGTTACTATAGAACTTTTGTAGCATATTCTTGATTTTGGAGTAAGTTATTTGGTGTCTGTTTACTTAGAGTCCAAGAGGGCCGTTTAAAAACACATCTGCATTTTCAGATACCAAATACAATTTAAAATTATAAATTAAGACTCTCTAGCTTTAAAAWGCTTTTTCATACTTTAAACTTTTGTTGTTGTTGTTTTTGTTTTTGTTTTTGTTAAAGAAAATAATTCTCTTAGAAAAGAAGTGGAATATGTCCATTCAGGAAAAGCCCTGTCTTTCGCAAGTGTAAGAGCAATTGAAATTAGAACTAGGAAGCTAGGACAGGAAATTAACTCCACTTCAATACTAAAAGGCTCTCTAATGTCTGGCATGTACCTGTCCTGTAGTATAATACTGAAATGTTTAAGTATACATACATTCAAAGTCTCCATGATCTAGAAAAATAATTTATAATTGGACAAGTAGATTTTCTTCTAACATATATTTCCTATTCTCCTCAAAAAAATGCATCTGATGTTTTTAAAATAGCTCTTTGCTCATGTTCATTAGTTCAACATGTTTATTACTTTTCTTAGCTTTCCACGTATTCTACATCAAACATACTCACATGCTTCATTTAGACTGCAGAATAATTTTGAAGCAACTATTAACACAGCTGAAGAGAGAAAACGTGCCATTTTTCCCAGCTCATATTTATGAGGTGGATAATTCTTTTTGGTTTCTATTGTATTACCAATATCAACAATTGAGAATCCGTGATTCCCCCAAAAGTAATGACGTTATATAAAAAAACCAAACTTGTATTAGGAGGAGTGTTTATTTTTTCCTTCCTGCTTCTGAGTCTCTGGAGTATATTCAGTTCATATTTTCAATCTTTTTCTTCACAAGCACAAGCATCTTTATTTGTTTATATTTTTACAAAAATGAAGGCAACAGCTAGATCAAGGAGAGGTATTTGTGAGAAAGAAAGGCATTATTAGTTTTCTGATAAAATATGAAACTTTACTACAGTGTTACGGCTTGCCATAATCAAGTAGCAAACAAAGAAGAAGCTATGAATAATATCATGGAAATGTATTATTTTGGCCTTAGATATTAATTGTAACAAAAGGTTTGGAGTCCTTTGCCTGATGGTGGAAGTAATAGATGACAAAATATTTCTGACGTCACTGCATCTGCTACTTCCACCAAGAAACTGGTGTTCAGAAGAATTAACTAGTAGGGAAAACATACTTTGGCTCCCAATTTTGCTAATCCTTTAATAAATATTTTATTCTGTTCAATTTTGAATGTAGTAGACACTAATTACTGCATAGACACTAATTTAGTATCTCTCTCCATGCGTAGCCAACATATGACCTCACTGAATGCGCACTATGGAACTTGGAATACATAAAAACATTATACGCACGAGTATGTTATTTACTGTATTTTATAACAGAAGAACATTAATGGGTTTACTCAGAGTATACTCACAGATACTGAAAGTTTCAGTCATGAGTACTTTCCACCAAAGCAATATAGATCAATTCTCAAGCTTTTATTTCAGGAAGGAAGTCACATCAAAAGGAAGGCACCAAAGCATAAAATAGGATTAATCAATATCGGCTCAACATAGATGTCAAAAAACAAATAAAACCATACACAGTACTGACTGTAGGGACAGCAATAGAGAAATTACGATAGAAGCGTTATATAGGCATTACCAAGATGTTTAAATGTTGTATATCTATGTTTATACATATTGTTAAGGGTGTATATCTATACATACACATACCTTTAAGTCTTCTGAAAAGTCTGGCCCATTTAAGAGCCTGTTTACAACCAAGCCTGCACACAGGAAGGAAGGGAATATCTTGTCCTTAATAATACTCAGCACTGACACTTCCACTGGAAGAAGTACCGTGTTTGTGCAGAACAGTCTCCAAGGCACTTACAGATCTTCTCTAGTGGCCTTGGCATGTGAAGAAGGTAGATGCTCCTTCCACCTTCCACACCTCCCCATATGTGTTTAATAGCACAGTTTAAAAGCATGGTTTCCAAGACAACTGTGGTGKTGTACTGAACATTTTCACCTGAGACTAAAATGGCGAGCTGAAGGGAGATTATAACTTTTGCATCATTCTTTCACCTCTGCTTTGAGAACAGGCTAGCACTAGCGTTGCCCTTTGCTTGTCTTTACTCCAAAGCAGTGTTTGCAGATTAAAGCAATATTAACTAGTCTAAAAAACTAATTTCCCTTTCTTATAGAAGGAAAACACAAAATAGATGCCCAATAATTTTTTTTGTATGTACAGTGCTCAAAGTGGAAGAAAAAATGGGGAAAAATGAGACTATAGATAACTACAGCTAAACAGAAGTAAGGATCTTGCTGAGCTCAGCAGGGACACTAAGATAGGGACTCCTGCCTCACATCTACCATTTAGTTCTGAAACCTTCCCTCACCTGAGAGGCAGCAGTTTCCTCTCATAATTGCAAGATTTCACTTATAAACTCAGCAATATCTTGCTGCTATGACAGGGAAGACCTCTCAGCTTCCACATCTTGCTGAGTTGTGGGAGTTGGATGACCCTGGGAGATCAATCTTTCCTGAATGGCATGACCTCCAGGCTCCCCATGAGCTCAGAACTCAGGCAGATCTTGCATTGTGCGATATTTTGCACTGGCGGTGGCAGCTGGATCACAGGTCAAGGAGGAAGGTTTCTTCCTCTTTTGTTCTTTTTCTTCTTGGCTCCTGTCTGCTATGTTAGCAAGAAACAGTCAGCTAATTTGAATTAGCTTTCTCTTACTTCTGCAACAAGCTTCAAAGCCATCCATGGTGCTTAGAGCGGTTGAATGGAAGCAGAAATGGGGGAGCACAGAGGGAGGCAGCACATCTGTTTTTAATGGAACTGGTATTTGTAGAAAGTAGTGATATGGTATAAAATAAGCAAGTGGTATCCCAATTTTAGTAGTGTATATATATATAATAAATCTCTCATTTTCCTGAAGGAGTCAGCCGTCCAAGACTTAAATCTGAATTATGGTGTTATTTTCTGTAGGCTAGATTTTGTATAAAATGACAGTAAATGTTTAAGAGACTGTTCATGGGGTCTTGATAATACCAAATTTGTTAACAATCCCTTTTTTTGCGTTGTTCAACTGCAAACTCTCCATAAAGACTGTGTGAGGATTGTCTGTCTTACATTAAGGTTTCAATATTTGATCAAGATACTGAATTAAAAAGTTCATTTCTGCAAGGTACTGAATGTACTTCTCCTTAATTAGCAAAGTTCTTCAACATGTGCGAAAACTGATGCATGCATTTAGCGCTTTTGGCTTTAATGGATGTGTTTCARTAACTTAAATCCAATATACTATCACCAGAGAGCAATGAAGGGACATGTTGCAAACATACCTTATGTCTAACTGAAGACTCATTAACATTGTTACAGTGCAATGAAAACATCACAGCGTAAGCAAAATTCAAAACCAGATGTGTGTAGAGCTAGATTCTCAGCTGGAATGCATCTCTCTAACTCTATTGACTTCAAAATATTTTTGTAAGACAAATGAGTAAAAGATGCTTGATAAATTGATACACAAATAACTATTGTCCAGGTTTTAATCTGAAATTACACCATTTTTCTTTAAAGTTTTGTAGGTTATTATTTTTAGTAAGTATATATTACATCACTGCAAGATAAATTCCTTTTTCTGTTTATTTACTCTTTTTGAAGTCGGGCACCCTCATTGAGAAATCACCAGTAAGTAAGCATTCTGAGTTCTTATATCACAAGAAATGTACAAAATTAGTGGTAACTGACTAGTGCCATTTCCTTAGGGTTTTTGAATACTCAGTTTTATTGCCTGGTTTAAATAAATGGATTAAGTGTTTTAATAGTGTTCTCTAATGGTGAAATAACTAAAAACATGCTTAACTTGTTTCCTTTTTGGCTTTGAAATGCTTGAAATTAGTTGGTTTGGATAGTTTTTCTGAGGCTTTTCTCTTTGTAGTTATTAAGCAAGAGCTTGCAAAAGGAAAAGAAAAAATATGTATACCCATCTTAATGATTTAATGTAGGGTTCCTTGTATCAAAAGTAGGATGTTGAATCAGAAGGAGAAAAATACATTTCAAGAATAAAACTGTAAGGAAGGTTTTACGTGTGGATATTGACTGCGGGTAAATGCATGTCCAAAGCTGAGCATTATGGCTCCTGAAAGGATATTGACAATTTATTCGGAAGAAAGAAACCTGTTCTTTATTTGCAACTCATTTTAATTTCTGTATGCTTCCTAAAGGATATAAAAAATGAAAATCTTCCTTCAAAATAATCAGTTGTTAATTAAAACTCATGTTTTATCTTGAAACAAAAAACACACCTTGCATGCTCGAGTTTCCCAGCGTGCATGTTTCCTCTTTTTGATACTTTCCTTAAAGTATATTTTCATTTTCCCATCCATTTTGTACAGCATCAGAATTACCTAACTAGACTCAAGAAGTTGCACAGAATACCTGAACTGCTGTTTAGGAAATATCCTTCAATAGGTAGCCCTCTCTGGTCATTTTCTTTTCCTTATGTTTAGGTGAGTACTTTTTTTTGAAACTTATCTGTTGCTGAACAAGTCTGCTTTCAATTGAAATCAATACAATGTATATGACACTTCTTTAAATGATTAAGATTTTCAAATACAATGAGAAATTCCATATTTGGTTATTATTATTGATTGAAACAAGCCTCCCATTTATGTGCTGTTTGTGCAATTGGGTTATTTTTTTCCCTCCTCAAACATATGGTGTTGTAATACAGAAGTACAAGTTTATAACTAACTTCATCTAAAATTCTGGATTGCTTTATGCAATTAATAAGGTACTTTAAAAATTATCTTTGTCTCTTGTCTGTTAGTTYGAAGTGTTATCAAGTTCGTTGTACTTCTGTGAGCCTTTTTTTTTATGGCTACATGCTTAGTCTTTTTACAAGTTCTAGATTTTTATTCCAGGGATTTATGATTCATACTTATTTTGTCATGTTGTATCTTACTACTTGCTCCACAGGAATTAGCATAAATAACAGGGCTAACAACCTGAAGTGATGGCAGAGACTGTTGTTTGTTGAAATTCCCTGTTTTCTCCACTGCAGACATCCAACAGTCCTAACTTTTTTTTTTTTTTAAAATCTCTTTTAGGACTAAAACTAGCAGTCTTCTAGAGTTAGTTCATAAATGACAGAAAGATAAGGAAATTATTTAATTGTATATGAAGGTTTTTGGGCATAACACTCAGTGACCTAAATGAATTTCTGTTTGTCGTGGAGGGCTTTTCATAGTTGCTCTGTAACTTGTGTGTATTTGTACTTTCAATGAAAATCAAATTTTCAGCTTCTAAGAACAGTATACTGATGTAGATGAGCTGCTTTCTCCAACAGGACTTGTACCTATGTATCAGTAAATAGTCAAGAATTGTATATATCTGAACAGCTTATAGCATCCTGTGTTGAATTAACTATTGACAGCAAATATAATTTACATCCTGATTTGGATTTTCTTTGTTTTCTGTGAATGCTGTGAATTTTATTTCAGAAAAAAAAAATATTGCTTAGCCAGGATATCACAGGCTAAAATTCTAAATAAAACCTTGTGGAACCCCACTGGCTTCAAACAATGTAGCTACTATTTGTTAAAGTTGTTAGAATTAAGAATTTGTATCTTAGGTATATGTCAGGCCTCCTATAGGCCTATGACATTTAGAAGAAGTGTCTTGATGTAGGTTGTAATGACTGCTAAAATAAAACCTGCAAGTGATAAATGAACAGATTGCTACTGTGAAAGTGTTTAAAGGTTTAGGACTCCTACTGATAAAATCACCAGAGAGAGTTTGTAGAAAATTACTCTCTTCTTACCTTTAATTGCATTATTTAAGTTGAACATTTTCTCTGCTGAATGGAGTGCAAATAATAAAACCTTTTCATTTATTATGCAAAGTCCTTTACAAGGAAAGTGTAGAGACTACAGGAGTTAGGCTTGCTTTATTGAATTAAATAACCAATCGTCTGTAATGAAGTTCATGGTGGAAAGGAAAATTGAAATTTAACTAAACCAATGATGTATTAGGACTTGATCAAATGGAGATGTTGTAAATATCTTCAGGGGGATGTTATTAACAAATTCTTCGTAATGAAAAAATAAGCATTTCCAGTGGAGAAGCAAAAGAAGTCTGTCTTACAGAATGAACTATCTAGAAATACTAGAAGATAGTTCTGCTGAGGAAAGGACTGAAATTCTTAAAGTCTTCTTTTCTACCCCATTAATATAACTTTCTCTCCACCAACTTTTTTAAAAAAAGATTGGCTTTTTGAATTATGGAAACTACTTTTGACAGAAAAGATTGATTATGGAAGAATGTAAAATATTGTCAAGGAGAACCACACAGCAAAAGAAAAAATACTGTTCCTATATGCTTATAACCTTATTTATATCTTTTATTTTATTGATAATAGACATAAACCGGGGGATATTTTTTTAAGTGGTTCCAATTACTTCAGAAAAATAAGATTCAATAATAACCCTTTTAAAGCTAGAGGAAACATACAAATTAGCTTGAATGTACATTGCATTTTTCAGATTTGCTCATACGTGACCCTCATTCCATTAAGAACACTTGGGCACTGCAAAATGAGGTACAATAATAGGCCATGGATGGAAGGATGAAATATACTTTACATGTGCAAATGTAGAAGTTCCACTGAGACAAGGTCTATGAAAACACTTGACACACATGTAGGCAAATTAATGTTGTATATAATCCAGAACATGGCTTACTTTTTCATTGGTTATGGCTATTTCGGTTTTTTAGCTTTATTTAATGGCTATTCAAGCATAAGGTAAAAAAATACAGGAAAAAAATTAGAAACATTTTATTTGTTGGCTTTTTTTTTTTTTTTTTCAATACTGCTTTTTGATTCCTGAAGGAGAAACTGATAGGAGAGTGCTTTGTGAGGAAACGGAAATTCTTATTGGACACAGAGGGTAGAAAATGATTGCAAATTGTAACAATATATAGAAAATTCTCCATAAATTGATTAGTCGCACTTTTATGTGCCATAGCTTGCACAGCACAGATTCAGTTCCATTGATTTCTCTGTAATTGACATAAAATGGTACACTTATTCTTTCAAGTTATTGCTTCTCAATTTCACCATTTTTTTCCATTATGTGACGTACAGTCAGTGCCATTTCTTGACCAGACATTCTTCTTCTGATCATAAAAATAGCCAGAGATGATATTTTTGAAGTGAGGTATGTTTTGCCATCTAGATAAATGACAGTAGTGTGGAAGTAGAGAATTCTGCAGAAGTAAATGTACTCAACGAGAAATGCAGCATCAATCTCTTCTTATTATGAATAACACCAGAAAAGGCCAATAACCCTGAAATCAAAGGGTACTAACTCTGAAATGGGCAAGATCACATAGCTGTGAAGTGTAATAATTTTGTCTCTGATTTAGAAAATGGTTAAACATGGACATTCTTGTCATATACTTGTTTTCTTTAGTTGAGAACTCAGTGCCTCCTCTCTGCAGCTTTTGCTAGCCAAGATCCTATGGTCCTAAAAGTGCTTAAAGTTACTAGGCTTTCTCAGAATTAAAAGTGAGCCAAACAGAAAAACACTGCTTATTTTAAAAACTTGTGAGAAATCTATCTTCTAACAGAGCATGTATGATTTAATTTCATTTTATTGTGCTATGTAATTTCACAACCTGGTATATATATTCCCTGTATCAGTCAGCTTTATGTGTCCCAATATGTCTAAATTACCCGTTCCCTGTAAATTTGTCAGATACAGGTAGAAAGGGAACTCTGATTTGGTAATAATTATATGAAGGGATCAGCAGAATTAAAGGATTTGAATTTTGATGGTTTTGAATAGATTTTTGTTTCTTAGGACATGCAAAGATTTATGTTTTACACTCACTGAGAAAGGTGATGCTTTCTATATGGGGGCCATCACATTCTAGCATGCTGACAGTCATCTTACTATATTTCTTCATTAGTCAACCAGGCACAACACTTGGGGCAGTCCAATATATTTCTTGTAACAGTAGGTGAATGTTATTTTAGTCTTTAGAAAGTTTATTCTGAAGACAGCTTGGCTCATAAGCCAAGATCCCAGACAAATCTACAAGTCTGGTAATAAAGCATGTGCCCTCTTCCCCCTGACTCTGTCACCAGCTGATGAGCCTGCTCACATCGCAGGCTATGGAGCTGTGTTAGTGGAAGCCTTCACTAAGACTGACGCTTATTAATGGGGGCACGATATGCATAGATTGCTAGCTGTAGTTGAGGGTGGGTGTCCAAATGTGCTGATGAACCCTAATAGGCTTTAATTTAATTTTAATGCAATATTTTAATCTTTTAATAAGTTAGTAATGCAACTGATATACTTGTTCTTTTTTTCCCCACACGCAAAGATGGAATCACTGGTTATATACTAGTAGCAATTATGGAGTACCCAGAGCTACCAAGACCAGTGCCTCATTTTCCAGGCATTTCTTCTGTATGTGTTTACAGAGTAAATATGTATTTCTGTCATTGAACGTTCCTGACAGAATGAACTATTTGTAACAGAGGTCCAAGATCATTTCAGCAAATAGTGTAAAATGCATRAGGAAAGTAATCTTTCAAATGCATGCGTTCTTTAAAAGAAATACCCATTTATTTTATTCAGTAGTCTTATTTTCAAAGAAGGCCATTTAAGCCAGTTATTGTACAACTAGAGGCTAAACAATGGAAAGAGACTGTAAATCTTCTATAGTCACACAACTGTGGATTTTTCCTACTCAGAGAATATCACAGCGCTACAAAGATGGTATGGTTACCTCCATACAGCCTTTAACAACCTTCCCATTTTTTCTGGGTGCAGTGGAGCTGCAGCCTGGAGACACTTGGATGATGTAAACAGCCCCTTGAAAGCCATTAAAGTTTCTGAACTTTTGCAACTTGTGTCATGTCTGAATAAGGTAACTGGTCATCAGGATCCAAGATTTGAAGTCACTAATACCTTAATGCACAAGAAGTCACTGATCACACATTGTTCCTATCTTTCCAGCACCTGCGCTTACTGTACCTTTCAGTATGACTTTTTGCAGCTCTTAGTAGGATGCTAAGATAAGAGATAGCAAAGCCTCCAATCAGTGAGGAAGGAAACTTATCTTAGCTTTAAGTTGTTCTGCTCCTTTACGTTATGAAATTGTCTCTCATGAGGGAACCAGAAGGAATATAAGACCATTTTATGCATGCTGATATTGTCACTTGCGGGGGCTCTAACAAATCGTCTGATTTCTGTAACTGAGTATTTCTGTATGATTCAGTGTAATTGACAGTGCCAGAAACTAGCCCTAAGCAAATGAAATGCAACACAAAATCTGCTGTAAGCAAATTAATCACAGTCTAAGTGATAGAAAACTTACACTTCATTTCTTTTCCAGGATACATTTGTAACGGAAAAAATAATTCCCTTTTCTCTCAAAAGACTAGGAAGGCTGTCAGGCGCTCTGGGGCAATGGAAATAACTAGTTTATGCCTCCCGTAAATAAAGATATGAAATGTTTGTATTTGTGAACAAAGGCCAGAGAAACCTCGTAAATTTGACATTCTAGGCTTTGACTCATGGGCTTAGACCGCTGACAAATAGGTCACTGCCCCAACTGTCTGCCCCTGCACTTCTCATGCAGGCACTTACCTTAATATTCTGTGCTATGATTTAAGGCTACCTCTCTAGTACCATTTCTGAAGACATCTGCTTAAAAGATCGTTCTGTTCTTATTGCCTGGAAGCATATCTGTTTAATTAATTATCTGTGTTTCTCAAGATTTTTATTAAGAATGAAGTCTCTTGGACTTTATACAGCAGTGCCCCTTGGCTTGCTGTTCAAGAAAGGAGTTTAGACATGTTTTTTTCTGGATATTTCACCATCCTCTGGCTGGATATTTCATATCCTCACCGGCCCTTATTTATTCGTTRGTCAGCAATGTCTCCTTCTAGTGCATCCTACAAATACACTTTGCACTTTAAATATCTTCCTTTAAATTTTAGCAAATGCAATTAATGGTTTTGTTAGCTTAATTTTATTCTGATGGCTTTTTTTCACAAAGCTGTCCAAAGCCTCTGGTCACTGTGATTGTTGGCTCACTCTTTTTCTTTAGATCAAAACTTTATCTAAGGAGGTCATCAAAAATGTGGTTTCCAGTGAAAAACTCAGGAGCCAAGCACATGACAAATAGAAGTCTATGAAAACCGTACTTTCCAAAATTAATACTCACTGTGCATAAACCATGCATATCTTGCTAAGGATGCTGCTGAGAATCCCGAGAGGCATGTGACTTGAAAAAAAACCTTTGCAAACAGGCTACATCACCATATTTTCTTTTTTGTAAGACTACCAGCTTTTCCTGAGCAGCAAGACCAGTTACACTATCATGCAAAGTCCAAGAGATTTTGTTCTTAATTAAAAGCTTGAAAAAACTCAGCTTTTCTAAAGGACATGAAAACTAGGATAGTTGTATGTTTTTACATTTTCCATCGTAAGTGTTCTAAAGCTTTTCTTCAATTGGATTAATTCCCTTCCTCTTCAATGACTATGTTCTTTGGATTAAACCTATGGCTGGACAGACTTTTAAACCAATAACTTTTTCATGATACCATTACAAATCTTACCTTTTCCAATTCTCTGTTATTGTATGTCTTCAGAGGAAATAAGGTCCTAGTTTTAATTGTTTGCCTTTTAATATCTGTTGCTTTCATTTAGAGGCTCTAATGTTGTTTCTGGTACCGTAACAGGTCATGCACTAGTATCCAATGAAAAATCAATAAATACATCATAGCTTTAAGGCTGATAGTATAATCACCTTTTATTGTGACCTTATCCTTTGCTCTGATGAGAAATTAATACGAATTAGTCATGCTGGTTGGTTTTTTTTTTTGGTCCATATTTGCAAACTATTTACTGCCTACATTTTATATCCAAAGGTGCAAGGTTGTTTTTCAGAGCAGATCTGTCATGAACTTATGGATAGTTTCACATTTTCTTTTCTGTATGTCCTCATCAAAACCACATTTTTCCTCTTTCTTGCTTGTGTGGGATACAGTGGTTCTCAAAACTTTATGCTTTGGTTTTAATGATTTACTCTGTGTCTAAACTAATCAAATTACTTAAAACTATAAAGTGCATCAGAATCACTTGTTATAAAAAAGCAACTTTCTAAAGCATGTCTTTCCTCATAGGCATACATTGCATGCAATCGTAAATTGAGGCATAGTTTGAATTTCATCCAGCTGTCTAGAGAGTTTTAACCCTTTGGAACTAAAAGCTGCTCCATTGTTCTACTCATTACTTTTAGTGTTTTTATTTCTTACTTAATTTTGGTGTGCTAATGGCTTGTGTTCAGTAATCACTCCACAATTAGAGAAAAATGAAAAGCTGCTCCATTCAGTGTCTCAGCTGAATTTTTCCATTGCATGACTTAAGACTCATGTACCTGCAGCCTTGGTCAACCCTGCTGTGGGCATACTCTGCAGGTCCAAGCACAACATGGGGTACAGACTGGACTTTTAGGAATTGCTACAGAGCAGCAATGCTATAGAGTGGCAATAATTAATTTGGACATTCAGTTTACTGTTACAGTATTTATTTTGATCCAATTTCAGAGTTTTATTTCTAATGTTTTTCATTTGAATTTGTTTTTATTTATCCGACGTGCATAGTTGTTAGATAAAATGTAGGTTTAATGATCAAGCCATGTGTATGTGTTCACCATGAGCCTCTTGAAACTGTTGCTARGAATCCACTGATTTCAGTTCTAGAGAAGTGTTTCTTTTTTAAAATAAGAAACCGTCTCATATAAATGTAAAACCACATTCACTAATCCTCCTTTCATTTTAAAACTGGAGTATCTATCAAATAACAGAAGATTACAAATCAATGGGATATTCCAAACCAAAAGTCTGGAGATTTTTTGCTGTATTTATTTCTGAAGTTAGATCAGAATTCATGTTTTAATCAACTTCAAGATATAAGACAATAATAAAAGATGCTGAAAGATTGATATTTCCAGGACTGCTGTAACATCCTGAATGAGGAGCTAATTAAATTTAGTATTTAACTCCTTCTTATCAGTTCAGGGGTGGTTGGTAGTTTTTTTCATTCTATAAACACAACAAATCCTGCCTCTGCACTTTGGTAGCAGAAGAGCTTTGAAGGCAGCCCTGTGCAGGGTTCAGTGAGTAATCTGATCTCAGAGTGATAAAGGCAGAGCACTCAATCTGCAGGTCAGAATGCAACAGGAAAGGCTATAGTTTAGCAAGAGCCTACAAATGATAAAAGCTCTCCTTGACCACAGGCTACTTACATTCACTGAAATTCCACCGTAGTCCCAGATATGTTAAAACAATATAAAGATATAGTTTAAGTAAATTGACTATTACAAGTGATTAACTTTCTACACTAGAATTTTTTTTGTTATTATTTTTATTCCTGCAGCTTTGTCTCCTCTTTTTAGCAAAGTGCTTTAATGTGAAGAAAGCTCCATACTTTGGGAATAGTCAGATTAAACAAAACTCATATTTTTCTCTGAACAGTTGCTTTCTCTTCCTCCCCAAAGTAATACAAAAACACGGATGCAGGTGTTGTTACTGTACTGCGTTTTTATTTTAACCTTTTATTTGAAAGCTATTTTTAACCCTTTGGATTTCATAGTTGGTATTTTCCCCAGTAATTTGGGCTTTTGTTTCCTCTGTTGAGATTAGTGGATGCTGTAATAAACCCATCAAAAAATAACTTCCTGAGGGAGACAGCAATAGCTCTTTTGACTTCAGGTACCATAAAGAAGAATTTGATGCCATCATTTGATACTTTCACCATTACCCTTTAAAATTACCTTAATCTTAAAACATAATTTGACATCCTGATTACCCAAAATGAAGCTATCAATGGAATTTTATATTCATTTAAAAAAAAATATATATCCATGACTGATAAGAAACTTCATGATTCCTTTACTGAAGTGATGGTGACGGAGCTTGAAAGGGGCTCAGAAAAGTTTTCTTGCTGTTCTCAGAAGCAGTAAAGAAAAAGGCAGGTGTTAAATTCAGGCTAAATCAGATCAAAATGGTAATACAGCGGTAAACAACAAAAATACTAGCTTGTGAGTTCAAAAGTGAGTTGCAGCTCATATCTCCCTGCTATTATCCTTTTCCTCTCTCTAGCCTTTTATTGCTCCTAGAACATAGTATCGAAATACTTAAAATCTCTTGACAATGTCTTGAATTAGGGAGGCAGAGGAAAGGGGTGGTTGTGATATGTATCACATGAGGAAATCCAATATAGTTTTATTTTTACAACTTTCTTAACAGTTACTAACTTGCACTGGACTGACATTAGTTTCTTTTGCTAAAGTATTTTCTGTATCCAAGAATATTAAAAAATCAGAAAAGCTCCATGAAAGTACATTCATAAGACTGTATAGAGGAAGTTGTAAGTTTAAATCTTTATTACCTCCACTGTAGATAAAAGATGCATATTATAGAAATTCACAGGTTAAAGAACAGAATCACAGCTATAGTTGGCTGAGAGAGCAAATAATCATAGTTATCAGTTCTTATTAAATTTGGAGAAAAAATTGGTTTTACAAACTGTTACAGTTGTTTAATCTTATCCATAAAAACCATAACTATTTGTCTATAGAAAGATCATGGACAAGAAAGAAGCTAAATATATCACTGACTAGTATCGCAGCATGTAATTCAATCATCTGCTGCACTCCTAAGGCTCAAATCAATGACAGTCATGTCAGCCATACAAAGTCAAGGTTAGCGTATGTAGAAAGCTGTTGTTAATATACTGTGCTTCAGTGTGTTTGCAAAAGCTACAATTTCCCTTCTGGCATTGTGTAACACAAATAGAGGACTTGGGCATTACTCGTTCTCTAATATTTAACTACTGCTTATGGATATTGCACTAACATTTCCAGAGCTATCTTTCCACCCATGGAAGTTAGAGTAGTACGATCCTCTCCCACTTATTACTGACTTAGAGAAATACTCCACGTGTGTGCTCCATTCAGGGCTACCCCCAAAGCAGTTACACTTGGTCCCAAGTAGCCTGTCGTGGACACCTTCTAAGCTCTCTCTGGTGGGCACTGGGATATATATATGGTGTATGTGATCCAGGCATTCATAAGGCTCTTTTCTGCAAATGGGCAGTATGCACACATAGGAGACTGGGAACGTACCGGTAGGTAGTCCTTATGGACATTTATAACTAGGACTCAAGTGTGAAATTTTGGTGTGGCAATATGGACGAGCTTGTAAAGATGAGGAAATGCTCACTCCCCTCTCCTAATACAAGAGGGCTGTTGAGTAAGACGGAAGGAATTTAGTAAATGGTAAAAGGTGAACTATGTTAAGGTAAGAGACAAAGTAACTTTCAGAGTGAGTGGAAAGCAGAGAAAGAGTYGTAAGTTAGCCACTTCTTAGCATCTTCCCAGGGAAATGAGTTTACATCCAGTATTTCATCCTGGGCAGACTGAATAATCTGTGTAGTCATTGGCAGGAAACAATAATATAATAGTAGACATGGCAGTAAGTCCTGCCTGAAATTTTCAAAGTATCTTCTGTTGAGGATATAAATCTAAAGTAGCTATCTTTCTTTTCTAATGCCTTAGGTCTAAATCTATTCTGTTTTCCATAGAGAGCATCTATAATTTAAATGATTTACTCTGTGCATAAAGAGTGAGCTCTCCAAGTGTTCCTGCTTTTATTTTCTGAAAGCAAGCCCTTGGAATAAAACCTTAAATATACAATCATTCAAGATGCGGGTACAATCTCTGAAGTACGGCTTCACCTTAGAACTATCAACACAGAAATACATTTTGAAAACAACAAAGTGACTGCTGAGTATATGAACAATATTGAGATGGCAGTATAAGATCAGTCACTTTTCCCAGATCTTTAATATCAAACCAAAGACATAGTTTGACTGAGATTAAGGTTACCACAGATAACAAGCTACAAACATTTGTATTTTCAGGTGGTGACTAAATCAGTATGTAGGGGTTGTATTTTATATCCACACTATGTTAGAACAGTATTTCCTTCTGGCATTGTGCTGCACTCGTTTTTCTTGTGACACAGGCATTTTGGGCTATGTGCAAATGTCTCCCATTATCTATAACAGAACCTCACTAATTGATGCAAAATATACAGGTGCTATAAATTACTGACTTCCAGCTATAAATTCACTAGTAATTGGGGGGAGGGGTGGAATAAGGAAGCTATAAGTAGAGCTCTACTAAATGCTTCTTACTGTATCATATTTGCTTTTCTTCATGTGGCTGTTGAGCTTTCCCCACTGTCTTCTCTTTTCCCCTTCAAAATGGGGCTGCATGGACATCTGCAGTTTTCTGAGAGTTAATTACAACACTCCCATCAAAGGAAGATTGTTGCATCATTAATTATATACTAGGATGACTTACTCTACAAAATGTAATTTTTTTGTTATTTCTCCCATTCTTTTGGCTACAAGTTCATATCTTATTTGAAAACAATGTTCTGAGAATCAGTAGCTGAATCTTTCAAAGTGTTTCGGAAGAAGAGTCCTGAGGATATTGAATTAAATTGAACAGTGGCAATAATGAAACTCTTAGGGCTTGCAGCAAAAGTGAAGGCCGACTCCTCTCCTGCTGCAAGTTGCAAATAGAATCCAATGTGATCCAGACAAAACCTTCCCTAAACTGGGGACAGATTAACTCAAACATAAATTAACTAAATCATTAGATCTAGCTTAAGAGCACCAGTATTATGACACAAGTCTATGTCCTTTTTCTCCTTCTCAGTTTACACCACCATGTAAAAAAAAGCAGCTTGATTTCTAATGCCCAAAGTTTCAATGGACTCTGTGTATTATTTTCCGAGTATTTTCTCGTGTGTGTATCTGCTAGCTTTCAAGAGTTCCCTAGCATTTAGGGAACTTTTGTTAACCAAGACACAACTGTTGCAATACCTATTTCTCTCCCTACTGTTCCCAAGAGGTTGTTAGCCCACTGTAGATACACTCTGTTGTGGATGYCTGTACTTGTTTTCTTCATCCCCCGTGGAACTGACATGCACAGAAAATCCATTCCTACTAAAACCAATTGTAGCAAATTTCATAGAAATATGTGAATGCACAAAACTATAATATATTGTACGTGAGTGTTAGTCTTTTACTATGCAGTAGATGCATTCTATGTTGAATGGAATTTTGTCTCATTTCTCTTCTGATGGTACACAGGCAAATGCTTACCTTTTGACAGTTTTACTCCCTTTCTATTTCTTATACATATAGTACATAAATCTGAGCAAAACTGCTAAAACTTATTTTTCAGTTTCTTTGCACCCAGCAAGGTTGATAATCGGCTTTCTTTTAGGAGTAAAGTATCCAAAACATGCATTTGAAATGTACATGCAAACTTTGCAACTGTACATGCAAAACAGAACACTGCTCAGGACAGCATGGGAGCAACCAATGGCCTCAGGTACTGGAATTAATTAGCTATTTTTTATTTTTATATTAACTTCTGAGGCCAAAGTATTTTTGTGTTGTTATCTTTTAATTAAAAGTAATCTGCATTTATTTTGTATTTTCGCCATGTGGTGGTCTGTTATAGTTATTTAAATAAAAATGAAGGCAATTAGATGACATCCTAATGACTGCCACATAATTCAGAGTCAGTCTGTCATGTAAACGAGGGGCTGTAACCCTCACAGGTTAGGTCTTCTGTCCAAATCTCTGTCAAGGATCTTGCTCATTATTCAGTGTTTGTCTGTTTTCATTCATTCCTAGAACTAATTTATCTAAGCTTTTAGATTTTTTATTTTCTGGGTCATATTTCAGCACTGCTTTTACTTTCCAAGTTACGAAGTAAAAAATTCATTAGGCATTTTTATCTAATAAGAGTATTTCTTATTTTTTTTTTTTAACTTCATCTACATTTTTTTATGATTAATGGGCTCTAACCAGTTTTCTTTTAATAAGCTGAAACTTGCCTCTGCCATGGCTGTCTCATAAAATGAAGCACACTAAGTTAGACTTCTTTCTCTTGCTAATCATTCATATTCAACTATTGATATTTAAAGTCCAGATGGTTGACTTCCTGACTATCCTAATTTTTTCATTTGAATAGCAACAATTTGCCTATTTGTCATGTATTTTCTCCATTTGTAAAGGCTTTTGTTATTTATTTGCATTTAGTGAATAAGCTTATATATCTATGACACTTCATAGGATCTGTGACTTTTTAAAAAATTTCTTCAGATACAGTGGCACGGTACCTGTGTAGGTACCCCATAGATTATTCCAGGATATCTCAGGAAAATCTGACTGAATGGTATACTATTTCCCTCATTTATTTACTTTAATGAAGCCATTTCAAATACAGGGTCTGATCAAAATCTGCAGAATCTAATAAAAAACTATTGATATTAGTGTACTTGAATTTTATAAGGAGCTTATATGCCAAAGGAGATTAAAGGAAGACTATAATCATAGTGTTTAGATGCAGTGAAACAATAATTGCGTTTTCATTTTTACTATTAACTTGGGAGTGGTTCTACCATAAGCTTAATGATGTCTCATTTTTTGTTTGGTTTTGCATATTTTACCGTTTACATGATGCTATGCCTTTTATTTCACTACCTTCATAAAGTACTCTAAGTAGACCTTTAGTATGAAATATGCCATATAACTAAAGCCATTACCAGCTGTCATGATTTTACAGTGTATTTCTCTCTCCGTAGAGATAAAAGACTGAGAAGAGTGTGACCGTAGAAAAATATATCTTATGATAGTAAATTCCTAATACACAGTAGTTTCCTTTTATTTCATTGGTGAAAAACTTGATATTGTCTTTAAGGTAATTTACTTAAGTGCTAAAACACAGTGTACATGTTTACATAAGATACTTCAATAAGAAATACAGAATTTATTCCATATTCTCTAATATGTTTCAGACTTTCTCACAATAGCTGTGCAGATGAGCAGGATTGCATTTTGGGAGTCCTACATCTGGGAACACTGTGTGCAAAGATAATTATGGGTAAATGGAGCATTTYTGAGCTACCAAAGATATTCTTAGAATGAGGAAGAATAAAGAGATATCCTATATTTAGTTTCTTCAAATGAATATTCCATTCTATAAAGTAAAAAGATGCTTTGAAATTATAGTTTTAAAATTACTTTCAAAATGTCCTTGATTATGAATTCTGATTTTATTTAAAATTTCAATGTCAAACAAGGCTTTTGATATCTTTAAATTGTAATATATAAAAAGCTAATTCTATTTTATATTTGTCAACTCTGGATTACAGGAAATATTCATAGTAAAATTCAACAATCATAAAGCGTCAAAGCTTTCATCACAGAACTCAAATTTTGTGAAAAGATAGTTTAAAGATAACAAATTTTGTGTCTTGGTCTTCAGTTTGTTTTGCATGAGATTTCTAAAATATTTTTTGTTGCTGCCACAAAGCCAGGTATATTAAGTTTAATTCCTAAATGCAGAATGGTGTTTTCCTGATGATGTCAAGGTAGGCTATCRATCTTGAATGGGCATTTATAGCTGTCAAAACACAACTGGAGAAACGAATTTATTCTCATGTTCAATTTTTGTGAAACTGTTGGTTTTCAATAATTTACCAAAAATGAATAATATATTTATAGCACATSTTAGTAGTGGTCCCAAATAATTTGTAAATACATGATAAATGTTTTATAATGTTTTTGTGATACATATTATAGATGCTAGTATATTATCTATTAATTTTTGATAGTATTATAATAGATAATATTATCTATTATCTAGAAATAGATAATAACCCCTGGTTATTGCTATTTCCTGTGCTTTGGGGAAAAATTATCATCATGGCTAAAAAGTTGTAGATATGTTTGGGGAGTAGGGGAATTATTATCATGGCTAAGGTTTGTTAATGTATTTTACAAGCCATTTACAACAAAGTAGATAACCCTTTAGAACAAACACTATTATTAACAACTGTACCAATTACTTTATATAAATATATTTAAGTATTTAAAACACAGTAAAAAATGTAATTTACATGCAATAGGTCTTTTAAAAGAATAATATCTAAGTATTTGTGTCAAATATGCATAAAACACTGTAAAATAATACATTTTTGGGGAAAAAAAAGTCCTAAGCTGCTGGTGATCTGCGGTTCTTCAGTAGGTACAAGAGATACCAGTGCTGATGGCAGGCACAGACACATTTGCAGAAACATAAAAGTCCAATCACTGAAGATAGTGAAACCAGTGTCTGTAAGTCTTCAGTTACAGTTACACTTTTGCTAAGGTGCTTTGAATAAGGCTTGTCAGTAATTCTTGTATCCTTCAAATAAAGCCTTGCTGTAGTTTTAGGATGACAGTATCCTTTGGCAAGTGTGCAGATCCCAGAGATGCCAAATGTGTTCCAAGCCTACAACTAATGTGAAAATGTCATTTCCCATTTGTTTTTCAATCAGTCAAGCTTGCAGTCAAACAACTGAATTATTTTCAAATGTTTACTGACCAGGAATCTATAGTTCAAGTAATATTTAAAGAGAGGATAACCAACTGTCTTGTTTAAGTTAATTTGACTATGATTTATTAACTGTTTAAAAAGTTCATGAGTGGAAAGTACCTTTTTTGTAACTGATATAAAACGTTATGAAATAAATATTCTTGTGAATGTATGTCAGTGAAAATTTTTGTATAAGCTGTTTTGTCTTCCTTTTTCTTTACCAATTACAGTTTAACTGTGTTAGCACAAAAAGTAACATTTATTTCATTGACCTTTTTAATTCATTGCATTCAGATTTGTACTTTTTTTTTTTATACAGTAAATGTAACATTGCAGTTACTAAAGTCAGCAGTTTCAGTGGAAACACTGGTGAACTCATTAAGAGTGCTGCCAGGTGTTGTCAACTCCAGATGTCAGCCTACTGGATAGTGAGATATAAATAACTCTTTATGGAAAAATTGCAGTCTAACGAATTACCCATCTTARACAAAGCTAAACTAGTATCCTGTGATTTGGTTTGTTACTTACTAGCTGCTAACATGTAGGCCAAATGAGAGGGCGTATGCCCCTTCTTAGAAGATATAAATCAGATTAATGACTGCCTCATTACCAAAAGACTRTTCCACAGGTATCCATGCAAAATAGAATTTAAGTGCCAATGCTATCTTCCTATTTCTTTTCTTTTTTTTTTTATTATTCCTCTCTATAACCAAGCTATTTACAAAAAGTGGGATTCCTTGACTACTAAATTTTTACATCCTCTGAACTTTCTATATTATTTCCTGTGGATTTTAAGAGGCATCTAGATGAGAAACAATTCAGAACAGCAACAGCAAAAAGTTCACATGCAGCAACAACGGAGTGGGGGAGGAGAGGGGAAGAGAGAGAGAGACAGAGTTTTACTCATCTCCCCTTTTTCTCATGAGTCAGTGTTTTGGAACTCAAAAGTGTAGGAAATACTGCTGTCAGCTGAGGGACTAAAATTTCAATAAAATAAATGACATTTGATAAGCTTTGCAAAACATTTTGAAAACTATAAACTTTATGAGTTTTAATATTCTTTTCTGTAGTACATACTTTTTATTTACCACAAGCCCTCTATTTTTGCTTGAAGGTTGGAATGTATTTCCTATATTTGTATTTGTATTTTTTTACAACTAAAGTCTAAATTTTACCTTGACTGGCACAGCCCTGCCTTAGATGTAATGCAAGAGCACTGAGTTTCAGGAAAAGAACATGTTTTCAATGTACTGTGTGATAGATAAATGGGAATGTTCTCGGCAAGCATGATCTTGTAGCAGAAAGAAGCATGAATGGCAGTCAGTAGACTTTTGAACTCTGTAGAAAAGTGAAAGAGGCTATATTTCAAATAGCCAGATGATTCAGTTCAGTTATGAAACATCTGACATAATGTTCTACAATTAAATATTCATGTCAATTGGAGAGCTATCTTATCACTACCCTGCCTCAGAAGTATGTCTCCTTCAACAGAAAACATTCACGTGCACTTAGAGGACTGTGGTCACACTGAATTACAGATCATGACAAATTATTTTTCCACAATTTGTTTCTGAAGTTCTGTGGTATTATCCTCCTTTCCAAACAGAATAAAAGAGTTACAGGTCTTCTTTAAAGACTGTAAATGACTTAGACGTGCAATGTGCTTGAGATAAGAAATTCTTAAATGGTGTAAGTCTGAAATGGTTGCTGGTATGGGCTTTGGCTCAGTGTAACCTCAATAGTATTAGTATAATCTATACTCATGTGGCTGCAACAAGCAGCTTGGGGGCTATCGACTGAGGTGAACCTCAAAAGCAAAGAGGGGCAAAGTAGATCCAGTGTAAACAGTTTTGATGTAATAAGAAATAAAAATGAAATTTACAAAGTATAAAAGGAGTAGACTTAAAAAATCATAATATTACCAGGAATGTTGAAATAGCTATTTAGTGTGTTACACTCTCTTTGCATAAATTGCAATTAATCATAGAATCATAGAATCATAGAATAGTTTGGATTGGAAGGGACCTTTAAAGGTCATCTAGTCCAACCCCACTGCCATGGGCAGGGACATCTTCAAATAGATCAGGGTGCTCAGAGCCCCGTCCAACCTGACCTTGAATGTTTCCAGGGATGGGGCATCYACCACCTCTCTGGGCAACCTGTTCCAGTGTTTCACCACCCTCAKHRYAAAAAATTTCTTCCTTAYRTCTASTCTAAAYCTACCCTCTTTTAGTTTAAAACCATTMCCCCTTGTCCTGTYGCAACAGGCCCTGCTAAAAAGTCTGTCCCCATCTTTCTTATAAGCCCCCTTTAAGTACTGAAAGGCCGCAATAAGGTCTCCCCAAAGCCTTCTTTTCTCCAGGCTGAACAACCCCAACTCTCTCAGCCTTTCTTCATAGGAGAGGTGTTCCATCCTCCTGATCATTTTTGTGGCCCTCCTCTGGACCAGCTCCAACAGGTCCATGTCTTTCTTATGCTGAGGGCTCCAGAGCTGGATGCAGGACTCCAGGTGGGGTCTCCCCAGAGCAAGTAGAGGGGCAGAATYRCCTCCCTCGACCTGCTGGCCACGCTTCTTTTGATGCCGCCCAGGATATGGCTGGCCTTCTGGGCTGCGAGCACACATTGGCGGCCCATGTTCAGCTTTTCATCCACCAGTACCCCCAAGTCCTGCTCRGCAGGGCTGCTCTCAATCCCTTCATCGCTCAGCCTGTATTTATACCAGGGGTTGCCCTGACCCAGGTGCAGGACCCTGCACTTGGCCTTGTTGAACCTCATGAGGTAATTAGTACAATACTACTACCATTGTTTGCACTCTTCTGTTGGCATACTTCACATAGATCGTATCTACTAGTTTTAGCATTTGACTGAATTGTCATTCTGTGTGTTCGTTTAAGAGTTTTTGTCTTGGAAGATGCTTAACCATGTATTCCGCTAATTTTCAGTGATTCTTGTTTGAGTGACACCATAGGCTGTTTTTCATTTAAGTTGTCTCAACTTACCACTGTAAAATTCTATCAGTCCTGTGATAATTACAGCTATACCTTAAGGTTAAGAACTGAACTTATACTTAATGTAAATGGGGAAAAAAAGTGACGATACTAGTTGAAGAATGTAGTTTTGATGTCATTACTGTGGAATACCTGTAAAAGATGTGTGCATGTAGTTGGCTAAAAGTTACCRCAGCTGTGATGGGGCAATGAACAAAAAGCTAGGGAATTTCGAGGTTTAGATTACACCTAGAATCGTACAAGTCTTCTTTACAAAACCCTCTTCCATTTGTCCATTGACTTCTTATAAGGAAACTGAAGCTCTTTCCTATGTGAGAATTAGGATCAATCAATATTATCAATGTTGTCTGATCCTCAAAATGTTCAATGTCTATTGTAGTCTTGCTATCTTAGAATTGATAACATACTTGCTTTTACCATATATTGTCATGAACTAGTAGATGGAAGTAAAAATATATGTATTTTTACACTTCTACCCCAGGGTTAGCTTATCTTCTAGATTGGCATTCCATCTCTGATATCTTGGCTTGTCTAAGCTTTCTAAATGTTTTAGAAACATGTTGAAAGTTCATATAGTTTTCTTTACCTTTCTTTTTACTGAGAGTAGTCCTCTTTAATGGCAGTTGCCTCCAAGAAAGTTGTGGAGCTCTACATCCTTATGTCTAACCCTTACTACATCATCTTTTCTACGAGTGATGTTCTGATCACAAATAATGTTTGTTGCTTTCTTCCAAATTAGATTCTGCCTGTTTCATTATGTTTCAGTCAGCCATCCATCATTATCTTTATGAATGACCCAAAGAGTGCTTGTACACTGAAGAAATAACAAGCTTTTAAACAAATGAATCCAAAATAAATACTATCTATGTGGCGTTAACATGACAAAAATATTTTCCTCTTGGAATTTCAGTTGTGGGAATTTCTAGGAAATGCTTTATTTGGCTTTCCATACCTAATGTTTTCAAAGTAATTGCACAGCTTTGATGAATGTTTTTCAGTAAGTCTCATTCCAGGTGTTAGCAGGGCAAAATTTGATGTCTTATATTTGAMCTAGGTTTTTAACAGGTGTGTTATCTTTAAGGATTAAACTGTGTAGTGAGTGGTTAATTGAATATATAGTTTCAGATTTAATACATTGTTTCAGCATCATCATAACCTTTGAAACTTTACTAAAAATACATGTTTTTTGATTATTCCAGTTAGCAGTCATGAGAACTGTTTACACAATAACAGAATGGAGAGGTGAAATAAACTTCCATATTTTCATATTTGTAGAAAATTCTACACTGTCTGGCTTGCAAACAGTGTGTCTCCTAAAACAAATCACAGAGACGAGAATAAGTCCTTTTGGATCCCTGACTAGTTTCTGCAGCTTGTCTCTAAGTAACATACCAGAATACCTACACACCATGCAGGGAGACATATGAAGTCAGGAAATGCTCAGCATGGGGATGTGTTTGAATTCTTAAATCTGAGAAGCATTTAGTGACTCCTCTCACACAGAATTTGGAACCTGTAGCATCTTACTGGGGACAAGCACCTGTGCATATGCCTTGAAAGAACAAAATAAGTATCATTGTTTTATTTTAAGAAACAGCCATTAAGACAGAGGCGATATTGGTTTAAATTTTTGTTATATTTCAGTGATTCCAGCATTTATCTAGGATGTGGGAAACCCATATTCAGCGTCTTCTTAATCTTAAGGTTAAAATTTTTATCTTTCAGCTCTGTAGACATAGATAGTATCTCTGTACTAAATGTTGGTGGTTAACAGATGCTTAAATTTAAGTTTGAAATAACCAAATAACCAAAACATGGAAAATTTCTTTCATCTATCAGAAGTCTACATTATAAAATAGTTTCCCTAGGAGTTAGTTAATTATTTAAAAGCTTATATGGTGAACTTCATGAAGTACAAAGAGAAGTTTTACTTATCAATCAGATTAGCAGTACCGGCAGTGATGATGCAGCGATTAGCATTATATATTAACTTACAATGTGTGATGGACTTCACCTGGAGAAATTGAATTTCCATGACCCAGCAGACTATTGTATTTTTCTGGTGCAGGAAATAATAGTTTTGTTACAGCAGAACTAGGCTGTGGCAGTAGAAGACCTACAATACCTATAATACCTACCGTTGTAGCTTTGACTATTGCAAAATAGTTTAAAAATTATTTTGGCCAAAGCTAGATTGATTTGCAAGGAGTTCAAATAGTCTAATACCAATAGAGATAACTGTTTCATTCACATGTAACTTTAAAAAAAAAMCCATAAAATGTATTTCATTAGGTTCATTCTTGCGAGCAAAAAGAATGTAAGATTGAAGTTCACAAATTAGCAACTCAGTTTTGCCTGTCATCGCTTGGTGTTATTGAAGATAGTATTATAAACCAGCCCCAGTGACACCTCCATGTCTGAAAAACATTTTTTTCATATGTTTGCAGCTCAAGCCTATTGCTGTTGCTTTCAAGTAAATAAAAGACACCGAAACTTGAAATATAGTTAGTTTGTATAGCTGTGTATAAGGTGTTATATACTGCACTGATAAAAGTTGGGGATGTATTGATAGTTTGACTTTTCTATTTTTTTTAAATTCACACTAAATCTTTAATGAAACATATTTCTTTTCTCTGCATGTTGTTTTCATTTCCATCCTTTTCTTTCTACTTTATACATTCCTTTCCTTAGAGGATTGATCCTTAGCTTGTTTGGCTAGAAAGCAAGGAGAGCTAAAATTAGCAGTCTTGCAGCAACATTTTTTCTATCTTGAAAATATATTATACCAGGTATAGTAAGTCCACTGTATCTTAGATGGGTTCACCCATTTCAGAGAAGCCCTGAAGAAAAGACCTTTTGGCCCAAAGAACAGTTACAGAGTGTATGATACTGTCATGGTTTAATCCCAGCCAGCAACTAAGCACCACACAGCCGCTCGCTCACTCCCCCACGGTGGGATGGGGGAGAGAATCGGAAGAGTAAAAGTGAGAAAACTCATGGGTTGAGACAAAGACAGTTTAATAAGTAAAGCAAAAGCCGCGCACGCAAGCAAAGCAAAACAAGGAATTCATTCACTACTTCTCATCAGCAGGCAGGTGTTCAGCCATCTCCAGGAAAGCAGGGCTCCATCACCCGTAATGGTTACTTGGGAAGACAAACGCCATCACTCCGAACGTCCCCCCTTCCTTCGTCTACCTGCAGCTTTATATACTGAGCATGACATCATATGGTATGGAATATCCCTTTGGACAGTTGGAGTCAGCTGTCCCAGCTGTGTCCCCTCCCAACTTCTTGTGCACCCCCAGCCTACTTGCTGGTGGGGTGGTGTGAGAAGCAGAAAGGGCCTTGACTCTGTGTAAGCACTGCTTAGCAACAACTAAAACATCAGTGTGTTATCACATTATTCTCATACTAAATCGAAAACACAGCACTATACCGGCTACTAGGAAGATGTCACGGATGAGTGATTTAGATCACTTAAAGAATCACCGTCAAAGGTGTTAGCAAAACATGATTTTAATAGGCATTTATAGAAGTGTGACTTAAAGTTTGATGGCAAGGTTCACTCTATCACTTACTACGTGGATGTAACATACAAAGGAAAATTGAGTTAGAATTGGGCTAGAATGATTTATACAGAGACCAAAGACATAAAAGGGTAAGGGAGAACCTCTCGTTGAGTCATGAGGTTCAGAGAAGACCCCCTTGCTTTCTAAACTCCTGATGGAGCTTAAGTGCAGCTAGGTCCAATCTTAGTCTCAGACTTGGGCAATGGTTTATGTCTAATACAAAGAGTAAGGAGACCCTCTCATTGAGTCACAAGGTTCAGAGTGGACCCCCTTGCTTTCTAAACTCCTGATGGAGCTTAGGTGCAGCTAAATCCAATCTTAGTCTCAGGCTTGGACAACAGTTTATGTCTAATGGAAGAAATACAAAGAGTAAGGAAATCCTCCCACTGAGTCACGAGATTCAGAGTAGACCCCCTTGCYTTCTAAACTACTGATGGAGCTTAGGTGCAGCTGGATCCACTCCTAGTCCCAGACTTGATAGACCGTTTATGTCTAAGGAATTGTATGTGTCTAGCAGCAGTCTAAGGTTCATTCACAGTTTTAAGGTGGATCACAAGATTTTAGCAGCACTTAATCATTGACTAATTTAACATTTACAAAGTGAGTCAGTAGAATTTACTGCAATCACAACAGTGACTTAATTACAGATTCGAGATAGTAATATTTATACTGTACTTGCTATCTGGTACCTAAATCAATTCACACATGAACGCACACAGGCACAAATATATATAAATGTACAAAGGTATACCTGTTAAAAATTCCCTTTGAGTTCAGTGAAATGTTCATGTCAAATGTCTCAGCATTTCTTAACAGGGGAGGGTTGAGCCTCAAGGAGTGAAGGGTTTCAGCCCAGGTCCTGTCGTCAGCTTTCAGGAACAATCCTCCGAACTTCACAAACTTGAGAGTTTGTGAGCTCTGAGAGGTGTCCCACTCAGAGGAAGATGCTGGTCGCAGCCCGATGTGGTCCAGGAGAGCTCAAAGGCCCTCACTTGGGACCACTGTTTATAGGGTTGCAAGATGATTGGCTTTAGTCATCCGTAAATTTCCATCCTGGCCACAGTCCGAGTCGGTAGTTACTAGAATTCTCAAGATTCCAGTAACAATGGTACCATTCCATTTGAGCTACAATCCAGATAAGGATGTCAGGGGATCATGAATTATCCCCCACTCTTGTTCCCCACYTTGGCCAGGCAGCAGGAGTTCCTGGTACGGTCAGTGCCGTTCCCCACCTCAGCCATGCAAGAGTTTCTGGTACAGTCAAGGGACACTTCACCACCCAACTCATTACACAAAGGCCAAGGCCTAACGGGAATTCCTGAGATCGTAGATGTCCTCGTTCCGGTTAGGACAGAGTTAACTTTCTTCCCACTAGCTGGGGAGGGTGTGCTGTGTTTTGGGTTTGGTATAATAGGAGCGTTGAGGGCCCATTGATGTTTTGGGTGTTGCTGGGTTGTGCTTGCACTGGGCACTTTTTGGCCTCCCATGCCCTGCCAGGTGCATGGGAAGCTGGCGGGGGGAGCATAGCCAGGGCAGTTGACCCAGCTGGCCAATGGGGTATTCCATACCATGTGACGTCATGCTCAGTATAAAAACTAAGTGTGAGGGGGGGCTCTGGCGTCATGGGATGGGCTCTCATGTATCGGGCTATGCGTCGGTTCGGCAGGTGGTGAGCAGTTGCATTGTGCATCGCCTGCTCTGTATATTCTGTTGTTGTTGTTGTTACCACTGTTATTATTACTGTTTTACTTTGTTTTATTTCAATTATTAAACTGTTTTTCTCTCAACCCACGAGTTTTTCTACTCATGCCCTCCCGATTCTCTCTGCCATCCTACCAGGGTCAGGGGGGTGAGCGAGCAGTGGCATGGTGTTTAGGTGCTGGCCAGGGTTAAACCACGACAGTAGAGTGGCCCAGGATCAGGGGGGCAATGCACCACCACAGAAGAAAATTAACTTTATCCCAGCCAAAACCAGGACAGATACTTAGTTTGTGGTTACAGAAATAGATGAGTTTAATATCTGTTTTTAATGAGCTATGGTCCTTCCTATCTTTCTTTAAATATACATGACTTTATAAATGTGAATTTTCAAAATCTGTTTAAAAGATAGAAGGCTGGAAAGTTTGCCCATAGTGCATATGTATGTGCAGGTAAAGAGCCACGAACCTTTCCCTTCTTTTTTAACTGGCTACAGACATCTCAGGGGAGGTACAGCGGGGTTCCCAAAACCAGCAAAGGCACACCCCCATGTTGTGTTGTGTGCAGTTCAGAAAGACAACAGCACTCCCCCTGCTACTGAAGGGCACCGTGAATTCACACCTTTCCTTAGCTTGGGCTTCACTGGTGTGTTTGATCTCTCATGTAGATTTCAAAGCAGCTTTTATCCAAATTTTGGCATGAAAAAACACTGTTCACCATAATTGGTTATCATAATACAGAAATACAAAATATCTGAGCATTCTGTCTATCAGTTGTATTTAAATCAAAGTAACCTTTCTAATCTTTAGACTGCTATTTGTGGACACTACACAGTGTAGATTGTGATAAGGCAATACCTCAACATGATCTTAAATATAAAGCCTGGGAATATCTCAGCTGCGAGAAAAATGTCGATATCCTGTTGTGATATTCAGAGTGCACTGTCCTGTTTGAATTATTAAGCAGCTGTCTTCACTGTCAATGACACTGTTTAAAATATTTCATAATTATAAGAACTTCAAGCCCTTAAACAAAGAATTATATGATGTACATGTACCTTATTCAGGAAGTTTCTGCTTGCAGTTAAGAAATGGTGCATATATATTTTGAAATCATCTCTCAAAATAATGGTATCAGAAAGATATTATATATAGATGCTTTTGGAAAAGATATCGGATGTAAAAATGTAATGTCACCCTTTATTGTTTAACAAATCTTACGAAGTAATATAAAGTGATAAAACTATAGTCTGTGAATTTTTATGCTATTTTGACATTTTGTCTTGTCCACTGGTATTTTAGAACACATCTCTCAAGTTTGTTATTGAGCATTACTTTTTGTTTTTCTGCAAATGACAGTATGATTTGACTTGTTTTGAACTAAATCTTTTCTTGCAATACAATAGCAGATGTATTGCCTTCCCTATGGAGGAAAATCTGTGTATTGGGTTTCCCCRTATAGATTTGTATCTAGGTCTTTTTCAATGCATTTTGCTTTAACTTTTATTATAACAGCTTACAATGCAACCACCAGACATGCTTGTAAGACTTTTTTACCCTTATTTGAGACAGTCCAAATGACCCCAGTCAATAAATAACACCAGTTTCGCATGGACCACAGAACATTGTGGGAAAATATGCACCTTGGTTTTCACATTTTGCTTACAAAAGAATTATGTAAATCTAAAAAAGAAAAGGACAAACACTGTATCTTTGGACTGAAAAAAGAGAAAAACTTTACAATTCTACAGTTCTGAAATTAGCTGAATTTAATAAAAAGCTTTAACAAGCTTCACAGGTCTGTAGATCTAAGAACGCTGATCCTTCCACTTCAAAAACATGGGCCTGTAGCACTTGATATATAGGAAGAGCTTGTTAGCTGTTGGCAACAGAAGTCCTTTCCGAGCTGTAGCCAGTCAACAGAGGACAAGTTATGCAGATGGGCATTGTGCATAAGCCTAATGCCATTGAAGGTAATAGCAAAACACTGTTGTGACATTATGGTGATCAGCATAGGGCACAACATGATTAACAGCAGTGGTTGCTGAGCAATTACCTGTTTTCACGATTTTTTTGATTTGTAAAATGAGAATATTTGAAGAGGGGGTAATATCCTGTGTGTGAACTACAGCAAAACAAAACCATGTTTGACTAAGCTGGAATATCAGATCATGTTTATGTGAATCTTCTTCATATTTAGACATTACCATTAAATAACTTTCTTAGGTTCTAAGACAAAGAAGTTTTTCAGCCCAAACATTAATGTTGCTAATACAGGATTCCTTTATAGATAAGTGGAAATGTTCTTGTGGACAAGAATAATCAATCAGGCTGTATAAGCATTATAGCTGGAGGTCTTGGCTAAAACAACAAAACAATAATAACAATTTTAACACTTACCTCTTATCAAAAGACTATATTTAAAGTCAATGTACAACTATCTGTATCATCAGGTGCAAATGCAAAACTTGTATTATCAGTGGTAATTARCACTTTTAGTTAAAAGGGGAATATTCATACATCTTGATTTGTATGTATCTATTTACTGATAAAGCATCCAAACACTTTTCTAGGTTTTAGGCAAAAGCAATCATGAATAGATAAAAATCCGCACCGTTTCCTGTGAAGAGGTTACTTYTGTCTGTCTATTTGCAAGCTGTAATTGCGTTAACTCATGTTATGAGAGAACGATTCACAGCCATATTTACTTGCTTTCTAAAATCAAAGCTTTAAAGTATATTCAGCAAAAATAGATAGAATAGCATGTTGGCATTTCAGGCTGTGTTTGTTAGTTTATTATTTTTTTCCTTTACTACAAAATAAATTTCATAGCCACCAATTAATATTTTTAATTTTGATAAAACATGCTTTGAGAGACCAAATGTCTTGCTCTTCTGTTGAGTTCTGTACATTTAGATAAAAACATAAGTAACAAGATATAAAGAGAGAACTTGCTTATTTTGTCTCATAGCAGAAATTTATACATGAATGAAATTTTTAATTTATTGGGTTTTAGATGTCTTTTATATAATTTTGAATTTCCGGTTCAAAATTATCCTTTAGCTGTATTGTTAATAAACTATGCACTGTGTTATCAATGGTGCTTTTTGAATAGTGAAGCTCTTTTTGTTATGTTGAGAAGCCAATGGTTTGACTGCTGTTTTCACTACTGCTTTTTAAAAATCAGTTTAAGAAATGAATGAAAGACTTCACAAGGGAAATGAAAATCATTTCAGTACCTAAAATGTGAACTTACATATTTTGAGTATATACAGAAACTTAAAAAAATACAGAATATGTTGGACACAGAATTGCTGATGATGCTGGGTAGGTAAGAAAAAGAAAAGCCAACTCTCCTTGGTTCTGCCTACTGAGTACATCTGACACAGCCAGGGATCCAGCAGTTTGATAGTGTTCAAGGATTTCACAATCTAACAGGCTTAAAGTGATTGAAGCAAATTGGGACCAGACCACAGGTGGTCTGGCTGGCTCCTGAAGGAGGTAGAAGAGCCCCAGGGACTGGACCTGGGCCAGGTCTGGGAGGGCTGGGAGCTGGGCTTTTCCACAGGGAGAAATAGGATGAAACAGCTGTGGAGAAAAGGAGGGACCTGAAAGGAGAGCAGCCCAGTCTTATGCACCTTTCTGCTCAGTCAGGGTTATTTAGTCAGAAAGTTTCTTCTCACTGTGCCTTTTTTGGTCACAATTTAAAATCTAAGTTTAAACTGCATGGGGACTGAGTATTCATAGTAGCTAGAAGACTGAACAGGAGACACCTAAACCATACAAATTACTGGAGAAAGGTGCTTTTCATGAATCCTACTTGGACTTGAAACTAGCCTGTAACTTTGTATTAGACGCATCTGTCAAATTAGTATTCACGGCCTAAAGACCTTTCCAGGATTCAGATGGAGATGGTCAAATCACTTTTTTCTGCTTAAAATCTAATTCCACCTTTACTGATGCCAAATGCAGAAATCAAGTGCCACAGGTGTCTTAAGATTCATGAGAGCAAAGAGGGAGCTGGACTCTGTATCTTCCTGATTGGGATGAAAGTAGGAATCCTGGTTTTCATTTTTGTTTATGTATTTTGCATTCAAGAGAAACTGAATAAAATGAGCCAGTAAGTATTGAGAGCAAGGGCCAAAATCTCTCTAGGGATTGGACTCATTGCTAGGCTGCAGTCATACTTCTTTCTCCTCCCCACCCTATTTCTGCGGTTTCAAATCTTTTAAAGTGTACATAATTTTAATGGAAAACACAGGCAACTGCTTTCATAGATTTGTAGAATAATTGAGGCTGGAAAGGACCTCCATGGGTTTAGTCCAAGTGCCTGCTCAGAGCAGGTCTAATTAAATCAGGTTTCTCAGGGCCAGGTCCACCTGAGTCTTGAACACTTTCAAGGAGACTCCAAAGCCGCTCTGGGCAAATTGTTCTAGTATTTGACCCCCCTTTGTGGTATAACATTTTTTTTCCTAGTACCTAATCTGACTTAGATCTGTTGCCTCTCATTGTATCTCTGTGTATGGACAAAAAAATAAAGGTTATGTTCAGAAAAGCTTTAAGAAATCCAGAAAATGTGTGACTTCAAAAATAAAGCTATAATTGAGCAAAGAAATGTGATTAGTCATGCATGTGCCTGTGCGTGCTGTTTTGATGGCTTAATACGTTGGTATGGGGAAGAGGTAGATTCTAGATATAACCAGCCAAATACTTCTGTTTGCTGTTGGTGGGAAAAGAAATGATGAGAAAAGTCTGAGACTAAGTTAAAAGAATACAGTTCTTAAACAACATCGACATGGACCTCTTATAGCTTTGTCCTCACCCCAGCCCCAAGCAAGAGCTTGGTTTGATTGGGATTTTCTTCTTCTTACAGAGATGGTCTTTGGATGGCTGCTGAAGTTCCCCAAGCAGAGATATGTGGAATGAGCAAAGGGCAGTTAACAGCTTGCAAAGCTATCAGGCTTTCTGAGTGCTCATTAAAATCCAAAAGAATGAACTGTAGATACTGATAATTCAAAATTCACTTTCCAGTCACTTTATAATATATTACCTGATAACCTGATGATGCCAAACTAGATTTAATTAATGTAGGAGCTTTGTTCAAAGCCCCGGAATTGGTAGGCTGGACGAATAACTTCCTTTAATGGTTAACATAAGAATGTGCATATTTGCAAAAATGTTTTAAAGCAATAATTATTGTGTATTTTTTTAATTTTAAAATTGCTTATGAAGTATATTTCCTAATTACTTTTAAGTATTTAAAATTATGCATATAAAGAAATTAGCTTTTCTAGAGGAATAATTCCCAAGCAACCAATTTCTTCCTGCAATTTACCCAACAAAAAATGCTATTGCATTTAATTGACTGGGGTTTTTTACAAGTTATGACATGGAAATTCTGTTAATAGATTTGAGTTGTGTAGATGCTGGTCTCATTCTTTTCTGAGAACAAAGAATCTTCWTACAATCTATAGAAAGGCAAAAATTTGATGAGGGATTACTGCCACAATTTTTTTCAGGAAAGAAAATCCAAATGGCCATCTGATAACAGCTCCTTAGCCAGAGGATAAGGCTTCTCTTTCCTTTGGCTTGTAGGTAATCCTCACACCTAGGGCAAAACAAATTTAGAGTGTCCAAACACCCRGCATGCTTGTTGGAGTCCTTTTTGCAAGGCAAGTTCTAGGTCATTCAACCCTGCACTGTAACCAGTCTCTCCAGTCCCTCTGGAGAGAGGGGTAACATCCCACCCACCCCAGTGGGCAGTGGAAGAGGGTGAGTGGACTCCCACCCACTCTAGAAACGAGGACTCTGGGAACAACAGAGCCACCCAAGCTGAGGAAGATTAATTCTTGCTGATCATAGTTTTTATATAAACATACATCATTATTTCTCTATATAAAATACATAGATACATAACTTAATAGGAACTCTTTATATCACCTCAGTGTGACCAAAAATATCTTAAGACAACACTGCAGCAGTGTGCTGCATATACAAGCAGAATAAGTATTTGAAGGGTTCATAAAAGACCACATCAGACCCAGCTGATGCTTTCAAATCTGAGAAATAAAAAGAATATAAATTAATGGAAGCACTAAAAATAACTGTTTGATGTATCAACTATATTAGCTTTTTAAATATTTGTAAGTAAAATCTGCTCTGGTTTGGGGACAACTTCCTGRTAAGGACTAGTAAGCTAAAGCAGAGAGGATGGGGAGCAGCCAGCTGGAGAGGTAGTTCTTCTGGGGCCAGGAAAGATAATGAGGGCAATGCATACTTCTTTTAGAAGGCCATTCCTTAGCTGTAATAGGAGACCAAAAAAAAAAAACCAACCAAAAAAGACTTTCAAAGATCAGGGGCTTTTGAAACTACAGAAGATGGACAGTGTGACAGGTATTTTCAGGAAAAAAGTAAAATATGTAATTAACTTTGCTCTTTGTGATTCGATTTAGAGTTAGACTTGTTACACATTGTGTATTGATTAGTACATCTAAGTTTAAAAGCTCCTGACTTTCTATTGCTTTTTCAGTAATCCGTTTCTCACAGAAACATTCTTTTTTTATGTCAACTGGAATTAGGGAGACAGATATTGTCAGGTTAGGATATTTACTTCTGCAACACCTGAAAAGATGTAAACTGGCATGGTCTGTGTCAGAGGGAAAACCAGAACAGAAGTGATTGCATGACACCTTTCTCAAGAGAAAGGAAGCCAGTTACTATGCTACCTTGTATATCTACTGGGACAGAGCAACTGTCTGTGTACAATCTTAAACAGAAGTAATACAAGGAAAAAAAGGTATTTTGCTATCCTTTAATTGCAGCCTAAATTAATTGGATTTGCTTCTCATCAGCTGTGCACACAGTTCTCACAGCTCAACTGATCTGCCATGTGTTGTTAAACCAGTAAATTATTTATGTACCTAAGCCTGCAAGCTAATGTAGACCAGTGTAAGAAGAGTTGAATCTACCCAAGATAGATTTAATTACAAAAAATGTAAAGGTTTTGAATTCTTAGCATAAGCCAGCTGATTTTGAGGCTGAGCTAGCATTTAGAAGATGTAACAAGAACATGGACACAGATTATTAAAAGTTATCCTGTAGACTATTTCATAGTCTTGTAGAAGTGTGACTTGCGTTTGATTTTAATTTCATTACATGCCAGTAATTCCATTGTTCTTTCCAAAAGGAGTTGTACAGAAGAGGAAAGAGCAGCGTTTGATACTAATATAAAAGTCTTTATAGTCTAAGTACTTGTTTAATATTCCTAGGTGTGTTGTGGGAGAGATCCCTCCTCATTGTCAGAAAAAAAGAATTTAAATTATATTTAAATTAGAAATGGCAGTGTACTTGAACAACTTTTAGAAAATTCATTACTATCAGAATAAATGCAGAATATTCACAAAGAAAAAGACATGATCAAAGTTCTCATCTTACCAGTTGGGGTATATGTACCTGGTAACTGACTTCCAGACTTCTGTCGCAGCACCACAACTCTTTGTTCTGAATCTTACAGGTTAATTCAGCATTTGAGAATACATACACAAACCTAAAGAAGAGTCACCCCATTTTTTTTTTTCCCCCGGCTAGTATGTGAGCATTGTCAGAGCAAGCTCAAAGTAATATTTCTGTTACTTTTTGCCTTCCTGGACAATATTTGCATCAGTGTATCATAGAGCAATTGAACATAGCCTTTTCCCCAGGCTATAAATTCCATCAACTTACATATATATATTTTCAGATTTTTTTCATCAGGTCCTAGGAAGCTCAACTTAGCAAACTTACTACCATTGGGAAAAGGAAAAAAATGAACTGGAATCAAAAGAAGAAAACTTTTCTGGCTTTCAAATATCTCAAAATCAATTATATAGATGAGTCCAAAACAACATCTAGCTTTAAAAAAAAAAAAAAAAAAGTGGAAAAACTTTTCTTTGTTGACACAGTGGCTGGATAATGTTGCATTTTGCATTCTCAAATGAGATCAGTAAGCACAGATATAATCGGGAAATTACCTGATTGGCTTGTGCAAATAAAAGTTCTTCCATGGCTAGATAGTGTACACATACATTTAATATAAAAATAGTATTGAAATTCTGTCACATAAAACTTTTTTTTTTTTTCTTTCAGGTATTTAAGCAACTATTTTTGTACTGAGAGAGGGAGAACAGAACTTCCTATCTAAATTCTCTGTATTATTATTTTTTATGTTTTCATATTCTTACGTGGTTTCTTTGATCTCTGTTCTTAAGTGAGTTTTCAGTGTAGTTGGCAATTGTCCTCATAATTTTCCGAACTGTACAGTCTGATTCTTGAAATTGAGAAACTATAACTGCAAATGGTGTTTTAAATTAAAGATTAACGGTATTGGAACATCCTCTATATTATTCTCCATATTGTTTTGCACAGGTTTGTACGTCCTGTTTGCTTCTCTGGCTGGATCTGCATACTGAATTAAGATAATCATTGAACTCTTTGTAATCTTTCCAGGTAATTTAAAACACTAGAAATTGTTTGGATAGTTTATTTTCCTTTCAATTCTGAATTAATCAACTTTAAAGTTTATTTATTATTAACCTCGTAATGCACCTTACATTTTTTTGTCTTTGAAGTTCTTTATGGTACACTTCTCTTGAGTAACTAAAATTAGCAGTTACAGGAAACAGAAATGAAGAACAGTTGTTTATAACATTCTAGTTTTATCTTTCGTCATTCAATTTATGACAATTTGAAATCCATTTTCCTCAAAGACTGTATATTCAGTACCCATTTCTTTCCAGTGGTAGTATAATTCTGAAAGAGTCTCCTCACAGTTTTGCACATAACTTTTGATTAGATAAACTGCTATTCCCAAATACTGAAGTATGTCTTTAGAATTTGTGTGTTTTCTGAATCTTGCTGAGTTTCCACATTTAGGCATTATTCCCATTCTTTATTTATTGCCAGCACTCTGTTTCCATTCTGCTTAAAACTAAAGCCATCTCCTCTGCATTAAAAAGAATAGGAGAGAGAAAAACTGTTATGAATTGGTCTGATGGAACATAGAATATGGATGATTATCTGCAACCCCATCTTATTTATGGGGTGGCTCTTCTAAAAGAACCTGGGAAACCTTTGCAATAGAGCATTGTTCACCTGGTGCACCCAGTTGATTCCACACAGTGACTTGGCTAATGATTTTATAAAAACAAATAAGCCCCAACCTGCTGTTAGCCTTATTAAAAACATCTAAATGTTACTCTGACGTTCTTCAGAAAAAAATCAATATATCTTTTCACAGAATGTAGACTCTCGAATACAAAYTCAATAATCACCTTTGTATGTCTAGTTCTATTTAGAGCAATAAGAATTATTATATTTTATTTGACAGTTTTGCAAAGGAGAAAAAAGATCTTTTTAAAAACCAAAACTTTGAAAGCAGAAAATCTCACTTTTCTAGATAGAAACTGCTATTTTGTTGGAGGAAACATCAGATGTGACCATAAACTGTTGTTACTGGAACCTGATATGAAAAAAAAAAAATTATTTCACTGAAGTTTAATCAGTGTGTGTAACAGATCAAAGATACATACAGCATCCTTGATGTATATGTCTTTCTGAATTGCACGATTTCGGTGGATTTATTTGCATTTTCTTTCATATTGTGAGATGTATACAAGTCAGGGACAATTAGTAATAAAGAAACATTAAGTACCAGAAATTAATCTCCTCAATGGTTCCTGAAAATTTTTTTTAGCCTGGAGGGTTAATTTTATGGCGTTAGAGCAATCATTATTTATCATCTCTTGGTTTACGGTAAAGAATTAGAGTTATTAGCTATTAAATTATCCATGAAAATTTGACACTATACTAGACCAAACAAACCCTGGGGCTTGCTGATTTTCCCAGTATGAAACATCTGTGACTTCAGCTAGAGAGAACTTAACATTGTCTAATTAGATTTCTAAGATTTATAAGGCTCAAATACTCTATTATTAGAAACCTGAAAATTGGAGCAAAAGTTGAAACTTGCATTTACTGAAGATTATTTAAAAACATTTTTAACAGCACTGTGTGTTGCTAAATACTACTAGCTTGTAATTGGTGAAGATTACCAGATAATGTATTATAGTCTGTAACAACAGGAGTTCAAGAAAAAAGTGTGCTCCCTGCAATTGTAATAAGTTGCAGCTTTCAACTTCAGTAATTAAAAATACTTCATTGAAAATGCTGCACTAATTATATGTTTATTTTTATCTTCTGATTTAAATATAGTTTATATTCTCTCATGCGGTCTGCGGAAGCAAAAAATAAAGTGGCATATTTTCTGTTCTGCAATATTATCACTCATGGACAGTGAGTGATAATCATCATTCATCAGCATAGAAGAAGTGGGTTTGTATTGGCTCTGATCTCAAGTCTGCCAGTGAATTAGCCACTGTTCTATCTCTTTCTTCGGAGTCAATATGGTTTTTTAACATGGTAATTAGATATTTCATTGCATCTTCCATTATTGGATCTCAAAATGCTTCAGAAATTTCAATCTGTTAAAATAAAAATAGCATTATAACATAATCATTATTGCTATATTAAAAAAATAAGAGAACATTATTATGTTTGCAAAGAAGTCAGAAGTTAGGAAGGTGAGGAATCAGAATTATTCCTCCAGTATTAGTTTGTACCTTTTGCATTTGGATTATAGCAATCTTTAGTTACAGGATCCCTTTCTTATTAAGTACACAAAATAGATACTGCTCAGCTAATAAGCAGCTTTTCAATATTTTGTCTTCTCCTCATTTTTCATTACATTGCCCCATATATTATTTACTGTAGTCTATTCAGTTCCTGCTCTAAAGAAGAAATGGTTAATTCCCTCAAGAGTTCTTCAGTGGTGCGCATCACTATATTAACTGAGTTTTTCACAAACACTAATTAATCTTCATAACATCCTTGTGGGTGAGGGGTGGAATTAACCCCAATTTGTAGAAAGGAARCTGAATTACTGAGAGCATAAGGTCACAAATCTCCATAATATGGGTAACACTTACTACTTAGTTTCTTAGAGTCTTAAGTATTACAGAAGGCTTTCTTCATAGAAGATTCTTATCCATTACAGTTTCTTTTGTGAGAAAGAAACATTTCTGCTAATGGGACCACATCAATAAATCAGGTAAACAGAAAAAAAAGACTATGCAGTATTAATTAAGCATGAGAAATCTGCTTTCCTCAATTACTGAAATCTCAGGAAGAAAAACTGTTTCTGTAGGATAGAATTCAACAGTGTGAGCCAGGAAGCCATCCTTTTATCTCTCTGCAAGATTGTATTTTATTTATTCTATAGTTTCCATTTCTGTAACAAGTCAGACAGGGGTCCTACAGTGAACAGCCTTCTTCATTACTGCGCTTTGATTCCATGGGAGATCTATTCAGTGTCCTGGAAAAGCTGAAGTGTTTAAGAAATAGAGTATGTGATCTTGTAGTTACGAGTACGTTATAATCCGTCTGAGCAATGTACATTAGTTAATTTGGCAACTAACTAGTGCTGGCAACCAGACCCTCAGCTTGAGTGCTTGACTTTATGATTTCAATAATACTCTTTCTACTGCTGACTTCTTTGTGTACATCCCTTGATTTGGAAAAAAAAAAGCAAACTAAAAAAAAGCCCAAGAATTCTGACATATGAATGTTTTCTTCTGAAACCGGGTATTTTATCAATGTGGTGGTAAACTCGAGATTCACAAACTGCTAGTATCACAGATTTCCAGTATCTAGCTCCTCCCTCAGTGGGAGTAGCTGGGAAAGACTATAATGGGAAAAGTTGTTAGCTTGGCTAGAGCATTCCTCACCACTGTGGGATTATTTGTGTTCGCTCTTTTTTGTCTATGGAAGGATTTGTGAGAGGTCTGAAAACACAGCAACAATGACCTCTTCTGAGATGTTAAACTAAATATTCTGATTTATGAACATTATTTTTATAAAAGTGTATGACACAGATAAATTCTCTAAGAATTTTGTGGCCCAGACGACCTACATATAGATTAGTTCACATGGAGAACCTTAGCACAGAAGTTATCTGCTGAGTTTAAAGTCCTTGATTCAAAGCTTAGGGGTCCTAATTTAATTAACATCTTTCAGCATAGGCACAACATCATGTGTGTACCTCATTTTTCTTTGGGAACATTTTTAAACCTTTATGACTAAATATTTCCAGTAATCTTAGCTTAAATAAAAGCCTTACTGTATAACATTTGCAGCCAGAATAAATTATGCTAGTAAAGCTTGAAGGGATTGAAGAGGCAGTGTTACTAAAGGGAATTGTCATGTGATTTTAATAACAGGTGGTAATTCCAGGTTTGTTTACTATTACATTAATTAATATTGAAAAAAATGACAGAAGTTATGCAACTTTGCCACTACCATATAGTGAGTCTCTCATGCTGATTCTCAAGCTAGAGACAGGCTTAATCAGATCTCATTCTAAAATGTAACCCCACTGCTTAAACCACTAAGCTTTCTTTGCTTACAAAATGCTTTTGTCCAAGTACACTTCCCAAATAGATAATGTACTAGTCAGACCTTGTGTACTTACAGTACTCTTTGTCTATCTCCATCAGCTGCAAAAAATCCCCTTCTTTGAGTTCAGCTGCGTACAGGGTAAATCCAATTTGACAGTGGCCTTTGACATTTGGGTCACATTTGTAGTGCATGGACGTCTTTCCTGACCATGTTAGAGGMTATTTGAGAGTGCATAACGCTCAGACCTGTATATTCAATTCAGAATTCAGTTTCCAACAATGTTTGTAAGCTTGCGAGTAGGAAACAGCAAATATAAATAGTATCTTTCACCTTAAAATCTCCCAGTTTCCAACAACTTCCAACTTACAGGATTTCTTGAGTTTTATGTGGGTTGACAGTAAGTAAGTAAGGAGATCCTAATCTGACCATTATGAAACCATTTGAATGTTATCCATATCGGTCCATGATTACTTTTTTATATACTAATGTTTTGCTATTGACTTCTGGGATATAAATATCTGTAAAATTACATTACTGTTCTCCCTTTTTTACATAAAATTAAATGGTGCAATTTAACATACTTTCAAAATCCTGTTGCAAGCCCATAGTCAATGTGGTCTGCTCTAGGAAGGGGATTTTGAGTGGAAGCAGTATTTTCCATATTCATAAAAAATTTAAAAGCACAAGGGCTAAAGCTCTTTTCCATTGTCACTTTTCTGCTCACTCTTGATATAGGCACTTTAGAGCAGAAAATAATAAGGCCAAAGTAACTGTATGTGTGTTTGCTTGCATCACTCTCTCATTTGCTCTCAGACCTCTGATGTATTATTACACATCTATGCTGAGCCTGGTGTCTGATTTCCCAAATTTTGTATCAAATTTCCTTCTATGTGAAATATGCCAGTTATGCTGCAGTTGAAGTTCTTGAAGTGATGAAGCAACATTTATATTACATATAGATCTTAAAGAGATACATTAAAATGAACAGGTGATGCCCGCTGCTTGCTGACATGCAACAGGATATGAACAGACGTAATACATACAAGAGAAYACTAAGTTTTTAAATTTTGCCTTATGGATATGTTTTAAGAAAATCTATCATCTAGAACATAATAACTTGCATTTATTATTCAAAAACTATTATTGAACACCTACTGTGCATGATTACAACAAAATAATCAAGACATTATTTTAAATTAATTAGTATAACCCATTGCCCTTGATCCCTGTATCCTTTGAGGACCTGTTAGTTAAACCATTCATTTTTAATTTGAAAATCAAATTTATTTTTAAGAGTAACTGATGTTCTGTTTGATTAGAACTGCTAAATTATTAGCATCTTGATGCTGCCACCTTCAGGCACAGAGGAGGGCAATAGGAAGCAAAAATAGATCCTTAGTTCTAACTAAAGCTGAACTTCTGTTACGKGTAGTGGGAAACCACCGCCCCCACTAGTCATTACTAGATGAGGGCTGCTTCAGCAAGATCTCTAGTTTCGTACCTTATGTATTTACAGAGTGTCTTGAAGAAACATGTATTCAGGCATATGCTTAACAAAAGAAGTGATGGCGAAGCTTTTGTTTATTTAGGAGAAGGCCACAGCATCTTTTCATCCATAATGAAACTATTCCTGGACTCTGCAGGGTGGGCATGCTTGGTTATAAACTTCCAGTAGTAAAAAAGCAATGGAAAAGTGTATATAAAAAGGAATCAAGATTTTACAGGTTCAGATATTGTCTGTTTTACTATTCAGAAATGTGTAAGAACAGATACTCCCTTAGGTAAGACCAAAAGTCAATGTTGTCAAATATCCTGTCTCTGGCAGTAACCAGTAACAGTTGCCGAATGAAGAGGGCAATCACATAATGATACTGCCCTAGAAAACTATCCCATTCTAAAGTGTTTGAGATTCAGGAGCCAGAATGCCTACCTTGAATGGATTTTTCTTCCACAGATTTGTCTAGTTGCTTTCAAGATCATATAAACTTTTAGCATTTACCTTTCCAGCTGCTCGTGCTTTTCTAGCTGGTTCTGTACTTTGGCTCATCCTTGTCGCCCCTCTGTTTCTTTACTGTTGAAGCATGTCTCCTTGGAAGTGGAAGGAATACAACTTGAATAGCATTTGTGTGAATTTATGTGAAGGCATAACGATGTTTTCTGCTTCATTCTCTATTTCTTTCCTAATAGTTCCTAACATTTTGAGTTATTTCTTTTTACTGAGTATTGAGGAATGTACAAAAACAATCTATAAAAATCTCARGATCTCATTCTAGAGTAGTAATAGTCAATTGATAGCCCATGTTGGGTTTGGTTTTTTTCCTCTCCTTATGTTGCATTGCATTTCTCTGCATTTAATTGGATATGCCATTTTATTGTTTCAGTTACTCAGTGTTGTAAGGCTCTTAACAGATGGTACTTGTCCTTATTATCCTGCATAACTTAATATCATCACAGACTTGTCACCTCACTAGTCACTTTGTGGGCCATTTGTGGTCTGAATCTCTTGAACAGCATAGGTCTTATTCCTTGACTTATTCTTTCAGTAATCCTCTTCCCTACGATAATTCACCATCACCCCATACTCTCTCTTGCCATACTTTTATCAAATTACTGCTCTATGTAAGGGACTTCTTTTGTCTAACAACAGCCTGATTTCTTTAATGGACTGTGGTTGACGGAACTTATCATATGTCATATGGAAACCAGATTGGATGGATCCTATAGCATGTTCATTCCTTAAAAAATTCCAGTGGATCTGCAAGGCATGTCTTGCCTCTCAAAAGCTAACTCTTGTCCATAACATCTTATTTGTCTGGGTGACTGCTAATACTTTTCGTCAGAGTAATTTGCACTAGTTTGTTTGGTACAGAGGTCAGCTTAATGGTCTGCAGTTTTCTAGATCTTTCTTGAAGCTCTCCTAAAAATTCTCACCAGGTTAATTATTCTCAAAGCCTCTGGTGTGGAGACAGTGTTAAGTGAAAATTTACACACCATAATTAGTAGTTAAGATCTTTCATCCTTGAGTTCCTTTAAAACTCTTGGATAAATACTGTCAGGTGTTAGTGTTTGTTACTACTGATTTTGTCTATTTATTCCATGATATCTTCTATTGACCCTTACTTTCACTTTTCTACCTTCAAAGTCCTGTATAAAAGGAGTGGCAGTGTGAGCAGCTCCCCAGACTGTGGGTCAYCACAGATGCAAAACATTCGTTTGGCTGTTTGTGCTTCTTTTATACCTTGAGCCTTTGTTGACCTTAAAGGAACTGTGATGAGCTTCCTGCTTCTGGTGTGCTTTAAAAAGGATTTATTACTAGTTTTTGTGCTTTTTGTACTTTTTCCCAAAACTTTTTAATGGCTTGTCTTATTTGCATTTCTTCACTTAAAGTGCCAGAGTTTATGGTCATCCCCTYACTATGGTTTTCCTCACTTAGACACAGCTTCACTTTTTCTTCTCATTTCTGATTGCCATTTTTATCCTGACTCTTCAGCCACGCTGGTTTCTTTTTGGACCTTCCTTATTTCTTTGTGACTCTATTGCATTTGTTCTGAGTCTCGAGAATTTTATTCTTATACATTTTCTACAACATCTTTAAAGATTCAACTTTTAACTTGCATTTTTTCCATGTTTTGAATAAGTTCTCACATTTTGCTATAGTACCCCTTTTGGAAATGAAGTATAACCATAATGATTTTTTTAATATTATTTACTTTGTTTTGCTCCTGCAAGGATATATTGAATGCGTGTGCACTATGATTACTGATAAAGAGCATCTGTTCAATAGTAACGTCCTATTCTGTCTTCCCTGTGCACCATACACCCTAGTATTAATGTCCCATTGATTGTCATCCTTCCCTCCAGCTTCTGATGTGATTATATGTCAATAGCCTTATTTAAGAACAGGCATTATTATTTCATCATTTTATTTTTTAGACTTCACATGCATCATTGCTTCATTGTCCTCTGTTTCGCTGTCAGTGTATTCTGACAATTCTCTGTGGCTTCTTGCTTGAATATTTCCAACTTCTGTCCTATCCTTCACGTGAAGATACAGGATATTTTGACTTTGTGGCTGTCAGGTACATCATAAGCACAATAAACTTCAGCACATCTTGGTTGAAGGCATTCTACAATACCTATTGGTGTTCCTCATCGTTAGCTTTAAAAATTTTGTATGACCCTCTTGATATGAAAATCCAGCAACTTGGATTTAATAATAGTTTAAGGAAATCTGACCTTCCTGCACGATCTTCCTCTCTTCCGGAAATGTGTCCTGTTTCAGATAATCTTTATACCTCTTTTTTTCACTGTGTGAATCAAACATGTATTTTAACTTTGCCTCCTCAATAACCTTTCTGTCTTGTTTTCTGCATCCTGGGAGCAGTTTCAAGAATACTAACATGTGGAGCCTCTTTTCAGCTTTCTATGCAGCTCACGTCAATTTTGCTTCTGTAGTTTTTGGTTTACTTTTTCCTGTAACACAGAACTGTGGACCATGACCCCAGGATTTTCTACAAACCTATTCAGACACTTTGTGTAGTCCTCTTGTTTTGCACTCACAGCCATGTCACTGTGCATTTCGCTGTGAGATTACAAACCAAACTATATGTCTAAGAGCAGAATTATTCACTGTTGCAGCCAGCTTCCTCCTTTCACATGGGTTCCCTAGCTCAGCAGGGCTATCCTTTGTACGGGAGGACACATGGTCATCTTTTGAGGAGGACCTGCCACCATTTCCTCTACCACCAGATCTATATTTCCATGTCACAAGACAAGGACTTCTGATTTGGAAAAGGGACTTTTCTGCAGCACTTTGGAAAGACACCTTTATTCCTGGAATTATGTCTGTATTTATTTTGCTCGATGTAGAAGGGAAAGTGGTTGCTTTATTTAGTCTTGTAGCTGCACTAATCTGTTGACTTTTACTTTGACAGCTTGTCCCTTCTTATAGACATCTTATAGCTTATGTGCTACTTATAGACGTCCCTTCAGTGTCCCCCATAGCTGAACTTGCAGTATAGTCAGCCTTCTTTCCCTCTCTTTGCTGACTCACCCAGTTCAAGGGCTTTGCTCACCTACTTTGCAGAAGTACCCAGAGCCTCAGGTGAGACTGTGATGAACAGTTCCAAGAAAGAAAGCAAGAGATGTTCTTCTAGATGCTTACAGACTACCTAAAATATACCTCTGAAAATTCTTCTACTTCTCAGGCACATAAATAAATTTGAACAGAACCAGAGCAGAAATCAGTATGTAATGTTGGGGTTGCTGAAAGAGAAGTAGGAAAATAACTACTTTTGAACCTCCTTTTACGCCTTTTTTATCTTCTAGGAATGCTTGTCAAAACACTAAACATCATGAGGTGAAGGTAAGAAGAGAGTATTTAATTAAAGGCGTGTAGGATTCAGTTGTCAAAATTTAGCTACATAATGCCATTTAAAATTCCTTGTATCTTGTCTGGCCTCTGGCTCCTGCTCCAGAGGCATTTCAAAATGCAATTGCTAAAATTAGTTGCTATTGACATGGAAACACCTGTAGTTGTTGTAACAACATCCCTTCCATCTCCTCATATGTTAAGTATTTCAAACTTTTACTGTATAAAGCTCCTTACAGTTTTGGTCATCTGTCCTGTTGGGACTTTTTTCTTACTGCAAGGTTATCCTCAGCTTTTTATCTTCTTTGATGTCAGTTTCAGTTTTTTCATCTTTCTGTCATAAAGTTCAGATTTAGATAAATGCTCATGGCAGTATTTAATCTAGGCTAAACATGTGTGACAGCCTAGAACAAGCAAATAGAAAACACTGAGCAGAATGATAGACGTGGAATTTAAGCAGTCTAAATATGGATCATGCTTTTCTAAATTTTCTCCATCTCACTTAATGTAACCAGTAAAAACTTGGAGCATGATGATTCTAATTTTCTAGACTTCAGACTGTTTCTTTGAATGCTTATACTTCAACTTCTCACATGATGACAGCAGTTTCTAAGTTGAGAGAAGAACTGCTGATGATCTAAGAATAACATGGACCTTAATGTTGTTTTACATTTTCTCCTCTTTGGCTGCCATGCACCATTCATTTGTTCAACTGCACTGTGATGCTGACTCACATTTTAGAATAGGGAGTTTTGTTTGGGGAGTATCCACAAAACAAAGGTTTTGAGGATCAATAATGTTGATTAATAAAGMTAAATGTAATAAATATTAAAGGTGATTATTTTCTCTGGCTTATGAATTTATTACCCACCATTGTTTCAACAATATGATTAAACAATAATAAACAGTATGACTGTTTATAAACAGATGTCATTAATTCTTTTTATTTAGATTAGATGAATTAAGTAGATTAACTTTTTTCCCCCTTTGCGTGTCATAGTATTGCTGAATGGGCTTTGTCTTCCTTTCTCCTTTTGCTTTTGTGTATTCATGCTGTACATACAATCCCTATGGAGAAAATTGATAAATTGGTTGTTAACTTAAAGTCATTTGTGGAGTTGAATGTGGTTAGATATAGGTCTTTTCAACATGTAGGAAGAATTTAATTAAAATGAAATTAAATTCTAAATTMAATTCAAGTAATAAATGGATGTTATCCAATATAGTAAGCTATTCTCATAAGAAATTAACACTGTCCAGTAAACTGATTTTAGGTCTTGAGGCTAGGTTTTCTGGAAAATAATTGTATGACTATGAAATAAAGGAAACTAAGTTTAGGAGTTTTTAGATGCCTTTCTTTCAGGAGTGTAAAGTGCCACAATATACCTACTGTTAATTAGAAAAATTAAATTCTTCTCTCAAATTCTTAAAGACTGCTAAAATTCATTATTTCTTGTAAAACAAATTGGATTAAAAATTGTAGCTGTAGACAAAAACACTGTCCATATTAGTGGACAGCTAAATTTGCAATCCATTTACAGTGTATGTGCTTCTTATAGACATCCCATTATATTTATTTCCAGTCATTATTTTATTTAGAACTAGCTAGTAGTCTAAAAGCTATGAAATATGAAGAATAAGTAATATATTACATGTATTTTACATCTGAATCCTTTTACTACTAAAATGGCTAGGCAAGAGAGAAGTTGGATTCTATTGCTGTTAGGAGTAATGTAGAAAACAGTAACTGCATTATTTCACGGTGGAAAAATACTAACTTTTTAGTCTTTTCATACGTGAGAATTAGGGAATAAAGAAGGACAAACAATGCATTTTCTAGAGATCGTTATATTTGCTCTGAAGTCTGTAAGTATGCTGTAGTTAGAAGAATGGCAGACTTTCATTTGAAACCAGCTTGCTGAAGTGCCACAAATGCATTTATCTGCTCTAATCTGGAAGTAATAAAATTATTGCATGCTAGTTTTGTTCTGCAAGTAAAGACTTATTTACACAGCATTATTTTATCCTTCAGAAGGGAGTGGAAATATCATTAGAAAGAAGATCACATTATGCTTTTGAGTTTATTATCATCGGTGTACTTCAGTTCAGACTGCAATGTGGAATTTTGTAGGAGGTAGGATGTTCAACTTAGATTTATTTCCTCTTAATGCAGTGGAGTTGAAATTGCTACTTTCCCTTGTTTGCTTTTTGGATGAATGATAACCGGACAGGGAGAGTATAGGCATATTTTAAGCTGTATTTTATGTTATGTAAAACATGTTATATGTACATCTTTACATTTCTACTGTGGGAATTGTACATAAAACACAATAACAGATCTTGTTCTAAACCACAGAAAGGATTACAGAAAAAAAGACAGGGAAAATTAGGTAAAACTTTTTTTTTACCTTTTGGGGCTTCAAATATTTTATRTTGACTGACAAATTTGGGTAGTCTTTCTCATGTTAGCTGATACATGTTAAGAATACATTCAGCTCTATGAGAAATATTTTAATATACTGAACAAATAATAGTCAAAAAGTATGTGTGCTTTCCTAAGTAGTCCTCTGCAGAAATATTTTCTCTCYCTTCATATACATATATATAAAAATTCTGTTTTTTTAATAAGTAGGTATTTGTTATTGTGCCTTGAAGGATCAAAGTCAGCTGTTAGACACTGAGATTAGATTAATTCAAGTCAGGGACTTCCACATTCCATGTTTAATGTCAAAAAATCTTGAAAATTACATGAAATCACAAAGCCACCCCTCTCAACAGACAGAAATTCACTAGTTCAAGTGGCTGTGACTAGTGTAACTAATGCCTATTAAAATAAGGAAGATGCAGACTGAAAATATTACAAAAATTAAGCTACAGCAATGTGCTCCTTCTTGAAAGGGACCAGAGGATTCCATGAAATGCAAAAGTGTCTCAGTCATGGTTCTCAAGCCTTCCCCACTGCTAAACAAAAAGAAGCCAAATAAATAGTCAACATAAGTTGATGTGAATGCTTGCTTCCTCCAAAACACATTTTGTAGATAGTGTCTTTACCGCATCTTTTTCTTCCAATTCATTTTTTTCTGTATGATGCAACTAGAATTGTGAAACTTCAGGCTATTTCTGTTCATCAAATAGTACATGGTATCTACTCAGTTTAGAATATTTACCAAAGATAACTTCATAGAATTTATATCAGTTATCCAAAGACAAGCCCTTAAACTGACAGCTTAACTGATCTCTTCACAGGAAGTAGTTTGATGGATTTTATTCAGCTTCAAAGGACACCATGGTAGTTTRTAATGACAGTAAGGAAAACAAACACAACATACACTCAAATTTCTRTTCTGCTAGAAAAGCTACTTTGGGGATGCAATTTTGATAGTAGTCTGCTTTAATCTGTGATAATGTCAGCTGTATGTTTAAGACCTAACTGCTGATACCTAACCATATATCACTTGAACAATAGTCTGACTACAAAACGTACTGKTTTTTTGCTAAATACAGAATAGCCACATTTTAACTGTATATGTCAGAACGAAGGCCATAATTAACTTTTTAAACCAAAATTGATTGCTGAAAATTTTCAGCACCTACAAATCTTGCTGACTTCATAGGAATTGGTGATAGTGATGTTTGTAGTCCTTTTTGTTGGTAGTTAGGTGTTTAAATGTGTTGAAGTCTTCAGGTGACTTGTATACTTTCCAGTTGTAAGATACTTCTTCCTTTTCAAGGTGTGTAACAGGAAAAGGTTTTCCATTTAAAACCAAAGAAAGGGAAAAGATTTAAGAGAGAATGATTTGCCATAACAATAGATTTATTTCTATGCAAGTCCAGGAAGTTATGCCTATGTTGGTAAGAAATGAAAGTGCATATGCATCTTAAGGGRATAAAAGAAAAATAAAATTTCTTTGAGCATTATTATTATTTTTAATTTATTGTATGCACTGCTTACTGGTGCAACTACTCCTGATTTCAAACATGAACCTTAAATGAAGATCACTTACAACCTACAAATGAATAYTAAGTCTAAAAAGTGGTCTCTAAAAGATGAGAAAAGAACTACTTTGTAACCAGAATGAACCTTAAAYGAACCTTCATTCGGTGTATTAAGCCAGCTCCAATAGACAGAAGTATTGATCTAATTAACAGGAAGTGCATAGCTGAACGGAAAGGTCCAMTAGAATAAATCCCTTCTTGTTGACACAATGTTGGCACAGAATGTAGGCAATGGGGAAATTCTCAATAATATCTCTGGTCTGTTCTCCCCACCCCTAAATACTCTCATTTATGGTCAAATCAGCTGGGAATGCCTTTCAGCATACATATGGTACACTGTGCTTTCACTGCAAAGAGTAACTTAGCAGAAAAAAAAAAAAAAAAGAAAAAAACATTTATGGCTTTTAGGTTTCCTTGTATTTTGAAAACGAGAAGTAAAATTTATTATTATTATAGACATTTTATTATTTTATATACTTAACTTCTTCTGAGTAAATGGAGCTCTAGCAGGCCAATAATATTCCCAAAAGCTAGAATGTAAGTGTACATGTCAGTCTCCTTTGTCTGTAACTCAGAGCTAGTTCTAGGGTTTTGAAGGCTAAAGATCTTGATATGGTGAGCAGGACTCAAGCTTCCTCTAACTTATGCAGATTTGATCCTGAATTTAGAACAGCTTAGCCAAAAGAATTTTAAAAAGTATGAGTATTTGCATCTTAACTTTTAACAGGTTTCTGTGTACTGTATTTACTTAAACCTGTTGTGATAATTACATTAAAAAGCAACCTGGATTGCAGTAGTTTAATCAAAGTTAAGATAAAAATGATCACTCTGGGCACAGCCTCAACGGTAAATAGGGAGGAAATTTCTGACACTAAAGAAAAKAAAAGAAAAAACAATTTAAACACTTATCTTGAAAGTAGGAGTATATGAGATGATATTACTAGGTCTTCTTTTGATAGAGCCATGGCGATTTTCGTTTTAGAGCATACATTTACATTTTTCACCTTAGTAAGTTGTATAATTAGAGAAGTAGGCTAGCTGAGGTATTTCGAGTTTTACCAAATCTGTTTTCATTAGGTGAACAGGAAAATTAAATGCAAGTGCCTCCAATTTTATACCATTTCAGAACAGCCTTAAGATTTTCATAAATTCATATTTTATTCTTTTCATTTTTGAAACCATTTGCTAGCTCTTGAGAGAAGATGAATGTAAAATATATTTTTTCCTGCACTGTAAGTATAAAAAAGGAGAAAATGGCTAGATTTTTCCACTGGTGTAAATCATGGCAATGCCATCCATTTCAGTGAAATTGCACTAGTTCTGCTAAAGAGAATATTTGACCAAACAGCTTATTCATCTTTCAGCCAATATGCATTTTATTCATCTATCAGCCATTGTAAGGACTGGAAGACTATAATATACTGCTTATAATATACTACTACACTCCCGTTCATATTGATTGGTGACTCTATATTCTTAGAAGGCAGAGGATTAAACAGCATTATTTTTCAAAACTGTTACTTTTGTGATAATAAGAAGGTGAAATATGCTTTTACTGGTTTTCTTTTTTTGACTCTCACATTCCTATTTAGTTTTCCCATTTTATATTGAGTTTCAAAGGAGTAATTTATGTTATAGATGGAAGATACTTGTTTTAAAAGTTTATCTGATGTTTACTTGACTATAGTTATGAGAAAGGTGTAGGTACCGACACTGGAAAGTACATACATTCTATATACCCACCTACCCACATGCACACATATATGTACACTCTAGAATACAGTAGACAGGAGAGACAGCCACAGACATGTGGAGTGTGTATAGAACTCTGGAATTTGGGTGAAAATGAGAACAAATGGTTTTCAGGTGATACACAAAAGTAATTCCAAAGACTGTAGCCCTGTAAAATCCTTTCAAAGATTTTGAGAATCATTACTTACAACAGGAAGTAATTCCTGCTCTTACTCCAAATGAGGTTTGCTCAGAAAAATGTATTATGAAAATTTTGAAGCCTAATCAACATAAATAGATAAGACCCATCCCCCCCYTTTTTTACTCAAACCCATGTGTGACCTCACAAAAAGAAAGTATAAAACACTGAGACAGTGTATGATAATGAGCATCTCTTGTTCTGTTGAACCACCTACATTTCTGATTATTTGTACCAAAAAGTTTCAAGGACAACCATTGTAACTGCATGTTCCAATTAGATAACGTACTTGTGCATGCATTATTTTTAACTTTGACTCCAGAATTAATAGTAAAAAAAGTCACATAGCAGTTTACAGGAAAATACTTTAAAATTAATATAAAATAACAAAAAAATAGATAAAGAGATTCTTGTTTGTTTGCTGTATTGCAGTCCTCAAACTACATTTTCTTTGGGATACATTTTATGGCTTTAATTTGCTACCCTTTGCTACCTTTTTGTAGATATTTCCACAAAGTTGTATATGCTCAATATTACAGGAATTTTCATCCAGAATAGGTTTTGGATGATCTGCAGCGTAGAGGCAGGTTTTCACAAGTCAATTGTATTTTCATTACATTATATAGTAAGCATGGATTTGCCAGCTTTCATATTCGATTCCTAGTACTGCTCAAGTTCCTACTTACACAAKAATAATTCCACACAGAGTGAGGTAATTCCAGCCTTCAATGAATATTTTGTCACTTCAGTTTCTACCAAGAAAAGAAAAAGATTCAAAGTTTTTGTTATTTGTATGCATATTTTTGGCCATTCCACCATTCCACATTGCTGATGTATAATAGTGATAATAATTATGATAGCACATTTGCAATCATTTTAATTTATTCATAGCTCGACATTACTATCCACAAAGAAAAATTTCATGTCTAATGAACTCAGTTTGTTTACTCCCCCTTAGCAAACCTCATGTCAATCTATCTCATTTGAAAGTTAAAAGCATTCTTTCCATTATTTTAGGGAAAATGGGAAAACATCTCTAAAATAAATATTAATTGTAGAATTGCCTTCTAAAAATGTTGATTATTCTGTCTTCTCTACATTTCAGAATAAATAGTATTTTACCTACAAAACAATGTGTCTTCATGCATAGCATTAAAGGATCRTAATACCTTAACATGATTTAGGCCTAGAGAATAAAATCTACTGCATATATATAAATATTTTGTGTGTAGCTGTTTCATATATAAATGAAACCAACAGATTTTCTCTTAGTGTATGAAGATTTTCACTGAATGTATTAACTGTCTAATGACAATCTCAATCAAATTATGGTTACATAATTCTACCCTATTTCTGTCAAGTGAGCTGGTGGCCAACCTTATCTGGTTGAGAAGTGCCTCCGTCTAGTGTATGTGAGGTATTTTTGTAGTTTATTAAATTGACATAAAATATTAAATGTCCTGAAGCCCAATTGTCTAAAATACAGATTACAGCGCATTAGTAGGGTAGTATATGGAAGCTTACATTACATCTATGTGTGTATACATATTTTGTAAAAAAAGCGATTCAGTCTGCATTGTAAACCTAGATGTTTTAAGGAGTGTTATATTTCTGCCAGGAGTAAGCACATGAATACAACCAATATAAAATCATAATGTAAGATACTGAGATATCATTAATTGTGTATTTAAGACTATATCCAGTAAGAAAATTAATTGTCAGTAAAAGACTAGCCTTTCTGTCTTTACAGCTATCCTAATATACTGAAAAACTCTTAACAGAATTCCCAAGGCTTTTTTTCTGAACTGTTAAAATTACTCTGAGTCACCTCCCTGGGTGATGCTGAATCAGTGTGAATGCTGTAAATAGGTCAGTTATTTTTGCTGCATGTTGTAAATATATAATGCATCTTCTGTTTGATTCATAATTCGTATAGTTCATGAAAGTGAGGATGGCAAGATTCAAATTTCCTCTCTGGTTCTGATGGATGTACTGACCTTGGGTAGGCTTTGAAGATTACTCATCTGTTAACTGATTTGAACTTTCCTAGGGAAGTAGAAAATACAGGAGAGGGAACCTTCCAGTTTCTCATTCAGAGGGATACTAGTCAGTGGGACGCATAGCTATGCGATGTCCTATGTGTCATTCTCTCACTTTCCTTTGGAGAAAGATAACTTCTGATCTGGAAGGAGAAAAGGAGTTGTGTGTGTGCGTGTGTGTGCATGCACACTCATTTGTATATTGTATGAGGGTCTTATCTGGATGTTTTGAAGCCTGTTTTTTAAAGGTCTGGTTTGAGAAATAGGCAAAATAGGGCATATGGTTTTTTCTGAATAACTTAAACGGGAGAGGTGTCAGTATTTTTTGCTAGTTTAGTTTGATTTGAAACTGAAAAGGAAGGGGAAAAAAGGTTTTGTTTCTTTGCCTTCTGCAAGGAAAAGTCAGAACTCAGCATGTCTGAGATAGGGAAGGGGKTTTGCATACTCATCCTCTGCTGTTTTTCTTGTCTAGCTAATGTTTGCTGCTTTCCATCCAGCTACCTTTAAGGATGAGAATCTCCCAAATCAGGTTTATGCAAATATATTTCATTAGTTTTGGACAATGGCTCAGTTACTTGTATTTTACATTGCATTTCAAGTTAATTCATTTTAAAGCTTATGGGAGATAACCTCAGAAATTATCACTGTGTACGTTAAAATTAGAAGGTGGATTTTTTATTATTATTTTTATTTTTTAATATCTCTCATAGTAGCATTTGACTCCCGTGAAGAAATTGCTCAGCAGACTGAGTTTTCAGAAACTTACTGGAATGCAACCAACCAGGATTTTTTTTTAAGGGTGGCCTTCAACAGATGTTTTCTCACCTCTTATCTACAGGTAGAACCTGATAGCAGGTATTAGACTGTCAGCACATCTCTAAATTTACTTTGATGCAGGCTGTCAGAAGCAATAGGTACTGCAAAACTAATCTTTCCAATAACATATGTCTCCTAGAAAGAGACAGGACTGTATGTATTAAAAATAGCTTGACTGAAGGAAAAAATATATTGACTAGGATTTCCTTATCGGMTATTTACTCTTATGTACTGGCAGCCTTCCTTCTTTCTCTCTTCTCTAGTCCCATGAGGAATAAAAAGAGGCTTGTGCTCCTAGTAGATCTACTTCTATATTTATTTTTTTATTTTTCATTTTTTTATTAATAGTGTAAGTACTGTCTTTTGAAAAAGGAAGAAAATCTTTGGTTTTGCTTTCCTCTTCCAGTTTTTTGGATCAAAAAGTGAGCTATACCTACTTTTGAAACAATCACACTTCTTTCTACCTCACTGTTAACTAGTATCTACCTCCGGAGTAATATGGTGAATAGTTCTGTAGAACAAATATTTGAGTTACTGCACATGTTCCTTTTAGTAAGCCTGTAAAATATGTAGTTTAGCTTCCAGATACTGTCGTATTCATTGATTTTTTTTCCTCATTTGTCAATATGAATAAAAATCCATTTGAGATTATATTTTTGAATAGGAAAAAGTTGCTTACGTATATGTAGAGGAGGAATTTCCTGGATCAGAGTTTTTATTTTAATACCAAATTTAGCTTGACTAAAACCAAATTATAAATAAAATATTAATTAAAATGTAATTATGGAGACAAGTGAAATTTTGGATTATTAGGAGGACAGCACATTACTGTCTAGGAGTCATYCATTCAGTTATATTGTTGTGTTGTAGCAATCTAAATTGTAAGCAGGATGTTCTTGTATGAATGTTTCATGCCCAGATAACGGATCTTTCAGCTTTCCATACCATCCAGATGCCTGAACTGTCTGAACGGGAAGGCATCTGTCTCCTTGATAGCACTTCTGGTATATCCAGGTTCCCACTTAGCTGTTAAAAACCTGGGACTTGCCCATAGCAGGCAGACAGCTGTCTACCGTTCCCCTGCAACTCTGCCTGTGTTTCCTCAAAAGTTCATCAAGCCTGATTGCATTTCTTTTTTTCTGTCAGATGGCKCTCACCTGCTCCAGGTATACCCTCAGTTATATAGCTGAGATTCCTATTTCCGTCAAAGCAGAAAACATATTAAGTACATAAAACTGGCACTTACTCCTTAAAAATTACTTCCAGAATTTGTTTAATTGCTTTTGTGCTTTCGCATCTATTATATGTGCTGTAAATGTTGTTGCTGGTGCAGGAGCTGCTGTTTCTGCTTTTTTTGCTCTGAAGGAATATAACGGAGTTAAACAATGCCAGGCTACTCCAATTCAGTGACCGCATTAATTCAACTTCTAAAAATGTCTGTGAAGTAGCAAAATATTATTTGCATATTTAGAGATGAGCACAAGAGAGATGAAGTGACTTGTCATAACATTTGAAGTGGGAAAGAAACAAGCTCCTGTAATTTTTTTCTGGTTTTGTTTGGTTGGGTTTTAGGCTCAGCCGTCCCCTTTTATCCTGACGATATTCCTGTTTTAAAGCAAGTGTCTGTCTGGCGCAGACACCTGCTGTTGTTTAAGACCTTTGCCAGGTAAAATTATAGAGGTAAGATTGTTTTTCCATTCATGGTTTCTCCAAAGTAGATTGCTTCTCCAAACTAGGAACCAAACTCAGAGGAAATGTCGTCTCAGAGTTTAATACAAAATGTGCATTTTTTCCCTCTTCTTTTTGCAACACTATTTTAAAGGATAAGATAAAAATATGTAAGAGCATTATTCATGCTTTAGAGTGAGTCTGGTTGAAAGTTGAGAATAAAAGCCAACCCGGTTCTCAACTCTTAGCTCATGAGTATAATTTTCTTAAAATTCCACCTTTTTATTGCAATCAGTGAAAGCRTCAGTGTAAGTGATATTCCAGGCCTGTACATAACTCTGACCATCACAGGTGAAATACTTTCCATCTAACATGGGCAACGCTTCACTGGACTGTCAGAACCAAGGTCAGATTCTCCTGACATAGGGTATATATGCAGTATACGCAGCAGCTGCATGGTTTGCAATCTGCTTAAACTCCTTACCTAGTTAATGGAGGAAAGAACAGACCATGAAACATAAGAGTTATCAGAGTAATCGAGTCCACCCAGATTTAAATGCTTTCCTTCTCTAATTTATGCTGAAATGAGGTACCACCAGAAAGTGTCTTCCTATTCCACTGGAAGTAGATGGAGGTAGCAGGGGATGTCAAGCTCTTACCTCTCTCCATTTAGACATCCTCTGAGACTGAGACAGGAGTTGTGTTCACTTCTTTTTCATAATAACCTAGCAGCTGAAGCAGAATAACCTGGCATGGAGACCTAGGCTCTGAATGCTTCATAGCCCAAAGCAGACTGAATCCAAATTGCAGGGGAATACCAAGGAGTATTCTGGTTAAAAGCATTTCTATCTTCTTGTTGAAGCTGAGGCAGGAAAGCAAATTTAGGGGTCAGGAAGAGAACAAGCAAGTTGGAACCTGATTCTCACCTAACTCAGCTGGAAAGAGAACAGATATCCGTACCGGTTTTGGAGGRGCTTGTTTGTGTATGTGTAGCTGTTGGGTTTACTTCAATGGTAGTGTAATGCAAAATTTACCAGAAAGCTGGGTCTGAAGCTTCAGTTTTACCCTTCTCTTACCTAAGTATCCAAAGGACTCAAGAGCACAGCTGGGGACAGGGCACAGCCCTGCCTTGCCCTTGGCTGCCCTTTTGCTAACACATCTTTGACAGAAGCTGCCCCACTGGGGAGCAGCCACCAGCAGGGTCCCACCAGCAGCTGACCTCTCCCATGATGGAGAAATACAAGGAGCTGATCCTGGAGATGCTGGCTGATATTAATGAGAGGGTTTCAGGCTGAAGCTGGGCTCTCACAACAGGCAGCACATGGTTCACTTTGCACAGGATCAGCCTAAAATCACCTGGTAATTCTTGAGGCTTATCTGACCTGCCCAGAATAACATCCTGGCTTAAACCTTAGACAGCAAAATACAGAACATGTGGAGCCACTTGCCATCAGTGTGTCTCAGCTGTGGGACCAGCAGACTGGTTTAAGCCTGAATTGCCGTGATATCATGGTCATCATCAGCCTGCTGCATTTTGCCACACAAGAACCTGATCCAATGGTATCATCAGTCCTGGCAGCTGTACAATACTGGATGCAAAGCTCTGGGAGAGGAGTCCCAAGTTGAAGCTGAGGGACATGTGGAAGCTTCAGCAGCTGGCTAGTGCTAATTCACTGTGCCTCGACTGTGTGCTGGGAATGCCAGAATACACTAAATCACAATTTCCTGGAAATGGGAGATGGAGGAAGAGTAACCATGGCTAGGAGGTCAGAAATTGTGCCCCAGATTCCTGGGAGAAAGAATAAAGACAACTGAAGACTACAGGTTTGATCATTGTGTCTGCAACTTCTGTGGGTTTTAGAAAATATGAGGTCTAGACGACAGGATAGGGTCAGTCACACTGTCATGAAGATTTTATCTACACAAACTCTTTTAGCAATACTGTTTGGTAGTATAGGATACTGAGAAAGTTTAGGGTAGGTAAGTCCCTCATCTTCTGAACTCTGTGTTTTAGGATGAAGTTCAATGATTATGTCAAAAAATACCTGGACACTGTTCACTTACACTTTGTGAATGAAGCAGATGTTAGTGATTTGAACAGCAGGGGTGGATGGGGATTTTTCACCTAAAGGACTTCTCTGACATGGACTGGGTACCCATAGGCAAGTCATTTAGCTTGGATGTTTTTACTTGCATCTCTGAGAGAAGAGTTATGAGATGAGCCTCACAACTTCAGTGAATATTTAGGATTTTATAAAATAATTTGAGTAATTGAGTTTGTAAAATTTTAGTGTTTCAAATATATTTGCTGTTATTAAATTAATATAAAAAACAAATACAGATTTAATAGCATGAAAGTACTTTTTAACAAAAAGGAGTTGTACATTCAGCTAGTTGAAAAATATCTATTTTGATACATAGATTATATACTTCATTGCTTTGTTATATTCTGTATTAAAATAATACCTTCCATGCATGAATACAGTTGGGAATCAGTCTATTTGGCAATCTAGCAGAGATATATCATCATCTTCCTCACTAAGTTGTTCCTCATAACCCTCTAGTAGCAAAACTGAATACAATATTGAGGCATGTTTATAAAATCACATAATGGAGTAAGACAAAGTTCTTATATTCAGGTGTCTTTTTTTTAAAAAAAAAACACTAGTTTGTGACACTTAAATGTTACTAATTTCTGATAATCACAGTTTGTAAGCTGTCTCCTCAGAAAGCAAGTACTAGTGTTTGCACAAAGCCATTCTGACCTCATTACTTAGGCTACATTGAAAAATCTGGTTCTCCTGCTTCTCTCGCCCTCCTCTCCCTTCAGGAGGCTTTAGAGCATGTAAAAGGAACACTTTTATGGGTATGTTTTGGCTCAATTGATGCAGCAATATATTATTAGCTTAGTGTAACTCTCTCAAAATTTTATGAGGTTTCACAGAGTAGCTGAAGTGAACATAAGTTTTATGTTCCATACCTAACAGATCATGCAAGTTTCTGTCATTATCAGTTAGGATATGTTTGATCAAGTTCAGACAGTTCACAAGTGATGGGGTATTTTTTCTTCACTGTGTGATACATCTGAAAGTCAATAGATTATTAAGGGGACTGGTTCACAGTTTCAAAATACAGAGTTGTTATTGTTACCAAAGCTAGATCTAGTTGAATAGTAGCAAAAATTGTGTTTTCATAAATTCACTCACATCTGAGCGGCTGTTTCATGTACATATCTATGTGATCCTCCTTGTTTGACTGCTATGGATCAATACACACCCTTTCACAGAGCAATCATTATTTTTTATTTATTTATAGGAATGAGATCCTATCCTCCTAGAAAATCTTTATATCAACAAAAACTGTGGTCATTTAAATGATATTTGGCAAAGGGATTTTCACTGCAACTGCATACATTTCTGTACTGTGTTTCCTTGTGAACAAAGTATTAGTGTGCAAAATAGTAATCTCTCCCATTCTTCTTCTGTTCTGTAATTTCTGTCCTCTATAAAAAGTATAAAAGAAGATACACAATTATCTGTTAGGATTAATTCAGTCACCGAATGGAGAAAAAGTAGCAGAATTTTAAAAAGTGCAGTAATCCTCATGTAAATATTTTAGATGTATATGAAATATAGATACCTAAATAGATGATAAATAAGATATAATGGTTTCTCTGGAAAATTTAACATATGGACAATGAATACTACTATAACTGAAGATTTTAGCAATTCAAAATTTAATCTTGCTAAATAATTTATAACCCCAGTTTTGAAATAATGCCATGCAGGTGCTCTTTGTGGGACTACTACCAGCATAATTATGTCAAGAAGCAACAGAATGTGGCTGAAAACAGTTCTCAGTTTTCAGTTTATGGGTACTCTTTCACCCAGGATGAAAGCTTACTTTCTGACAAGGAATAAACCATAAAGCAAATACCAAGTCTATTTTATTCTTGGTGAACAAATATTTTTTAAGACAAACATAAGAAATTAAGAGAATAGAAAACTATTAGAAAGAGAAAGATAAAATCTTACACCAAAACTATAAATACAGAGGTAAAAAATGACTTAAAGCTATAGTTCTTTAATTCCTCCAATTTTTTCCATGCAAACACCCAAAGGTAGGCAGTTGCAGTTATGTTAGTTTCAGTGAAAAAGAACATAACAACATTTCTTTGATCCTTATTCTTTTAAAAGTGTATTTAGTATACAACTGCTTCCCAGGAAGACTCATTATGTTTTAAAATAAAGTTATTTCACTTTTCTGAGAGCATGTGTGCTACTGATAGCAATGAGCACATGAAGCCATTGAGGCAGCAGAATGTGTCTTTTTTTCTTCCAATCTTTCTCCATTATGTGTTTCTGAAGTCATATATCATTTTTCCTACGACAAGCATGGCAGAATCCCCATGATTAATTTTAGGCTACCAAGAAATGACTTTAAGTTACTGACTTTGAGTCTGGAGGAAATAAATCTGCAGCCAAGAGCCACCATGCTTTGTTATCTATACTGTGGTTTCTACCTCCTTTCCCCAAATATGCCATTGTTCCTAAGGCTGCTGTACCTGCTAATACCTAAGTATCATCATTTGAAAATTGAACTGGTGGCATGTTTCCCCTTCTTTCTTAAAAACATTTTGTGCTTGGAATTTAACCAGAAATTTCACTGCTGATATGACAACAGGAATAACTGCAAAATAAACACATACAAGTCAGTGTACAGAAAGAGTGAGAGCATTGAATAAAAAAATCCAATATTGAAATGTATGCTATTCTGAATATGAAGTGTTAAGTTATACATTGATAAATTCCCTTTTTAAAAGGTTAGTATTCAAATATGTACACTTTCAAGAAACATATTTTTAAAAAAAAAAAAAAAGAAAAAAGAAAAAATCCTGTGGTGAACCTGAATGCAAAATATAAGATAAGACTTCTGAAAGCAATGTGCAATATTGGTATGTTGAAGGGGAAACTGTAAATTTGTCCTGCGATAATTATACAGTGTTTATTACTCTGTTGCTAACACAGTACAGTGTCCGAAAGTGTTCCTAAAGGATTATTTGCTAAATCCTTCTGTTCTTAGCTAGGTCTTTTGGCTTCTTCCCTAGTGTCATGGAATAACACATGTTCTTCCTCCTGGGCTGGCTTCCATTCTCCAGTTAAGTATGGGTGGGCTCGAAGTTCTGTAGAAGTTCTATGACCAGGTGACCCACCTAGTGGATGAGAGAAAGGCTGTGGATGTGGTCTACCTGGACTTCAGTAAAGCCTTTGACACTGTCTCCCACAGCATTCTCCTAGAGAAGCTGGTGGCTCATGGCCTAGACAGGTGTACTCTTCGCTGGGTAAAAAACTGGCTGGATGGCCAGGCCCAGAGAGTTGTGGTGAATGGAGCTAAATCCAGTTGGCAGCCGGTCACAAGCGGTGTCCCCCAGGGCTCAGTTCTGGGGCCAGTCTTGTTCAATATCTTTATCAACGATCTGGACGAGGGGATTGAGTGCTCCCTCAGTAAGTTTGCAGACGACACCAAGCTGGGCGGGAGTGTCGATCTGCTCGAGGGTAGGAAGGCTCTGCAGAGGGACCTGGACAGGCTGGATCGAT
>JAYKAV010000303.1:36067-66596 GCA_035582835.1 Phoebastria nigripes | reverse complement strand
AGCGGTTAAGCATTGGAACAGGCTGCCCAGGGAAGTGGTGGAGTCACCATCCCTGGAAGTATTTAAAAGACGTGTAGATGAGGCGCTTAGGGACATGGTTTAGTGGGCATGGTGGTGTTGTGTTGACGGTTGGACTCGATGATCTTAGAGGTCCTTTCCAACCTTAATGATTCTATGATTCTATGATTCTAAGTATTTCACACAACCCTAATGCCACGTTATGGTGGGGGTAGAGGCTGAAAAAGGAAAGCAAGTGGAAACAGGAGCTCAACTGACAGAAATTCTGAAAGGTATTAAAAAGCAAGTCACATGATGCAGCAAAACATCTTTAGCGCATTCGCTTCTCACATCTGACAAGTATGGTGCCTTCAAAGCCAAGTTTTGCATCTTACCTGTTTTGACTAACACTGTATAACTTAAAGACAATGAGGTATGTTTTAAATAAACATGCTCATCATCTTTCCTTTTATTTTCCTTTTTTTTTCTTTTTCTTAGAACTCTCATCCTCAAAAGAGGCAGAGTGGTATCACTGGAGCATAGAAGGAGGAAACTTAAACCTAGTAAGTGAGCTTAGAGCAGAGTTTTCAAGAGGGAAAATTATGCAAACAAAACAGGTCCTGATGTAATTATTTTGTTTATCATGTATTGATGCATTTATTTTTTACTTCACAAAAATGTTTCTGATTCTTTGGTACCTTACATTGGCATTGGGTTTTGGGGTGATAGCTAACCAGGGAATAAAGTAATCCAGCCCAAGCCAGGTGAGTTGCAAGCTTTAGCAAACTACCCTTCTGTACATCCATCCTGMTTTGTGGGACCCTGTCAGGACAGAAAGTTCATTCTCAGTGTTTGCTCTGTTCTAGAAGATGAAATAGTTCTTTTTTTAATAGAAATTGGGAAAGTGACACATAGTGAATATTGAGTCATAAGCTGCTATTTGCATACTAAGATCTTAATTGTAGGTAAGTGCAACTTTCAAAAGTGATGTTAATTTCAATTATATGCTCCACTTGGACCACTTAAGACCGCATTACTTCGTTCACTCAGTTGTTACCATCATGAGGATAAAATTAGGTTCTCCTGTATTGAAGAAACAACTGTACTGTCCTAGTTTTGTGTGAGGCAATGCACACGTACTGGAAGAGACCCACTGCCTCTTTTATCATGGAGGGTGTAACAGTAGCAGCACTTTGTTCTGTGTTGGAAGTGGAAGTACTCAACTGTGCAACATGAATCACTGCTCAAACAGTTGTCTCAAATTTCTTTTCTTTTTACACTAAAGCAGTGGTTTCCACTAGTTGTGTCTACACTAAGGTGTGACTTGCTCACAGTACAGGAACTGTACAAGATAGGATGTTATTTACTAAAAGCAAATTTTTCCTTTTTGCCTATTTTTATATGCCTATTATTAGTAAAATATATATAAAAAAAACCCCTCTCTCTTTTTAATTTCCCTGAGGTTTAAATACATAATATTACAATACGAATGAATATATTTAGATTAGTTTGACTGAAGGTAAAATTATTATTTTTTTCAGTCCAGAGCTGGGTTTATACTAAACTTCAGTATAAATGACCTTCCCAAATGTATTAAGTATCTGAAGGACCGAAAACAGAATTAATTACGTCTTGAATATCTGACTACTTGCACGTCAATGGCAAACATACCTAAGGCAAGTTTATTGTGAAAAAGGAAACCTTTTTGCCCTTCAGCCAAGGTACCCTCCACCACATGCATTTACATGAAGTAAAGCATCCCATGAGGCTTAGGAAACCTCCAAGGTAATAATCTTAGTTGTCCTGGCCAATATATTATTTCTGAGTAAAATAGGAACAAGTAGTTGAGATCTCTTAGTGAATAATATGACCTCCCTTGTTTGCCTACATAATGAATTGGCAAGCCATATTTAACTTTGTGAAGTACATGGCAATGATGCAGTAAGCCCAATGTAAAAATGAATTTTATTTTTTAAGCTTATATATTTCCTGAGCATTTTAATCAAGACTACAAAAGAAAACAATCTTAAAAATTCATTCATAACTTAGTGTTATTTTTCTATACTAATATTTTAACAAATATAATTTTGTTGTAATAAATTATGGTTTTAAGAAGATCACATTTACAATTTTACACATAAATGATAATCTCATCTCCCAGATAAGCAGTTAAATAGACAGCTTTCTTATTAATAGCACAATAATACAACCAAATGATGGGTAATTTCTATTATCTTTATAAATAGATAGGAAGTATATAGATGTGAAAGAAGCATTGATGTGGAAAATGTTAAAATAACAAATCTTATTAGAAGAAAGAATTTAGAAATAACTTGTCAGGAGGGTAATGACCTCAATTAAATTTTATGTGAAATTATAATTGGCGTTTTTAATAAAGGAATGCTATTGCAAATTGCATATTTGATATAATATTACAGGACATCTTATTTCCTCTGGCATGTATTTATATTAAATAAAAATCTTTGAGATAATCAAGGAAGATTCATAATTTAGAGTTTTGGGAATCTGCTCAGATGATAGGTTTAAAATAGCTTTCAATACAAAAGAGAAGAAAGTGGGAAAGTTATCTGAAAGTGATCCTTTTGTTCTTTTGACCAAAAAGATGTTGATATTCAACATGGTGTGGTGCACCTTAGATGTAGTCAAGGATGTAGCATCTTCAAGATGCAGTCAAATAGAATCCTTTTTTTTTAAGACATCTCATTTGAGGCCAGAAAGTTCACTGTATGCAAACTCTCTAAATAAATTCCTGAGAAAGTTCTAAAAATTACCCAGCTTTCATCTTTTGTACACATATATATAAGGAAGGTATGTCTCTCATTATCATTCTGGTCATGTGCTAATTTCTAATCCCAAACTAATACTAGAATAGTAACTTCAAAGTAGTTCTGCAATTAATATCAAGATGTATGTTGGGGGGGAGGAGGGGTTGCCTGTGGAGTCCTCCAAAACATCACTCAATATAAGGTTTTTAATTATTTATATTGTCACATACTTTTGTTAAAATTCAACCTAGATACACTTAATGATACTAGAATAGTGCAGATTTCAAATCTGGGAAAAATATTACAAAGAGAAAAGTCATCTTAAAACATCTCTCATTGTTTAATGTTTCTCCTTTGCTTACATAAAATAGTAGTAGAAGGGTTGCAGTTGTAGATGTAATAGTAGAAGTGATGAGTTAAACTGGTGCAAGAAAAAGCAACAACAAAAGTCAGTAAGGAATATTGGCTTGGGGTGACATAGCTAGAAATAAGCTATAGTAGTTAGGAAAGTACCTGATGGACATTCTAAGCAAAAAGAAGTGGTGTCTGTAGCATTTGCAAATAAGCAGCTGCTGCCATTCGCAATCTACCCCAATTACCTTCTGTTAATCTGGCACATCTTTAAAATGAAATACTGTGCATAATTTTTCATGGTTCAGATACTGCAGACTTTTCTTCAGGCTCACCAAGAAAAGTCACTATCACAAGTGACCTGTGTAATTGAATGTGAGTTATTTTAGAAACATACTTCCGCAGAGGGAAGGAGAGCTGTGGCCATGGGGAATCCTCAGCATTTACTTTTTAAATTCTGAGCTGATACATAAATGTAAAAAGAGATAAACTGATATTGTTGAAAAAGAAATGGGGGTTCTTATATGGGAAGTTTATCATTTACATACTGTTATATGTATGTAGATCTGTTTGTAGATAACCTAAGGACTAGATTCTGATATAGTTTTGAAGACGAAATGTTTTATGGATGAAGAGCAGAGTACTGCACCATCAAAGCACATTTCAACAGACCACTCTGGGGAAGAGCTGCTGTAACTATTTCACAGATTAGGTGAGATTTGGACATTTAAGACCAAAAGCAACCCAGAAATCCTATGTCTCGCCTAGCTTTGGAGATACCTAAATTGATCTTACATCCACATTTTGGACTACAGTTTTTAATTCATCTAAATTGAAGGTCCTTGCAATCCTTGAGGCTAATGCTTAGTTCTCATAAAACACACTTGTGATCCAGTATGAGGTTGAGAGCTACCTAACTCTAAAGTGGCCTTATGCATGAAATAAAGTCATAGAAGAGTCAGTTGTAACAAGGACGAAACTTATACCAGCTGGTCTTGTAGTTGAGTATTCAGTTGGTTCACCTTTTTTCAGAAATAATAATTATATTTAATTCCTTTACAGAAAAAAAAAAAAAAAATCACATTTCTCAAAACACTGATGAAGGGATCAGGTTGTGTTAGTAATCCAGAGGTCTAAACTGATCACCACAGTCCACTGTGCTGTCCCAGGACAGTACATTTTTACAGTTTTACCAGAAGAGTTTTGTTTCTACTTTTTTCAAGATTGTCCCTAGAGATCCATTTGAGGTTTTCATTTATTCATTATAGTGTTTGAGATTAAAAGTAAACTTTTTACAGACTACATGTTTGACAGGTGTTTCTTTGCTGTACAAAATTTGCTGAACTTCTCTGGAACAAGCAATCTGTAGGAATCAGTGTTTCTAGAGACAAGGAGTGCTTGAAGTTGCAGGAAACTGAGATGTGTAGAGACACTTTGAAAGCTGTTCTTTTGCTCAGTGAAATTTTTCTCATGTTTTGTGCAAACTCAGAACACTAAACTACTGAGCAATATCCTTTAAGTTAATGTATGTTGTGCTGTTAATTCAAAAGTATACTTTCTTTTATCAGCAATTTTGCAAATTTAAAATACCTTACTGCAATATTTATTGTATTTTTAAATTCTGAAAATACTGTTATTCAATATAGGACTAGGCAGCTGATCACCAACAAGAGACGTATTTTATCCATGTCAATCAATGCTTTTCTACTTGATTTATAGTACTATAAAATTCATTATTACATAGCATAAAATACCACAAGAGAAATAGTGGCAATATTCTAAGTTACACTTTGGGAAATTAGTTCCTCTCCTATATCACCCTTTTTGTTTCTTAGTGCATTATTATTAGGTTTTTAAAATATTTTAGATCTGATTTTAAATATGAAATTTATTATAAAAGCTATCTTATAGCCCCATGACACACCCATGAAGATACACTCATGGTCAAGTTCTCATACTGGAAGAACTGAGGGATGAAAGCTTTTGGAAGGCACTCTTAGTCACTATCGCTACAGCCTACAAACAGCCTGTCAAGAGTACTTCTAGCACTGAGGCTGTGGGGAATTTGTCTTTTTCAATGAAACTACGACTTTTTACTAGCCCAGTAGGAGACTTATTAGATGTTTTTAGAGCAATACATACTGCTATAACAACTCTGACTGCCCAACAAAATCCTGACAGGGGCTACTGTAACTTGGAAGCTCTGAATCATYTAAATAATACCAAAAAACATTTCAAACTGAGAAAAGGCCAAAAATTGGAGGATGGAAATGTAAATCAAGGATCCGTTTCTTATCCCATGTTCATCACCAGATTTCAGTTATAACTTCCAAATTGTTGGGGGGGGGAGTCTGTTTATACAAGAATAGTAACATAATTGCACCTCCGTTTACACGAAAATAATCTGATTTCCAAGTGGCTAAACTATAAGACCACAGGCTAAGTATTGTATTATGATAGCATAATTTTATTATCTCTTAGAACAACATTGTAGCAATGATATTACTACACTTCTAAAACAAATATAATTATTTTGGAATAAATAAACCTCTCTTTCACACACACAAAAAAAGCCCTAAACTCTTGACCTTTTCTGTGGTATCTGCAACAGACCTGAAGTAGCTTCTAAACTCTGATTATTTCATGTCACTGGAGTGTAGACTTTTTATTACAAGGATATAATTAAAAATATTGGTGTCATGGTTTAACCGCAGCCAGCAGCTAAGCACCACACAGCCGCTCGCTCACTCCCCCCACGGTGGGATGGGGGAGAGAATCAGAAGGGTAAAAGTGAGAAAACTCATGGGCTGAGATAAAGACAGTTTAAAAAGTAAAGCAAAAGCTGCGCACGCAAGCAAAGCAAAACAAGGAATTCNTACTTGGGAAGACAAACGCCATCACTCCGAACGTCCCCCCCTTCCTTCTTCCTCCCCCAGCTTTGTATACTGAGCATGACGTCACATGGTATGGAATACCCCGTTGGCCAGTTGGGCTAGCTGTCCTGRCTATGCTCCCTCCCAGCTTCTTRTGCWCCTGGCAGAGCATGGGAAGCTGAAAAGTCCTTGACTGGTAGACTACTTAGCAACAGCTAAAAACATCAGTGTGTTAWCAACATTATTCTCATACTAAATCCAAAACATAGCACTATACCAACTACTAGGAAAAAAAAATTAACTCTATCCCAGCTGAAACCAGGGCAATTGGTTCAACCAAAAGAGTGCAGAATGCTGATATACCTGGCTTCTGATGTACCATCTCACTTAAATGAAATTCCTTAATAAAGAATGATTACCATGATATACTTATTTCCCTAAAACATAATATGGAAATGACAACCTGGGAGGCATCTTCTAAACAACGGCCTTTGAGATAGTGTGCTAATGGTCAAGCCGTTTACCAGCATGCAGTGCCAAATCATTGACATGCTCCATGAACAGTTTGGGTGAAGTCTATAGATGCTCTTCACTATTCAGTACTATTTTACATTTTTATTTTTCTGTTCTTTCTAATTACATGCTTAGGAATTATGTTTGGGGCTTTTTTATTTTATTTTTTTGTTGCGGGATACTCATCTCACATTTATTTTTTCCCATTTGCAAAGAAACTCTGCCAGCAGGATATACACAATTTAAAAGTATAAAGCAATTAATTCTTGCCTCATATACACAATATCTAGCTAGGACTAATGAGCCTGTAGGGTAAGCATCAATATGCTTGCCAACCCCCATGTGAGACCTTATGTCTATGTTTACTCAGACTGATCTTTGATGCTGCTGAGTTGTTGTCTTGCAACTCTTTCAGTTTACTTCAGGATTTCATACCTTTCTCTATCAGTTTTTTTCTTCTTGAATTTTTGGGCAGCTATCCCTATCTCAACAGTCTAACCTCTGCTTGCAGTATTACCTTTCTTACTGTTTGTGGCTGCTTTCTGTGGACTTTCTTGAAGTTCTTCTGTATAATTAAGCAATTTTCTCTGAGCCGAGGCTATGCAGCTGGCCTGTATCAAAAAGACTTTGGATCACACAGTGGAACCTCTTGGAGGAGAGTTAAAATTAAACTTGTAAATGAACAGTAGTTTGGAGGGGGTAGAAATAGGAACACTGGTAAAAATAAGAAGCAGAGTAATACTTTACTATAAATTTAATAAAGTCATTATGTGAGCTCCACCTAATCCTCAGCTGTAATTGAGAGCAGAACAAACATAACTATTTATGAGGCTCTTTGGATTCTTTAGTTAACACAACAATATGGAGGGGACAGGGGGCATATAAAGAACTTCATGTTCTTAATTCTGTAAAAGTAAATGATAATTTTAGCTACCACAGAGGAGAAAGAGAAACTCTTTCTCTTGTGTTACTTAAGAATTTATGAAGAGAGAACAGAAAAACTTCGCCATGGGGAAAAAACACAAGCTCCACCTTTCGTTGTTGTTTCGTGATCTTCAGAGTTGAAGAAGCTTATCTTAGAACTTAGGCTTATGCTAAGCTAAGCTAAACCACTGTTTTTTTCTACTGGGATTTGATTTTCTGTTCATTGAGTCTTTTGCAAAAATATGTCTTGTCTTTGTCACTTTGGTTTTTATAATCTTGGCCAGTAGACATTTAAGTTGTTCATCCATAACAGTCAAAAGCTATCTTCATGAATCACCTCTTGGTGCCAATGATGATCACTTCTTTTGTAGGCAACAAGAAATTGGCTACTTTTTCAGGGTAGACTTTTCATTAACAATTTATCCTCTGAAAATCTGGATCATTCTCAACACTTCACAGAATATGTTCCAAAATGTATGGATTCCATAGACAATGCATTAATTTTTCTTTGTTCATGATCAAATTGAAAAAGGTTTTCATTTTAGAGAAATACGAACTTTAAAATAGCAAACTGGTCTCTGCTACTTTATATAAAAGATCCATATGTTTAAGAGTAAGCCTAGTTGTACAGCTGTTTTTAGTAAAGGTTTTATAATGTGATTAGATTTATATGACTCAGTTAAGAGTAACAAAGTCATGCCAAATGTCATACTGAAGTTGTGTTGAAAGTAATCTCAGGTTTAGATAGGGCAGAGATGAGTGAGGAGAGTTGATAAGTTACCCTGCATTACGATGCAAAGCTATAAAAAATTCATTTATAATATTGCTGTTTATATTCCAATAAAATCTAAAAGGTTCACATTAAGATCATCCCCCCAGCGCTAGACCTTGTACAATCCGAGAATAATAATCAGTGTTTGCTAAAGAAGCTCTCAGTCCAAACAGATTAGAAAGTGTGGGAGGGAAAAGATTGTTTAAATCTCTTCTCTCATAATTATCTCTAGGATGATTGCTGAAGTATATTCCAGGTATGAGAAAAGTAAGTTTCATAAAGGTAAAGCATCATATTAACATTATTAATTTCTCACATCCTATGTGAATGTAGCCTTGGGCTGCTCTTTAACAACTACTCCTCTATTTTGTCTGCAACTCATAAGCTGTGGTCTGAGATCTGGTCTGTGGTTCTTAAAAAAATTTATATTAGTGAATCAGTCAGGATAGAAAGGAGGTATTAAAGTATACCTTATGATATTATCTGTCTTCAAAGTCTGACATAGCTGTCACTAGATCTGTTGATAGACTCCCACTGTCAAATCAGTGTCTATAAATATACTAAAAGAATTGGTAGTGCAAGTTTCTGTACTCTTAGTATTGTGTCCCAGTTTTTCAAGGATGACTTAAAAGATGACTTAGTGGTTTAGTTTTCATCCTTATTCTGCCCTGTCTATTAACTAGGGCTACACATAGGGAAGAGATTTACTTATGCTTTAGGAACTTAAACTGAGATCATCATCTCCTTTCATCTAAATTTCTCACCAACTATTAGAAAATTTATTTCTTTAGCAGGATGGGTTAGAATTGATGACTTCTATCCATGCCACTGAAGGATAGTACTGAATAATCCTTCATACTAAATTAGATTTCTCCTGTTCATGTCCTGTTTCTTATTAAATGTGCTATGTGCAAACAAACACCAAATCCAAGAAAATTTAGTTTTTCGATCTGTAACATCTTACATACTGTGGCTACTTTGAAATGTCTAAAAAAAAAAAAAACAAACCCACAACCAGGAAGTAAAAAGTGAGAATTAAAGTTTCCCTTTGGAAGTATGGATTTATAGGCCCTTATTCAGGGCTTATCGCAAAAGTATTTTTTTATTCTGCTCATTTGGTTCTGAAACTGGTGCAGGGATATCAAGAAAATTATCATATTCATAGAGTCACGCATGCTAGTGATTTAGTGCTTATTCCACAGCAAACTTGCAATTTCCCCCCCTCACCCGAAAGAAAACAAAACACCAAAACCAAACCATTGTTCTTTGTTTTTTACAGGAGCAATGTTTAGAAAAGTTTTCACAACTTAATTGGCAGAAGATGCTGACTTACACAGAAACACACATGTATACATTTCTTTTTAAACCCATGGACTTGAATGAAACTACTCACATAAAACCGTGTTCGATACTTTGATGAATGAGGAACATAGTACTATTTTTATTTCTACTGTGCCCTAAAGCTGAGCTTACATTTAGAAAAGAGGGAAGATAAAAGAGTGTGAAAATAAAAAATCCTTTTCCGTAGCCGCTATAGAAGCAGGAAAAAATATAGGAAATGGCTTATTGCTATTGTGTTTTCTCAAACTATTACATATTACATTTTAATTTATTGGCTGAATCCAAGCTTATGTCTGCTGACATATTGAGTGAAGTATTTAAACAGAAGTAACATTAAGAGATCTGAAGTTAAAATGCTTTACTTGAAGATATCAAAAAGTTCAGCTGTATCTTTTTCAAATATCATTGTCTTGTTTGACTGTGGCATCTTCAAGATGCCCTGGTAAAAATTAGATTGTTCCTTAGTATTAGGTAATAGCTTCAAACTTGCAAGCCAATCAAAGCTTTTGCATATAGCCTTGTTCTAAGTGAAAAAAAAAAACACAATCCATAAGAAGTTGTGAGCCTGGACATAATCCTAGTTAGTATGGGATTTCTGCATTATGATCTGCACGATGTTTTACAGAAGCCTACAATTCTGAGTCAGATTTTGTTATGGATACTTTTTGTTTGGCTACTTTTTTTAAGCTAGATGAGTAAATCCCATCTTCTCTGCTCTCATCATAGTTTTCCGCATGTTAGTGCTATAGGCAGGAATTTATATCTATTGTAGCAACTCTTAAAATAAGTGTTGCCTCTTTGGATATCCTAAAAGATCCATGAATTTTAAAATATGAATCATAAAATAAGTATATATACACACACATAGATGCATGAAATTGCACTTGCGTGTTTTTCATTACTGCATTCTGTGATATTTACCAGTTGTATTGGTTTATATACTGCCATAAAACCACTGAAATGTGAGACACACAAAATATAGTTTTAAAATGAAAAACAATAATGCTTTCAGCTATATCTGGTTTTAGACCTGGAGACCCATCAATAACTTGCAATAAAATGAAATTAGGCACACATCTGTATACACAACATTTATTTGAACCAATTTCTAGATGAGACAAAAAGGATAGATCTTATCAATCTGGTCTTCAACAAAGCATTTAATGTAGTGACACCTTACTGAATACAATGAAAGTGTCTGCTGATAGAAAATTAGTAAACATAGAAGTTAGAGTAACCGTAATGTGGATAAAGTTTTGAGCAAAAGAAAGGGTGAGACAACACTCCGGACTTTTACCTTGCACAGAAGAGAAGTTAATCAGCAGAGTTTCTAAAGACTTGGATGGTCAATTAGTATTTTCCTGGAGGATGACACAAAAGGTAGAAGCAAGCTAGTAACATTTTGTAATACCCCAGGTTTGAGAATCTTCCTTGATAAGGACCAGGATGAAAATGTATGTGAGAACACAGTTAGTAGTATAGAGTGCACGCTCATGTATCTAGGAACTGAAAGGAAAAATTACTGCAGTTAAATAGGTATTCAACAGATACAAGCCATCACGCCATTGTAGCTATGAAAAAAAAAATTAATGAAGATGCAGCAGGTGAAATACAAATGGACAAATAATCAGTGTGCTTTAGAACACCTTGTCTGGAATATAAGTTTTGGTTATAATATATGTGAAGGTCTGAACCAGTTTTTCAACAGAGGATGTGGAAACATAAAAACCTAGTTATACCTAAGGTACAATTTGGTATTGGTGTGTCTGAGGAGATGCCTTCTAGTCATTTGTTTGGKTTTTTTTTTCCCTCTCTCATTCAACAGTAACTCTATGTTCCAAATGTGTTTTCCTTCTCAGCTGCAGTTAGAGGACTGCTGTCGGTGTCTGCCACCTTCACCCCCGGTTCTCAGTCAAATACTGACTAGAAGTCAGGCTGAGTCAGTGTGTCAAGAATATTCTGATAAAGGACCAAATAAGTACAGGTTACAGCTTAGTTACAAGGTATAGGGAGACTGGGAGACAGATTTACAATTGCAGCAGATGGACCTTGTGAATATCTGCTGCAAGTAAATTCCAAGTAAACTGGAAACTCAACTTGGTACTGGAAGCAATGGGGAGTACAGTGAGTGGGATAGGCACAGCTCTCAGGCAGCAACAATTTAGATCAAAAAAGAAGACATTCATGTTCGCAGGGAGGAAAGAGGATTTATAAGCTAAAATACAGCAGTGATGGCATGCTGCACTAACTGGGCCAGTGAGAACTGAAGGATCTGTACCACACTCAAGTGGTATATTCACGCTCCGTAGAAGTACAAAAAAGAAATAATACATTACGATGCCACCTTCTACCACCTTCTTGTTACATTTTCAAACCAGCACTTCCATGCTTTCTTGCATGGGAGAACTTTCCTATAAATATCCACACAACTATTTACTTGACAATAATTAGGCTGCTGATGTCTTGAAAGCACTGACTATGATAATGTATATTAATAATGTATTATTGTTTCCTTATGCTTCATAGTCTTCCTTTACCCTTTTGTTTTGCCTCGTTGTATAAAACTAATAATAAAACCAATTCATGATTTGCTTTGTATTGGTCTAGTGCTTGCCAAAAGTAGGGTTCGGTTCCATGACTTTATAATTAAAGTGCATGCTACTGGGTTAAAGGCATTCATAAACATGCAGGTTATACAATGTCTTTTGGAGGTTCTTCTGGATCTGCTCTTCAGTTTAATACTTATGTTATCTTAACTTTTTTTCAGTAGGAATAAAAAATTTCTCTGATTTTACCTAAGCAAGAATATATTCTGTATCTATTTTTCAGTTTCAACACTTTCAGAATTTTCCTCTAAGACTTCATTTTCTAAAATCTAATCTTATTTTACTAATTTAAGTCACATGTAAAAGAAAAAACCTCATATTTAAAAACTCATAGTGTACATTTGATGCTGTAAATCTTGGAATCTCAATAGCTTCCAATTATCTTGGAATCTCCTATATGTGTGGGATCTGGAGAGACCAATATCTATGTCTTTGTCAAATACTTAATGTATTTAGTTTCTTTATTTCAAAACATTAACATACAATATCTATTCTTTTCTTCCYCCTGCAAATGCACAGCAGAACTTATTTTATGTACTTTTTGGCAGAATGTGCAACAGCTTATTTTTTGCTCACTCCTTTAGGAGCGAACTCTTAGAATAAAATTGGATCCTTTGCAAAGGACTGCACTTGGGGAATGCAAAGGAATGCACATCACTTAAGCCTCATCTAAGATTTAAAACAAATGATTTAAATAGGTTTTTAGATGAGTCATAATTACTATACAAGCTTTCTGTACATAAGTGAATGTGATTTACCTGCATATTTTTACTCAGAATGTAATTACTTGCCAATCTATTACCACTCAGTTTTGATGAGCCTATTTTTAGAATTAAATCATTATGTGTGCTTCTCCTCTCACCCCATGGAGGACCTATGCTAGGATCCCTGTGCTACTGAACTTCCAAAGACAAGGCTCTTGGAGGAGGCCTCTGAAGTAAGATAAATTGCCCGTAAGACAGGATTTAGAATAACGGAAGTGATTTTATACATAAATTGTTTTTTAAGAAATCCTGAGAAAGGGTGTTTTGATTATTGAAAGTCAGGTCACTGAATTAAATATTAATTGTCTCTAACAGAAGCTTCCTTAGGAATCAACATGCCAGAATGGTGCAGCAGGCAGAACCTTATATCGGCTCTAAGTAGATGAGGCTCTTGGCTATGAGATGGGCCATCCCTGCCCTCACCTCAGGCTTTTTTTGTACTTGAGGAATAATCTATTCCCATTTAGAATTTTTAAAACCAACATAGCTTCCTAATTCTTTTGTCTTTTATTTGAGCTAATGGAATTTTCAAAAGATTTCACCTTTTCATCTTCACTGCCCTTTTTCTCAAGCTATGCTATTTTACGTGTTCTGTTTTGGACCTCCTGAGCCCAACCTTCCTTCCCGTTTCTGGGAACAGCACCCTGACTGATTTCTTCCTACAGAGACAGAAGCCATCACTCTATTTCTGGACTTCTGCTGTGGGTCACTATACAGTGGTCTAATTAGTCTGTTAACTATTCTCATGTGGTTTTAATAACCTAACTTCCTTGGGAGCTAGCTAGGAAAAATTTCTCCAGTTCCTGAGGTGGCCCTGAGCATTTGATATCATATCCATGTCCTGGATTTCCCAAACCACCTTCTCCAAAACTCTCTTCTTGTTCTCCTGCTTTGTGTTTTGTGGGGTCTTTTTTTTTTTTGTCTTTCCTGTGTTGATATGGTCTTGTCTGCATCTGATTAATTCAGGCACAAAGAACAGTGTAAATACCCGCATAAACTGGCCTTAAATCACCTTTACCTCATCAGGCTTACCCTGAAATACATTATTTGCAGGGAAACTTCTTTGTCAAGTTTAATCTCAACAGATGTTGATTTCATTAAAACAAGGAACCAGAGAATAAGCTATCATTATCAACTCTTTTGTATTTGTCATTCTAAGGATTGACAATATGAAGCAAAATATTTCTGTTCTTCAGGAAAACATTCCAAGACTCTTTCAGTAATGATTATAATGGAAATGCAAATTCTCTGAAAAAAAAGATTAACTATCACATTTATCTTTAAATCATTCTGATTTATGAAAAGAAACTGTACTGTAGTTTGAATACAAGGCCTCAACTGTAACAGTTTTTCTCTACTGACTTTATAATCTCAGCACTGCAGGTAACTTTTTCCATCGATACAGAATATCCAAAGTGGACAACAGGCCTGGTGCAATAACTCAGTGTCACTGCACTTGTTTAAAGCGATTACCCCCACGCCCTGCCCCATATTTCCAGATCTTAGTGAAAATGTACATGAACAATTAAGTGCTTTCAGTCCTTTACATATCTGACAGAAAAACTGGGTAAAGAATTGACTATAGACAGCTAATTATTTTGCCATTCCTAAGTAGGACTATTACAGAAAACCAATTTTCTACTGGAAATACAACAGAAGGGCTTCTTTGATCCATAAATATACAGTCTAAGCTCATTTAACATAGCAAATAACCCAGCCTGATTTTTGATCAGTCACTAAATGGTAGACCAAAGTACTCAGAAACGGTTTCCAAGGCTTCAGGGGTGATGAAATAAACCACCAAGATGGAAATAGCAGGCCATACTTTCCTGGGTATGGAGAAAGGAGAACAGATCTCTGAAATGCCTTATCACAAGGAAGGTTTCCGTTTGCTTTTGTCCCGCAGTTAGTATATTATCCCACAAAACCACAATTTTCCTTGCTATAAACACTTGCATTTGTCATTGACCTACCTTCGATTCTCCACGAGTGAGGACATCTTAGGTATCAACATTTCTATTCCTCTATTGTATCACAAATGAAATTTTCACCATAGTCCTGTCTTCACACTGATTCCTTTTCTTCCTTCCCATAGATTTCCTGATTATCCATTCCCGATCCTCCCATATTATTTCAATGATGCTATGTTGTTTCATTTTTTTACATCCAGCTGGGAAATCACTTTTTTTTCTCGTTCTTTTCCAGTTTCAGAAACTATATGAAGTCACACATTAACTTCAGAAATTTAACAAAAGGGAAACCCTACATCTTGTCTAATTCCTCCATTCTGTTGTGAACCAGACAGAAATTATTACTTGTCAAAGTTTTAGTTTTCATTTGGGCAGCTGCCTAAATATGACTGGCTAAAGCATGTTTATTTAATTTTACGGCAAGGTACTATTCAGGGTGTGCCCCAAACTGTTCCTTAGCATTTGCCTTGAGCAAAACTCCAAATATCTGAAAGCTACTGATAACCTCTAGCCAAATGAATAAATCTGTGTTTATGAATTTTCTCTGCAGATGAGTTGTTAAAGGGAGAGCACAGCAATTCCAGTTGCTGTCTGCTATAAATGAATAAAGTTAGTGAGTGAATTATTCCCAGTCCAGTAGGATATCCTGGAAAAGTCTTCATTAACTAATACTTTTCCCCAAGAGAATCACTTAAACTCTGTTTGGATTCTAGCATAATCAAAATGGATTCTGGTAGTGCCTAACTAGGCATGTACCCAGAAACATTTATTTTTCCATATTTCAAAAATATAATACAGAAAAGGCATATGCCAAGGCATATGCAAAGTGACTACATTCACCTCTGAGATTAAAATGACATTCAGTGTTACATTTTGATGTCAAGTGAACTTTGACCTAGGAAGTGTTACGGTTGATGAAGAAAAAATAACAGACTGGAGAACAGGGTAGAACAGTTTAGAATTGTGAATTCTAAGTTTATTGGTCTCCCAAAGTGAGATGTTTTTTTTTAATAACTGCTGATTTAGATTGCTAAATTAATGCATATTACTTTTACTCAGTTTTCTACTGATACGGAGACTTTGATTTTATAACTTTTTCTCCCCTTTGATGAGGTGCTGATGTGTGACAATGTTCTCTTGATTAGAAGGATGACTGAATGTACTTCAACAAGAAATAGTGCTTTATAGGAATGAAGAAATGATGATATATGCATCCGTCTTATAAAAGGTGGTCTTGAAGAGGAGGGAGACTTATTTTCTGAAGCCATGAAAGGTTTTGTTTCTCTTTAACGAGGCCTAATCACTGGAAGAGCCAAGTGCCAGCCATTCCAGTGCCGATGGTTGCTTCTGTCTGGCAAGGCTGTGCCTTCCACTTTCTTTTTTAGTTGTGAATAATGTGCATGTTTGGAATATGCTCTAACTTAGCATTATGTCCTGAGGACCCAACTTAGCATTATGTCCTGAGGACCCAACTATATCCTACCGGAGGATTAGAGAAGCCATTCAGTGGGCATTTTTGTCAGTGTAGTCACCTCAGAAGACCCAAAAAGCAATCAAGGTTGCTTGGCTTTCATTTGCTTTGGTCCTTTGCTTTTCCTTCCTTGTCACTCTTCATAAGCCTCCGGGAGAAGTTCCCTGGCTGCCTGCTGGCTCTGAAACTCCCCTTAATAAGAGCTCAGGGAATTCCTCACCGCTAACACAGTGAGCTACTGCAGTCGAGCTCAGCGCTGCTGTCTGTTTCTGAGCTGGAGCTGCTCACATTGCTCTCTGCCTGACGCTCCTGGAGCCACAGAATAGCTGTCAAAATGTGTGGATAGGGGAGGCTGCTTTACGTTTGGCCAAATGACAACAGCTGCCTTTTGAGGTTTTGAAATGTGTTTTCATTTTGGGACGTGAACAGCATCTTTTGAATATGTTGCAAATTGTGTGTGCAAATGCTGCTTTTGATTTGAGTCAAATATTTCTCATTTCCAAAACACCCAATCTCCTTCTCACCTTCTACTGTAGCATAAGTTTTGTCAAAGTCAGTTCATCTCCATTAATATTTTACATTGAAAAACCAGCATGCTTTGTGATTTTCCTGTACATATTACTAGATATAAGGACGACACAAAGATTATAGCTCTCCTTTTCTCATAACTCAGTGACTGAATTCCTTTTCCTTCTGGCCATGGGAATGGATCTTACAATCAGTACCTGTATCCATTAGATTTTTTTAAATAATACAAAGTAATCTTTAGCTCTGTGTCTGAGTATTTACAGGTCCCATTTTTATTCTCCGTTATGGTGGTTTTCACACAGATGCTAATATTATGACACTACTTCACAAATAGTGTCAGAAAAATATTTCTTGTGAATTGGATTTCTTTGTGAGTTTTAGATATATGTTCAAGTTTTCCATATTTGGCACGTGATATGAAAACAAATATCCTAAAAAATTCCAGACAAGGAAAGTTTATATCAGCTATGTTTAAATATTTTAAGAGGAGACAACGGATTGGCTACATGTCCAACTGCATTCTTCTCTTTTATATCCTCTTACCTCAAACTTTAATCTGCCTTGTTTTTCTGAATACTGCAGAGAAACTACATCACGTGAAACTGCCACTAAGAAAAATTACCTGAGGGCATTCTGACTTTCTGCTTAAGCTTTATTTTGTCATTTATTTCTATTAACAATCATTAAGCCATTTAATAATTATAAGCCTCATTAGCATTTTAATGAGACTAGTGGCCATTGCTAAGTGTAATTAAATTAGTTTTATTGTATGATATTTTGAAGCTGTGATTAAATTAAGTTTTACTGTGCTTTGAAGAATAAACCTATAGAGATCACTCTTCGGTAACGGTCTTGTTAACTTATGAGGAGTCTGTAAAATAGACATACCCAGGAAAAAAGGCAAAATATTCCCTACTGAGGTTAATGATAAAAATAGAAAAATCAAATGCTCCTGCTGCCACCAGCTCCAAGATTACCGATGTATTCTTAGTGATAATAGTAGTCTATTAAATAGCATTCATTGTGAGTAGCTTTGTGTAATCTATTTTTAATTTTTTGAAATAGCATCTAGATGCTGTGGTGAATTGTTCTTTATAAATCAAGGAGAATCCTGTAGTGCTTGCTCAGACAAAACTCCCATTGAGTTCAAATGGAATTTCACCACATTAAGAACAGCAGGGTGTGTAAAAGCTAAGTATTATTGGTGGTGGTTGTTGTTATTATTATTATAGTTTTAGAGAGATAAATTGGGCAGTGAGGAAAGACAGTGAGAAGAGGAAAAAAGGTACTACAATCAGAATCAATTAAATTCCTATGATCTATCAGTTAAATTCCTATGAAAAGACGTACAAACAGAAGATTAGGCATATCTCTGTCCACGTCCAACCTCTGTGAAATCTTTAGCAGAGTGCACCATACTAGAACAGGTTAAGCACTGGGTAAACACTGTATGGTGGCTTGTCCTCACCCATTTATCAGGTAAGAACTTCTGTCTTCCACTAGCTAGTTCTTGTCTTCTGTTGTCATCATGATTGTACCTGAATGTGCTGCACCATTTAGCTGGACTTCAATGAGCGTAAGTTTGTTAACAAGTAACTTTGCATTTGCTTATTATGGTTTGAGATGTTAAGTTTATTTATGGTTGCATAACTTTTTTCCTTTTTAAAACCATGCTGTCCAAGGCTTGTCAAAGTTGAACTATTTGGGATTACATTTTCCAATTGCAATGTCTTTCTTAAGTTTTGAATTTTTTTTCTTTTAATTAAGATGTTCTGCCGTGGGAGAAAATATACACTTTCTCTGTTAAAGCACACAGCTATGTCCTGGTAAGCTTCATGCCTGAATGTTTTGGAGCAGTGACTTGATTTTGGACAAGTTTCCTCATGCTAACACCCTTGTGGTTTGCAACTTCATAAAAATTTCCAAATTCATTCCAGTTTGGAAAAGTTCATTGTATACATATGTACAATACAACTTTGTTTCAGTTTGATTATTGCCAAAATTAATGTGTCCTGGGTGTGTTTCAGTTCATCATAGCTTCAGCGTGATAACTTTTGTGTGCCATGTTTCTAGAGTTACATGGGCTTAGCAAGACCTGCAGTTTCTCCTAGCAACACTACGATGTCAGCCCAGAGAGTAAAGGAGGAGAAATGGAGATAAAAGGCGGGGAGTTCAGTAAGAAGCACAAAGAGAACAAGAGCAGAAAGAAGTAACAGGAAAAAAAAGCTGGGGAAATGGTAAAAGGGCAGAGAGGAAGAATGGGAAAGGCGTAAGGGGACAGCAGAGAATAGAAAATTTAGGCAGGAAAGGGGCAGAAGAGCACCACTAGCACACTAGAAGATGAATGAAAGTAGGAGAGAGAACCATGGAGGGAAGGAACAGAGACAGGAAGCAGTGGAGAAGTAGCTGGGGTTGGGTAAAGAAAACACGAAGCAAAGAACCCAGAGTAGTGCAGAAGTAGGTATGGGGCATGGCCCATGGACTGGATTTTTGAGAGATAGATAAGTCTGCAACTCTTAAAGACCATTGCCTGTGTAGGAACCAAATCCAGGATCCCTGCTAGTTTCATAATTTCTGGTGTAATTGTGTTTCCTCTGCCATTAGTGATTGGTTCATGTTAAAAAAAAAAAAAAAAAAAAAAAAATTTGGTGAAAATCTGAGAGTTGGATCACCTTATTGCAGCTTCCTTTAGGCCCTGGCCTGGGAGTCCTTGTTAAAAAAAAAAAAAAAAAAAAAAAAATTCTTTGCAGTTTTAAGTCAACATGTTAGTTCAAATAGCAGCAGGCAGGGCTGCAAATGTAAAGGTTCCAGTCTTTATAATCGGTAAGGGTTAAGTATAGTCAAAAGGTTACATTTCTAGCGCATTTCCTTATTTTTCTTATTCAATAATGAGCACATTGTTTATTTTTATGTGATTTTACAATTGCAAAGCTGAGAACTTAAAGGTTAGGAAGTTGCTAGGATTCAGGTAGCCCATGTGCATATATGTTAGCTGAGGTCAAGACAGCGCTTAGGACAGTGCAGACAGGGGAATCCTGAACAAAGTTGTTATCAGATCAAATAATTGTAAGCTGTAGAGAAATGTAGCAGGAAAGTGACCAAAGCAAAACTGTGTGATCAGTTGTAATATTGGGAAATTGTTGCCATTTTCGACCTCAGATTTGCTCTCCTAAATCAGGTGTAATACATATTTGTTTGTACTTAACTCATCTGTACTTCAAAGAAGGACTATTTAGCATCTGTAAAACTAATTATGTTGTGATAGCTGACAGAGTACAGACCACACAGGACTTCTGACAATAAGGCAAAAGACTGACCAAATCACAGATCAACACTATTAGCAGCTACATTATAAGTTGGGAGAAAGCCTCCAGCTTGGATACATGGGTCCTAGTTATACAAAAATACTTAACCTGTGAATACTCATGCGTTTAGAGGGTTTCATCCCAGCCTGGAAGAAACATTTCTGTGGTATGTACTTGTAAGCCAAAATCCTGATTCTTTTCCTGTATCTCTTCTCTTAATATGCCCTGAATCTAGTCAGGCTTGTACATTTAAGTACAGAAATACTTCTGCATTCAGCTCACATATTAAGGATAAAACATAGCACTCTATTTTTAGCTACATTGTAACTTTTGATGAACTGCAATTCATCAAAATTAGGGGTATTGCAGTGAGTAAGTCTTTTTATCATCGCTAGACTGTTCCAGCAGTATTTTTACAATAAAGTAAAAGTTCATAGTACATAAAACCCCTAAGAGTGTCCTCAGTGCCTGTAAGAAGAATATGGGAGAAGCAAAGATTTTACATTGAGAGAAAAAAGCTGGATCATTTATTACTCATCTCTGACACTGTAAGCTTGTTCCCAGAAAGGTATTTCTAGACCTTTCAATGGTTTTTAGTGGCACGAGGAACCATCTTCCCTTCACTCGGGAGATGTCTCCGCAAGCCATCCATCAGTGCTGTGTGGAGGGAATTCCTCCCATTGCAAAGCTGAAGCATTCCCTCTACAATTGTTTTTTCTCTTTCTGTTAGTTACAGATAGAACAGGGTTTAGGAATTCTGTTCCTGTGATGTTTGTTTATTGTATTCAGATACCTGAAGAGGGAACTGTCACGGCTTCTGCTTGCTATTGTTTGCTCTTAGACCTTGTTTTTAACTGATACTGCTGGTATTACGGAATGAAGTTTTGAAATACCCTCAAGAGCATAACAAGATAGTTGTGCTTTCTGATGAATTGCTTTACAGAGAATGTAATTATGCATTTTACAGGATAGCAATTTGTATACCACATAAAGCACATGTTTACTTGTGGGAATTGTGTGGTTTTGCTGTAATTATTAGAGCCTATTGATTGTCTTCCATTATGTTAATGTTTCCAAATTAAGCAATATGAAGCAATTTTCTGCCATGCTGTATCTCAGAAGCCTTAGGGATATTATCTGCAACTTTTACTGCAAGTCTAGAGGCCTTTGTGAATAAAACTTATAATTCACTTCATTGTAAGTTTTTCTCCTGATTGTAATCAATGAACCTTATACCGTGGAATATAAATGAGGTGACAAAGGAGGAAATAACCCTTCTGAGGTAGGAAAGGGTGATGGTAAAAGCTACAATGAGCATTCAATTGACTTCTTAAACAAAAATACTTTTGCCTTTTCTTTTGAAGACTGGCTACTTTCGGATAATCATAAGCTGTTTGCAGCTATGACCACTTTAGAAAAGAAGAATAATTTTAATGATGAGTCATTATCGTAATTGCTTCAGCATTTCCTGCACTAGTTAAGATAGTTTATTTCTGGCCATATAGTACTTTATTGGCTTTTGAAATACTGTATCATCTGTTCAATTTGTGGAAAACTATCAAAGGAGAATAACTGAATGTTAGGGATGGAAGCACCAAAAGATTTCTGGCAATTATTTCCAAGATCAGCTGCAGTCAAGTTGTCCTGATTTTACTTCTTCTAATCTTACTTCAAAAATATGGACATATTCTCGCTTCATTTTTGGTTCTACAAATTTCTTTAAGGCTAATTCCTGCCACTCACCATTCCTGTTTTATAGCTTTGTATTTTATTCTCATACTTTGTATTATTTAATCCATTCTCAGTTTTTTCCAGTTGATTCTTATTTGACTTTTACTTCACTTCATTTCCTATCTTATGTACCTCTGCTTTTATTTCTGTTTCTTCTTCTCTTTTCTTCCTAGATTTGTTCTCTTCCTTACCATCCTTGCTGTTTTATTTTTCTGCTTCTCATTATTCTCTTTTGTTATCTTTTTCCCTTCCACTTTTGCGTACATTTCCTATTTTCTTTCATGTGGTACCTCATATAAGAAAGAGAGAATCACAACTTGTGAGGTCACAGACATAATTATAAGATGAAAAGGTGGCTTTTCGTTTCTGTGTGTCCCAAAGTCCTTGGAAAATTAAGGAAATAAATAGAAACAATCAAGGGGGGGGGCGGGGGGTGTTATGTATATGCATCTCTAAATGAATGTGTAAACACATGCACCACAATTTGTATATTGCTTTTGAAAAGGGAAAGAATTATCTCAACTTCTCCAAGTAGTCAGAGGATCAGAAATAAATTTATTGGTAAATTTGTGGACATACAGGTCTGTAATTTCCCACCAGTTATTCTTAAATAAGAAAGATAATGAAAATATTTTTGCATTCTGAGCCCTTCCTAGCAAGAACTTTAAATCTGAGAGTTTGCTGATATGTCAGGAAAAATATGATTGGTTTGTTTTTTTCCCAAAGTGATCATTGGCACAGAGTAAAGTTTGTACTCAGAATCCAGAGGAGAATATCTACGTCCTTTGTTTAGAAAATGTAGTATAGTAGAAATTTATGAGTTAAATACTAGTTTCTCCCTTAGTTTCTTTTGTGATGGTAATTGTGGTCTTTTTGTTCTGTTTGTTTTTATTTTGCTAAAAGATTTTATACATCATCCTTTAGAGTGAATGATCTATTTGAACTGAAATGCTCTATCCCAGTCCAGTTCTAAGTGAGCTAGCTTTGGTAGAAAGATCTACCACCAAACTGAAAGGAAAAGGCTGAATAATCATACAGACGAACAGGAATATTTTCACTGCATCTGTGGATGTTAACTCACATGCCTAGGATAGGAGGCTTGTTTCCCTTAGTTGCTTCTGTATTTGAGATGAAAAGATAGGCACTTTCAGAAAGATTAAAAAAAAACCAACAAAACCAAACAGGATAAAGAGCAGGACCATGTATTCACAAGTGTTTGTCTTTGTACGCAGAAGAATGTAACCTGTAGCCCATAAGAGGCCTGAACCCTGGTCAGAGTTTTCCTGGTTACAGAAAACATTCCCTGCCTGGAAAACATCCCCACACTAAAGTCAGTATGCATAGGAACAGTACTTTATCAAGTCAAAGAAGCTTAGGTACATATAAATCTACACAAGAGATAGGATTCAGCCAGTAGCATGACTGACTGACCCATTCCGGGATAGGTTTAATGGCATCTATTGCAAGGAAGCCACCACAGAGCCCATCGCTCTCTTCAATCCTCTGTTTTATGTTACAGAAATAACACTAAAGTAGATTACAGTGCTGCCTTTACACTCTTGAGGCATACTGAACTGAAGAAGTGAACACAAAAGGATAGTTATTATGTCTTAGGTCCATAGTGCACCACAGGGTGCACACAGGGCCACCACCACCACCGCAGCTTGGTCAAGCACTGTATTGTGTGGGTGTACTAGGCTGATTTAGAGAACTAACCTTTAGCAATATGCACATGGGCCAAGCTGTAGCATTCTACTGGGGCAAATGCATTGATCAGTGTAGACACAGCCTGTATTTACCAGGTCTCTGAGTCCTGAGCAAGACTTTGAATCCTACTGTCAGCATAGGAATATTCTGAAGAAGCACTAGGAGACAGCTGGAATGTATTACTCTTTTGGGAACAAATGTAAGATGTTAACTGAGCTTTGAAGGGTATGGATAAGCACTTCTGGACAGTAAAAGATTTTGTTTATTTGTACTAAATCAAAATTAATTTTCTGTTTTCTCTGTTGAGTCATTTCAGCAGACTCGTTGCCTTTTACATTGCTTTATCATGCACTGGGAAGGAGTAAAACAGCATACAAGAGGACTGATGTTGGCTTGCTTTTGTAAAGGTGCTGAATATCAATGATCCTAAGCTGCACTACCTAGGAGGAAGTCTAAATGGAGGAAACAGACTTAAGAGGACACTAGACTTATTACCAAGCAGATGGACTCATCCTGACTCTTTTTTTTAAAGGACCTCTTCCATACAATTTGGGCGATGAGGGATAGTAATTTTTTTTTAGTATAGTAGTATTTTTTTAACAAATACAATGGTAGGATATGGGAGGCATGTATCCCCCATTTTCACACTGTTAATGGATGTTAGGAGAATAATTGCTTTTTTTCCGCTATCATAGAATCATAGAATGGTTTGGTTTGGAAGGGACCTTTTAAAGATCATCTTTCATTAGATCAGGTTGCTCAAAGCTCCCAATCATACAGGTGTCTTCTTGGTACTATCCTAAATACATCTTTCACATTTAAAAGGAAAGAATTTATGTTGACTCCTCTTACAATGATTAATTTGGAAGATTTGGAGATTTTGAACATTTTCCTGGAAACACTGCAGAATATTTTGATATACTCCTAAAGAAGAAATTCAATGAGCACAAACATAATCCTTTTTAGTATGGTTCTAAACCGGTGCTAGTGACCACACTTGCACAGCATCCATACGTCAGATTCCCTAATCCTTGATAAGGATTCAGACTAAATCTCCTGAAGAGGTGTAGCTATACGCAAGCCCTGAGATTAAATAACCATTCATATGTATGACATCTGGTAAGGACACCTTTTGGGTTATAACTGACAATGAGTGCATACAGTCCGTTTTAGTTCGAAGGTCAAAGAGGGTAGCTTGAACCACTAGTCAATATGTTTCAGACAGAATACAGTAAGGAACAGCCTCTTAACCTGCCTTTCAACAGATAGATCCACTGCTGCTACATCTTGGTATAAATTCATGCTTTTGAACATGGGCATTTCAGTACACATGGTGAGCAAAGGAACAATTTTTTTTTAGCTTACCAGAATCCTTTCTGTTCTTTGACAGTACTAATGGGCCAGGTACCTACTAACCTACTGATGTGGAAGCAGTTAGTTGATGTGTTGTGTCTGAGTCCAGGATTAGGTACGTAAATTGAATGACTCTCCAGACATGACCTCTGTTTTTAAGAAGCTGATATTCACTAGAAAGGCTCCTTACAAACTTTCAGTGTCTTTGAACATAAAAGTTCCTTTCAAGTTAATAATTAAGCCATTTAAAAATAAAGAAGTAGAATGCATTTGATCTAGCTTTTCATACCTTCTGAGTATGATAAATAGAGTGCCTTGAACAAAGCTGCTTAATTCAAAAGGTTATGGGTGTGAAGTAAAATAGTGCCATCTGGTTTAGTGGAGGAATTCATGCAAGGGAACACTCAGCCAGCATTACTCTGAACAACTTACACCAAAGAATAGAGACTATGTTAAGTATTGTTTAAAAAAATTTCTTACATGAAATCATACTTTTCACCAGATTTTTTTCCAGTAAAAGACACCAGCAATACTCATTCATTCTTTTCTCCAAAGATTTGCTAGTATTTCTGTAGAAATTACAGAAGAACAAATATGAGGGGAAAAAATTGAGAGAGCAAAAGGAATTCTTAGTTTAATATAAAAATTATTCTTCTGAGTTTGAAAAAAAGACATTTTTGCAGAAAAGCTTATATAACTTTGTCAAAGGCAGTTTTAATTTGCAGAATTTAAAAAGAATTATTTACGTTTTGAATAAATGCAAATACAGCATTTAAGAAAATGACCTTTGCATTACTTACTTCACTAATTACCTCCAAAGCACCTCCAAAGCATACAATATAATTTCAAATCATGTTAAATGGGCAAAAATTGCAAAGTACTTTCCTAAAGTTCAGGTGTTAGAACTAACATCTTTGGCATATTTTTATTTACTAAAACTGTGCACTGTGTCTTGACATTTTCTCATTGCAATGATCACTTAATGAATTGTTCACTTGCTTACCCAAGTATTTTTTCCATTTTCTCTCTTTTCAGTCTATCTCTAATACAGAAACTACATACCAGTTTTTAAAAGCACAATTATTATTTTTATGATATGGAAGAGAAGTTAGTAAGAATGCAAACAGAGAATATTTCCATATAATAACAGCAAAGTCCCTAGAATTGATTCTTAATGTTCTCTATAAACAAAGCCCTCAACTAGTATTATTTCACTTCTGATCAGAATATGATTGCATAGTGGGTATTAATGGCAATGGTAGACGATTAAGCCATTTTTAAAACTCTTTTCAATCTCAGAAAATATTAAGAGTAGCACATCTCTGAATGCGTATTAACAGCTTGGTAATACTTATTCAGGCTGTAAACTTCTATTCATTTTCACTGACATTCACTGTAAAGGGAGATTTTTGTGATTGGTGTAGGAAGTTATGTTACTATAGTTGCAATCACTAATCTTATCTCAAGCATTAAAAAATAATCTTCAGTCCTGTATTCATTGAATGTAAATGTCTTTGAACCATTTTACTAGCAGTGTTTAATTTTCAGAGGTAAATTCATACAATTTGTACAAACATAGAGGTTTTGAAATAGGTCTTTTGGGAGTAATATATAGAAACTAGAAAAGCCCTAGAAAACACTACAGATCTGCAAAAAGATAAATGCTATAGACCTGACCCTTCTTCACTACCAATGGTTGGAGTAGGTATGATGAAATATTGCATCTTATGTAACAAAAAGTGAACATTTACTAGAAATAATATTAAGAAATGTTTATATAAACTACTTCAGAAAACATACGCAGAGATTTTTTTCATTAAATCTGCTTGGAAGAGCAACCTCAGTTGAATTTTCTGATTGTAATGGAATATTATAAAGTTAGATAAGATTAATTTCCTAGGAAATGCAAAATGTAGTCAAGTAAGCAGAGCTGGACATGATCAAAGGAATAAACGTAGATTACATGATAACCAATTTAAACCTCTGTCTAGTAGTGCGTCAATGGCAGTGTGCAGATACAAAAGCTGAGGTCACAAAATAAGGGAAGAGCAGAACTGGTAGCAGTTACATATGTAAGCATCATGTATCTAGAGATACTTAGAATTGCTTTTCCTCATTTTTTTCTGTTCAAATACATTTCCCTCTTCAGCTTAAATATTTTTGGCATATATTTTATGAATGTCTATCCTTGCTATCACTATTACCTACAAAGACAAAAAGCCTCCCGTGAATAGTCAGAACTATTTGATCAATAAGACAACTACTTTACAAAATGTAAAACCATTTGAACTGATTTTTTGTATCATACTGACATTTGCAATTATAGTTCTTTTTATCAAGATTAAAGCTTGAATAAATTCTGAACCCAAGCAATTTGTAGAAAATATTTTTCATTTTACTTTGGAGCTCTCAGAGAGGAAAAAGTAGGAATCCATTTTCTCTGAATACTTCAGGAGAAGGAAAGTTGGACACGGTTGCATAGGTGACATTGTCAGGGAAGCAAAGCTTCAGCTTTTTTTTTTCTTTTTTTTCATTTTTTTCCTAACAATTAAAAAAGGTAGTTAAAACTTTATAGGTTTGAATTGTTTCCAAAGTAGAATTTTGTTTTGGGAAAATATTAATAGAAGTCAGTCAGTTCCTTTAATTTACAAGAGTATGGTATGTTTACATGAACAAATATGTATTCTTGGAGGGAGTTTATGTGCATGAATAATCTAAAACAATTCAAACCTTACATCATAAGCAGCTTTCCACATTACTGAACGCACTTCCTTAGTGTTGTCTATACATCAAGGTTCTCCTAATTCCCCTATTGGTAACTCCAGTAATGTCTGAAACCACAACCTTCCTACATCCAAAGAAATTATCTTTTTAATGTAAGTGATGACCTATGCTGCAACTTTCCCTGTCATTACTGTAATTCTTTCCCAACAATATATTTTCACTTTGTTTAATGGCAAGCCATGCTTTACAGTATTGCTTCCATTTTCTCAGGAAAGCATCTGGAGATAGACATGGTATTACACTGGTAATAATTGTGTTAAGTAACTGCAGAAAAGAGATAGCACATAACTATTTATTATTATAATTCTCCTGCTATTGCATTTCAGTGAAGATCAGGGCTCCAGTCTGCTATATAACAAGATACTAAGAGCTTGACAGTGTAAATACCCAGGTGAAAAAGGGTTGCTAAGCCTAAAAGAATCATGAATGGAGTGATGATTTGAGTATACCGTATTTTTGGTTCCTTTTTTATTTTATAAATGGTTTTAGATTAAGCAATACATACAGGAAAAAAAACTAGAAAAAGCATGATGAAAAGAGACTTTAGAAAGTAACTAAAAGATGTAAGAAGAAAAAGATGTGAGAAGAAAAAAAGGAGAAAAAAGTGGAAGTTTGGGCAAAAAGGATGTTCCAGAGCATTGTTCAAGATTTACAGTCACTGGTACATCAGAGCAAAAAACAGTGTCTAATAACACCCTGGTAACTGCAGAAGCAATCTCTGCAGCTGCTTCTGCTGGCTACGCTGTGCAGCTGATCCCCCTAAGAGAACCTTTCTCAGTAGGTTAGGAAAACTATTATACTGCTATAGAAAACAGGCTCAAAATATTAAAATGCTTATTATAACAGTAACAACATATTTTCTATTTTAAGGCCTTGCAAAGCAAATCTAGCATAAAGTCTTGCTTTAATTTATTTGTGGGGTGGGTTTTTTCGTGGGCACAAAGTCTCAAAATCATTGCACCTGAGCAGGTGATGTGGCATTTCAGCAAAGGGGAGGTTGGGTCAGGCAGGTGCATTGCAGTACTGGGCAAGCTGGGAGGTTTGCAGCAGGGAAAGAGGCGCAAATGCAACACAAAGACATGAGAGAGGGAGAGCAAGCAGGTGATACCTGTCAAGGCTGACTGAGCACACCTCAGATGATCACTGAGGGCTTGCTCTGAGGAAAGCACAACATTTCTGGGGCTTGTTGCCTTTATTAGCTGGAGGAATAAGGCTGTTTGACTTACTTTGGAGCATGTTTTTATTATTTTTTTTTTAAATGAAGTTTTCTATATCCTGAAAGCAAATGTAGCAAAGTGCTAGCCTTTTCTAGGAAACCAGGTGACATAGTTACAGATCGTTGATAATTCGTGGAGATGGCTGCAAAATGGAGAAGCTGAACTCACAGAGAACTAAAATGAGAGAAATTTGGAAAAAGGATTCAAAGAAAGATGAACTGGTGCCATAATCTGCTAATGAAGAAGCTGTAAGAGTAGGTGTTTGTGACTGAGGGAAAAACCTCAACAAGCCTAGGTGTTCCTCCTGTGAAAAGGAGGACCAAAAAGCACCAAGGCTGTGTGCCTTGTGGCTGAGCAGAAGATGGCATGTCAACAGCAGAGCGCTTGCAATGTGTGGAGCAGAAGACCAAAGGGAGCCTGGCTGATTCTGGAACTACGTAGGTATGGACCTGGGTGACAACCCAATTGCTTGAAAACAGTCTTAAACTCTATGTGAAAAAAAGTAGCTGATACTATGATTAGTGAACTGGAGTGAAGTAAGTGGTCCCATGTAAGTTTTACAAAACAAAAGTATAGAAATCTTGGAGAATCCTAGAGGAAGGTTTGCATCCTCACTTTACTCTGTCCCCCCACTAGTCCTGCCAGAGAGGAAGATATTGCCTATCAAAGCTGTAGGAGATCTTGACAGAAAGATGACTATGCTGCCAAGTGAGGCGCACCAAGCAGAGATGGCTCAGGACAGGAGGAGTCTTAACAGCTGCTTAGCTGTGCTCAGTGTGAAGCAGGTGATAGAGATTTGCACTGAAATGTCGGGCATGGCAAAGAAGGGAAGTCACTGTAGGGATGAAGGTGGGGTGCTGTTAAGATGTCCTGCTTTCTTCCATATTCTAGTAACTTTTTTGCAAGCCCATTCTGGTAAGCTAACAAATGTCTCTGGAATAGCAAGGTAACTATAAACAAGAGCTACCAGAGGTAGATAAGCTGCTGGGTCACTTACAAGAGCTAAAGGTTAAAGGCCATATTTCTGCAACTTGTGCTGAGCTACTCTGTGTAGTATTCTTAAATTAATAAACGTAGGTGTGAATGAGTGATGTTACAGGAGTCCTTCCCAGGCTGGGCAGCTCTGTGGAACAGAGTTCCCTTCTCCTGGCGCGGTGAGCTCTGAACAAGTAGATGAAGCATGAGGAGCCTTGCTGCTATTGCTTGCTTCTTCGAGTACTATTCCTAGCATGCCTTCTTTTATTCTTGCACTGCGTTACGCTGTGCTCTGTAACGTTTGCCATTCCTTCCAGCTGAAGTTCTAATCTAGTCCATTTTCTATCCTGTTCCTCAACTCTTTCTTTCCCTATATTTTTTAATTTTCATACTTTTTTGATGTTTTCTTCCTTGAGGACGCTCTCTTATCACCATTCACTTTTCATAGAATCATAGAATCATTAAGGTTGGAAAAGACCTCTAAGATCATCAAGTCCAACCATCAACCCAACACCACCATGCCCACTAAACCATGTCCCTAAGTGCCTCATCTACACGTCT
>JAYKAV010000303.1:12752-34840 GCA_035582835.1 Phoebastria nigripes | reverse complement strand
GCTGATAAATGATGGAGAGTGGCTTGGCAAGCTCCTCTGCCAGCTCCCTCAGCACTCTCGGGTGGATCCCATCCGGCCCCATGGACTTGTGAGCGTCCAGGTGGCATAGCAGGTCGTTCACTGCTTCCTCTTGGATTATGGGGGGGTTTATCCTGCTCTGCGTCCCCGTCTTCCAGCTCAGGGGGCTGAATGCCCTGAGGGTGACTGGTCTGACTATTAAAGACTGAGGCAAAGAAGGCATTAAGTACCTCAGCTTTTGCTTCCAGCTCTCTTTCTAATTCCCTCTTTGTGTCATTTTCTTTCTAGTCCTGTTTTCCTACATCTCATCTTGTTCTCTTATCTCATTCTGTTCTCATTACATATCTCTCAAGGAGAGTTTGTTAAGGTAAGAAGAAAAAGAACTAAATACTTTGCCAGTTCCCTTCTAAAGGTCTTTCCTTTAATTACTAGCAAACCAGTTGTACTTGCTGAAACAAATTACTAAACCATGTTTTCTCCTATGACTCACTTCTAATTCACTTATGTATGAAATCTTAAAGATAGGCTGGTTCACAACATAGTCAAGCCTAAGTGAAGACATCTGTGTAAAAGCTTGCAAGAAGTTAGTATTTTTAACCTGAAGTGATTTTTGGTGGGCACGATTCCTAACTGCAGAATTCCTAACTGCAGGTGTCCATATGGAAACTGCAGAATAAGCTGATGCCTCAGTCTGGTGAAAGCCACTTGGCCAACAAATATTTGTCTGGTGGGAGGGAAGTTGAAATATGGGAAACACCTGAGAGAGTGTGAATTAGAAAGCTAACTGTAAATAGGATTTTTTTAAAAGGCAACTTCAGTGACAAAATTAGAATAAATATCAATTCACTGTTATGTCTATGATTTTAGAAGTTATTAAAAACAACTGGCAACCATAGAAAGCTGGGTCACTCCAATTAATCCTTCCTTATAAGAAAGCTTGTTTCAGACTCTTTAAAAAAAAAAAAAAAAAAAAAAAAAAAAAAAAATCAACTGTTCCAAAGGCATAGGGACACTTTTGGAAATGTCAGATGCATGAGAAGTGAAAGAAATTTCTTTATATATTCTTTTTTGATGCTTTTAAAAGATGAACTTTCTTCTTCTCACTCCCATTTCCTGCTAATTATCGCTAACCGTAACACTCCTTCTTGTAACCCTATTTTAAATGACACACTATAGATCTGACCTATACAGTAGAAACTTTTTTCCAGAAGTATTATTTATTTAATCATCAATACTTTAAAGCTTTTTTTAAAGTAGTGGTGGGTTGTTTTTTTTTTTTTTTTAACACATCTATTACACTTTAATGGCTGCTTGCTTTAGGACAGAACAGGTTCTTTTCATTTACAGTCCTTGAAGTCTTGCTGTCCTCTGAGGACTCTCTTTCTCCCCTTGGGGAAAGGAGTACTGGTGGAAATGTGAAAACCTGGGAAAAATAAGGATTAAGCTTGGTCCTGACTGTAGGTCATGTACTCTCAATAGTAGATGAATAGACAGCAGATATCATTTAGGGGTGAGGGAGGGGGAAAAAAAAAGCGGGGGGCACAATGTGCTGTGGTTATAGTATGTTTACTGGCACAGGTGGCTTCAAGATGTTATTTGTACCAGGTTCGAAAAACAAACAAACAAAAAAAACCCAACACAGGGTAAGGATATGTTGATACCACTCAACGGAAGGTAGTGTGGGCACGTGAGCCAGTGGTGGCCTGAGTTCTGGCATCTTGATGATTCTGTGCAGCGCAGTATGATTATACTGCATAATGATAATGCATCTGCCTTACTGATGTGATGGGTATGCAGTAATATAAGTCTTGCCCCTGAAGTATAGGATTTTTTAGGTCAGGTGCAGATCTATACTCAGATTTCTATGCTAATACATAACTTTGGAGTCGGTAACCTCCAGGAGACACATTTCTCTGCTGTACTCTGTGTTGTACCGAGGACGTGCTTCCAAGCCCTTTTCTAGATAATGTTTGGCTTCCAAAATTATGTTTCTCCATCATATTTTCTTGGTTTTGTTTATTCATACTTAGTTGCTTCCATTTACCAATGTGTGTATTTTCAAAAATATACAAGAAATTTTTACCCTGTCAGTTCAGCTTCTCGCTGCCCCCGTGTTTGAGCATTTGTGAATGAAATAACTGTGACTGAGGGACTGTATTAAATGAGTAGATGTAAAATACGACTGAAGCACAAGTGAGGCCTGTATTGAGTCAGAAATAGAGTGAAGTTTTCCTTTCAGCATCCTATCACATAGGGACATACCTTTGCTCATATCAATGTGATAAATTGCCTATGCATAATAAAAAAGTTTCATGTCTTTATGATTCACCATATAAAAAATAATTTCTATAGAACTCTTTTGCTGACTCTTGTGTGCTTTTATTACTGCTTTTTACATTTAGTTCATCCTTAAATTGTTTGTTAAAGCAGTATTTTTTTTCTGCCTTTGTTCTTAAGTGTGTTTAGCCAGTTGTCATGAGCGGGATCTCCCAAAAGTATTAAATATCTCTCAAGTTTTTATTAAGTGATTTAATGAACCATTGATTAGCAACTTTGAATTGATATGAATATACTTATGCTTATTCTGCATGATTTTTGTGTGTATATTTTTATATCCACAAGTTCAACATCAGATTCGTGTTAAATAGCTTGAACGTTTTGACCAGCAACCTAGCAAGCCGCCTGCTGTAAGCTCCTGCCAGCAGCAGACATGAGGAAAGGAATTGATTATTCTGTGGTTAACTCTTTTCTTTTAAAGCACGTTTTTAATGTGTTTCAARCCTGTCAGAACAGTATGCTGTGTGCACCTTGGTATCTTAAGCCCTGTCAGCCATTTACGGTTACCAGTCACTGGCAGACACATCTTACTGCTCCAATTTCTCTGGTGCCAGCCCGTTACCTAGCACATAAAGCTGAAACAGGGGCCTGTGTAGCACTACTACATTTGAGCTAAAGTGGAACGTGTGCTTGACAGGTAGGACACTTCTCAATGTGCTCACTTGCCATAATCTGCAGGCTTACAGCTGCCCTAGGTGAGGGAAGTCTTGCTGTTCATGTGGTTGTTGTGGAATTAGTTTAACTCCAGGCATGTTAAGATAAAATGAGAGTACTTATTAATCAGATCCCAAATAAACAAATTAGTTACAAAGCTTATAAAATGTACAAATCCAGAAATGGTTTTGATATAGTCAGGCTGAAGTTCTGTTGAAAGTCTCCTTCCTGATCTCCAGGGGTCCTGCTTTCCCTTTTGGGCAAGGGGCAGTGAGGGGTTTGAGCCAGTTTTCAGTCTGCCCAAATCTCATGGACAGGTTCAGTCTTTCAGTTTAAGTTCTCTCTCTGTATTGGTTTCTGTCCTGGAAATAGTCTGGCCATTTAATTAAAATAAACATTGCTTCAGTCTCTTACAAATGTGTATCTCTCTCTATTAGAGCAGTGCCATCAGCTTTACTTGGCTTGCCGGTAAATAGCTCCTTGCTGCACGTCTACCAGCACGTTGCAAGTCTTATGTTGCACTTTGCATTCCACTTTAAGGTCTACATGAGCAATTTGTGATACAAAGGTTCAAAAAGAGTAAATGTAGCTCATTACTAACTAGATATGGTGATAATTAATTGCTTTGGAATACCTGATCTCCAACTTCTTTCTTCAAAGCAGACAGACCTTCAATATTCACACAGTTTTCTGTTGCACAGATCCCATTGTGATTAGTTGTGAAAAGCAATTATTTTGGAGGATATGGATTGTAAAATTGGAAGTAAATTCTTAAGTTCAGCCTCTAATTCTATGTGTTTTGGTTTGCTTTTTTAATTGATGATAACTTATTTTCAGTTTTTGGAGAAAACACATGCAACTGCATGTGAATGTCACCAATTTTTTTGTGTTGTAGTTTTTATGGCTGCTAGCGAGTGATAGTGATCAAATATACAGATTTGTTGCACTGTAAGATGTGTACAATGTAGACTTTGATTTGGTATAAAAAGAACAAATTCTAGCTCTGAAGTTAAATATTTGTCTTTGTTCTTAAATCTTGCCCACATCTCAATTGTGTATACATTTTTTTGGTTATGTTTTTACCTTGCCTTTCACCTGACCAAAAAGAAAAACAACCACCACAGCTGCTTATTTAATAAAACAAAAAAAGAAAGAAAACACCCAAGGAACAAAATGTGCTGATGACTATCATTTATAGATCTTTCTGTTTAAAGAGAAAACTCATGGAAAATAACTCAAAAAATGAAGTAAATAGAGCATTTCTACTTTAACAGATTTTCATCAGATATCCTCGGCCTAGCAACAAACTTTTCTGAGTTTACCTTTTTTTTTTTTTTTTCCTAAAAGGGGAAAGGAAAAATGTAATATTTACAGTCAACACTGTGAAGAACTAGCAATTACTGTGGGGTGAAAAAAAAAAACTACTTTACAGCCTTGTGATCCACCTATCTTTTAAACACAACAGCTTAGAAAATTTAGCCTACAGGAGTGATCTAGGTATTTTTAACCTCAGATGTATTTCTTAATCATGCATACATAATGTACAAATTTAATTTTACCTGCAATTCCATAATTATGTACAGATCCTCATGTTTACTGCATTTTATTGTAGTTAAGCTTAGTTTTGCTCCTCTGGTTGCTAAATGGTTATTTCACTTGCCTACAAGTAAGACAAGAATTTGTGCCTCTGCTCAGTAATGTTAATTTTAAGTGTCTTAAAAATGTGCACTTGTTCATTTAATGTGGCCCTTGGTGTAGAACTTAAATTTTCTGTGTGAGGGGAAAAACAGGAGTCCAGATAGGGTTTCAGAGTAATTGATGGCTCTTTTTTACATACATCCTAGTGTGCATACTTGCATTCAGAGGTGCACAGAAATGGCCTTCGACAGCCACAGAGAGCAAACCAGAACTTCCACATCTTACAGAAACTGAAGTGGAAGAGTTGAAATGTACTTGCTGCTGAGGCGAAGGAAGGCAAATTGGAAATGTGCTAGTACTATTAATTTTACAAAGTTTAAACACTGATGAATTGCAGGTGAAGAGTTGTGAGGTTTGGGGGTTTATTTTTACAGCTCTACACAGAATTGTCATGTGGTGACACTTGTCATTATTTGGCAGCGGTGTGTTAAGTAATGACAAAATGGCCCGTGTGATTATCAGAACAGAGTACCTTGAGTAACTCCCACATGAAGTCCTAGCACTGTGACTGAGTTGAAGCTTACCTTTGAGAAAAGATCTCGTCTTGATGTAAGCTCCAGATGGATGGAGAATCTTCTCAATATCTTGATTAATCATTCCAGTGGTTGTTAATCCTATTCTGTTGGATACAGTTTTTAACCTTTATTTAACTTCTATTTCTAGACATTAATTCTTTAAGCATATTAACAAGATCAGAGAGCCATCTCTTCTCATGATGCTATTATTTTTCTCTTAACCTTCTCATTGATAGGCAAAATAGATTGAGCTTCTACTCATGGGTGGTGTGTTTTCTAGTCCTTGTGTGCAATTTTAAGAGTTACTTTTAAGATTGTCTACTCTTTTTATTACAGTGTGAGGTGGTAAACTAACATGGCACACGTTCTACTTCTCTAATCCTACTTTAACTGTGTATATCTTGTAATCGGGCCCTTACACCACATGGAGTCAGTCCCACGTGGATACCACTTGAATGCATTTAAAGTCTGTTGGATTTGTATATTGTTTGTCACTGTATATAACTTACGGAATTCTTGGCTGTGAGCTTTTTTCATTTTCCTTTGATATAATAAGGCAGCTATCTATATGTCATAGTCCAAATCTATAATGCAATCCAAAAAGCAAAGTAACTACATGCACTGGCCCAGAATTTTACTGAGACAAATAAACAAGGAAAGCTTTAGCAGTGGTTTTCCTTAATCAGTAGAGTAAAAGATACTTGCAAATATCAAAGTTACATGCTTTGCTCTCATGCTTGCTGCAGGTCTGAAGCTTGTCAGTGCAGGAGTGTAAGCAGAGCTCCATTTTTGCCTGCCACTGGGTTAGCAGGAGAGATGTTCAAAGTTATCAACTTCGAACAAGTTGAGTTCCGAGATTAATATTGAGCATCTTTGCAAGTTAGCTTATTAATATTCCTGTTCAAGGCAATAAACTGATGTTTACCAGGTCCTGCAAAGTGTTTAATTTCCAAGCATGTTTTTTAACCTCTGCTTAGCACAGTTTTGATGTCACACTGCTCCTACTCAAGCAGAAAGCTTTTATTGGGGAGCCAAGGTTTAAGTAGAATAACAAATAAAAACTGAAAACGTTATTTTACTGGTGGGTCACGCCCAGTTTCTAGGCTTTGTTGTTCTCATTTTGTTAGTAAAGACTTGCTAATTAAAATGTATATAAATATATATGTATCTTTAGCAATGGAAGTGGGAGACTTGAGAGAAACCAAAGAATTCTGTTACAGGTAACGCTAATTTTACGAAGAACGAAGGCTATCCTTTGTAATTCATATGTTGAATTAAATCTGGTTCTTGCTTCACAACAATAGTTAACTCTGTTAAATGAGAATATTAAAAAAAAAAAAAAAAAAAAAAAAAAAAAAAAAAAAAAACAAAAAACAAAAAAACAACGAACAACAACACTAAACTTTGAGAGACAGAGACTATTTATCTTGCATTCAGGCATCTCAACCTGTACCAGAACATCTCCTATTTTAATGACCTAGCAAATCTGGAAACAGTGATCTGTAAATTGTCTAAGTTGCATGATCTGAATTAATATTACTGAGTAATATTGGAAAAAACACTGAGTATGACGTGAGTTATTACATATTATGTGTTTTTCAACCTGTACAAGAAAATAAAAGATGACTTCACTATTCCTGTTTTAGAAGACTAATTCCTCATAATCCTACCATTTGAAATGGGCAAAATGGGCTTTCACTTTGGAAGCTGTTTCTAGGTTTTCTTGTAGTGGAAAATATGTTAAAAGAAAATGCAGGTTTTAATTTCATTGCTTTATTGCTGAGCAATTTATGACTTCCATTTATTACTACTTATCATGCAATTATCCTGACACTTGCCCAACGTTCTGCTGGTCTAAACTCAGTTGCAGTCTTTTATCCAAAGCTCTCCTGGCATAATTTACTTTTTTGCCCATTTTGATCTGGAGGCCAGATGAAATGAAATATGGAGTTCTATCTCAATTATGTTCTTGATAAACCTGCAAATAAGGTGTTTCTGTCGCAGGGTAACTATGTCTCGCCTTTTGTATTAAATCTCAGCTTTCGTGTTTTATGAAGTATGTAATATGCTGGTGGAGTTTAAAATAAAACATAATTCTACTTAAATAATCCTAGAACTTGCATGTGGCGGGGGGAAAATGGAACAATACTTGAAACTAAGATGTTTTAATGGGTGTAAATACATATTTACTTTGAAAGATCATTTTAGTCCAGAATGACAACTTTTATCTTTATTTATATTGCTTCTATAATTTTAGGATCTCAATAGCTGAGGGCACATGGACATGGATTTTTCATACTACTGTAGCATGTAAGGAGTCACATCAAGAATTCGGAGACACTTGATGTATTAGAATACAGTTATCTGTGGGCTTAACTACTTTCATGGATCTTAAAGGCCTGACGGTCAACGTGTAATACATTTCGTGTTGTTTGCTATTTCAGTTACTAGAAATTGCTGGTTTTATATAAGGAAGGGAAAATACAGGTAGAATTACCTGTAAGATAAGCAAATGATACAAAATGCTTTTTGTTTTGGTTTTCTGTTTATTTCTTTCTGCTGTAGCAATACCCCTTTTAATGTCAAAATTGGAATATAACAATGTAAGAGAACCTATTTTTGCGCTATTTACTCRCTGGTTCTAGATATAAGAGAACTGGTATTGGCAATGTGATCAGATTTACGTTTTTCTCAGATCTGATACATTTGATAAGTCTAATGGAATAAGTGATAAACTGGAGATACCATCACCTTGGTTTCAATGTTTTAAAAAGTCAGCAGAGTTTATGTCCAATGCATATCTTTATTATCTGGTCCTAATGTTGGAATTTTACTTTGCCAGTAATAAGAGGATGTGTCCTTACTGTAATAATTTGTGTCTACTGCTGGAGTACTAGAATGAGTTAGAGCTTGTTTTTCATTTCATAAGGTTTTTATTTGTGCACATTCTGAAATTTTTTTCTATGGTCCCAAGGCGGCATTTCTTAGCTCATTCTGTGACAGTGTCTCTATTAAGACGTAATTTCCACTTGCCCTGCATTTGTGATTCTTAATTCATGGCGGGGGGGGGGAGGGGGGAGAAACATAGACTTTATTGTGGGTATATTTCTTATTTATCATATGAAAAGGTTCTTATTAGCTGTTGCAATTCAAAGTTTATTCTATATTAAATTAACATATTCATGTTGTTTTGATTTCTTAACAGGCGATAACTTCGAACTCTAACTTCATGCTTTCATTGAGAACATAGATTCTACAGCAAGCAAGTAACAGTAAGTGTTTATGTATGTTAACTTTTTTTTTTTTAATGAAGAAGTTTTTTATAAGTCTTTATGATGTTTACTCTAAATGTGTTCTGGAAAGCCATTATGGCTACCAGCTATGGCCAATGCTGAAATGCTACAAGTGGGTTCTCTCAGTGGATCAGATGGTTCTTGTTCAGAATATTTAGTTAACTTTCACAAAAAGGTAAACCAAATCGGAGTAAAGGCATCCATTTCAGTTGGCTGTAATTCTCAGTGCTTTCATTGAATGCTATAATTATGTTTATGAAACAATTTTTTGAAGTTATTAAAATTATTAGAAATGGAAGTGGAAGAGTTACTATACCTTTACAAGAAGTTTTACTATGTTTTAATGGGTAACAGGAAACCTGGAAAGAAGAAAATTGTTATGTTAGAAGGAGAACAAGTGTCAGTGTTCTGAAAGACTCAACGAAGGTACAGATCTGGTTCATGATAAGCTATTTCTAGAGTATTGCATTTGGTTTTTGCAGCCGGGGTTAAAAATAACACTGGACACATGTCATCAACAATCATTTTAAAAAGTCTTCATTGTCTCTTATGAAGACACTATTATTCTTAATAGCTTTTAACAGCTTCCGTGCAAAACAAGGCAATGTGAAATTAGTATGCACGTTAAGACTTTATATCCTTTGTAAATGAATTTTAAACACATACCTGTTGTACGGTTGAATATAAAAGTAAACGCATACCAGTTGCTGTGTTTGTCACCAAGGGATTGATTTGGGAAGCTTACATCTTTTATTAGCTTCCAGTTTGGCTTCAGTTTTCATTAGACATTGAATAAGGATTGTTGGAGGGAGACAGGCAGTCTTGCACTGAAAAGCAGTGTGATGCTCCTAGAGGGTGTTTCTGGCCTCAGGACATCATAGCTTGGGGCAATGTCTGGGCAAGATCATAAGAGTAAGCCCTGTAGTATTTGGAGGGGTCTGTAACAATCAGTGTTGTTACAAAACTGTATTATTAAGGCTATTTTTGGTTATTTGTTTTTGAACTTAGTATTAAGTCTCTACCTCTTTTCCTGAACTCTTCTCTACCTGTGGGTTATCAAAACCAGTTATACTAATCTTCCACCTCCATAAGTTGTGGTACAATGAATTGAGGTAAAAATCTAATTAAATCTTTTAATGAAGAGGTATACTGAGTATTCTTAAATCAACTGACCTTCAGCAATTTTGGAGTATATATAAATTGGCACAGATGTTGAATCAGTTGTTCACTATTCTTTTAAGTAAAGGAAGAATCAGTGATCTTGGGGGGGTGGGCGGGGCAGAAATGAGCTTTAATTTGCAACATGAAAATCTTGGGCTGTTGTAGGATGCAGCATGTTAGGAAACACTTCATAACCTTTCCTGTATCAATTTCTTTTTATAGTTTTTTTTTTTTTACAGCTTTTTTATTTATTGCTAGTGGTCTGTTATACTTAAAAGCAGCAGAGAACTTTTGAAGGATTCTGTGTAAATATTTACGTAAATGCAAACTGCATTTCTCCTGATAGTCACAAACTTGTTTAAACTTGCTTCCTGATGGCACTGTAGCCTATGTAGGGAAAAATGGTCTTTCTGCATCACATGATACTATTTTATTGAAATATGCTGAGGGTGTTCAGGTTTTGTTTTTTAATTTGTGCAATTGAAATGAGACCGGGGGTGGGTCGGAGCACAAAAATCTACCATGACTGTGTTTGCTCAAGAAGTTGAGTCTCTTCCAAAGAAAACCTGGGACTTGAGTTGTGGAAAAATCAATAGGAAGAATTAGGCTTTCCTTTTAGAGCTTTGTGGTAAACTGTTTTGTTTTTTTTTTTTCCTTGAATACCAGCTTTTATTTTTAACTGGACAACTTATCAGTATGATATTACTGAGCCAAGGCATATCACTTGCCTCTCAACTAAGCAGTGAAGAAATGTCAAAGAAGAAAAATATCTGCTCATGTACAGATGATATTTTGTTCCAACATAGAGGCAAATGAATTTTAAAGGGTCATAGGAATTGCTTAAGAGACAGGATTTGATCTTGGATAGGAAGATACATTTTTCTGCTTAATCACTTGCAGTTCTATCACTTGGATAAAAAGGGAGGACTGCATTGCTTTCCTAAACATAACGCTTGCTTGCTTGAAATGTGCTTGCTTCACTATCAGTAAACAAATTTGTTTTTAAAAAAAATCCTCTAATGCATAAATATTTTTAGGTGACTTTGCAGGAATATATTCTAATGTCCAACCAAAATAATAGTTAGTGAAGCAACTCTGTCCCCTTCTTCTTTCCTCAATTCTTAGTACATCTAGAGGCCCAAGCGTAGTTTATCCTGAAAGCTCAGCTATTCTAATCCATGTTGTTTAAAGAGACCCTTTGAGGATTGCTTCCCTGACTAGGGGTAACTTTTATTTGTGTTTTCTGTGTTCAGCTGTATTTCTTGCCTGTGCAGAAATACCCTATGACTTGAAGGAGATGAAGAACAGCAGGGAGCCCATTATCTGGCCATCTCTTTAGATTACCATTCTTATGCATACTTACTGTTTCACTGGAGAAAGCTGATTACTAGAAGGGATATTGTGTTTTCAATACGTTACACAATACTGTAAATAGTTGGTTTTGATTGAATTAGTAGCCTTACATTCAAATATAAAGGGAAAGCAATAGATTACACTGTAATCAAAGTCTCTAAAAATCAGTGGGTTTAGATGCCTTCTTGGAAGTTTGATCAGTGGGAGTATAATATTAAAAAAAGGAGTTTTAAATATTTGAATAGGCAAATTCATTGTATCCCCTGGAAAGGGAAACATGCAATGACAGAATGTGGAGAGAAATGTCAGAAAAAGGAGACCATCCACCATTACTGCATTATGCTAGTAAAATTAATCAAGTGAACCTTTTTATTTCTTCTTGTATCTTCTGTGTTCTGAAGTTCTGTCACTCTGATCTTTCTAATGGCTGTCGTTACTTTTTTTTTTTTTTTTTAATATACACCTCCCAGTTCTGTTTGTGTGGTGTTTTGTTTTTGTTTTTTTCTCTCTAGTGATTTGGTAGGTTATCTTTGGTAAAATGTGGAAAGAGTTCTCCACCATTCTCAGCTCATCCTGAATCAGAGGGGGGAAAATAATTTGTGTGGGATTTTTGTTCCTTCTTTAATAGTACAGATTTGATTGCCAATAAGAAATTGCAAAGATTGTTATTTCAAGGATGAAGAGCTAACATTTATGAAAATCATGGTGTTGACACGAATGTGCTTCTGCCTTGATTTTACATCTCTAAAATGTTAGGAAACTGGATAATCCATTAGTTGTTCATTTTTATAGAATGCCTTTTTCCTCTGTCTTCCAGAGTAACCCATTTCTGGTGCTTGCACAGTTCAAAAGTCTGCTGTTACAGGTAGGCCCGGAGTGCAGAAAGCCAGGTCCTTGAAAGGAACACTGCTATATTTAAATAAAAACTTTCTAAATTATGGTAAATGAAGTCATTTTGGAGACATCACTTTTATTTTACTTTCAGATGTAAAATAATTAGTGTACTCCAATTCACATAGATGAGACTTTTGTAGAGCAGTATCTGAAAAAGAGCCTGTCATGCTATTCAACCAGATGAGCTTTGAGATAAGCGCACGATGCGTGTGGATTTGGGGGTTTTAGCTTTTTTTGCATAAAAGAAGCATTGTTAGCATGGAATCAAAATGATGATGATAGTCTGGGAGACATGCTTTCAAGGGTAACTTTCACAAATGAGGGTCATAACTAAAAGCTCTTCAACTAGCACAGAACACATTAAACTAGAAGAACAAACAAGAAGCTGGTGTTGGCAGATCAAAGAAAATGAAAGCATAAAAGATACTCTTAGAAGATCAGTTGGCCTAAATATTGGAATTGTAGTAATATCTTTTCTGTCTTATTTTCCTCTGTTTTATGACTTTCATGTATACCTTGATTATTTTAGCCACTGGAATCTTTTCCTTCAAAAAGTTGCTCATTTGCTGCCTGGAATTTAATGGGGTAGTGAGTGTTCAAGCTTATGAGGAGAGACTTATATTCTTGTTTGAGAATAAAGTGTTATCAGTCTTACGAGAATTAATTGAGTTCATGTTCTAATGGGAATAAAATTCTTAGCTGATTCTCTTCTACTTTGTTCAGTTAACTCTAGCAAAGATAAATGAAACATTGAGGACTGCATCTGGCATGTATAAAATGTACCTCTGTGTGTGTGCGTATATATACACACATGGACTTTGACATATGATAGCTATAGAAAGTGAGATGGTATCTGCCTGTTTACCAATAGTGCATTTGTACAGATAAGTCACAATGTGCGTTCTTGTATGATCAGCAACTTAAAAGGTTTCAGGTGTAGGTGCTTCTAGACTAGATAATGACCATCTATGGCCTGAAGACTGAATCAGATCTGTCAACCCATAGACCATTCTTTGCCTCCCTCTTCTTTCTTCTTTTTTTAAAAAACTGAAATTCTTTCAAACAGACAGGGAGTGAATGAGAGACTAGATGAATGTTCTTGCAGCTCATTCTTTCGTAAGGCCTTTTCACTTTTCATTTGACTGAAAATAGGTCCACTCTATAAGCAAAATAGTCCACTGTGTAAGCACTTCTGTATCTTTTGATGTTCTGATGAATATACGTGTTTAACTAGTCATGCGACTGGCTTTCTGCATGTGACTGGGGCTAGATGCCAGCCCCTTCGTTAGGCACAAATGTCCTAGGTAAGAGGGTTGTCCTAAGCTTTGATTATTACAGCTGCCCTTCTGGTCACATAGGAGATGAGGGGTCAGGCTTCAGGTTTTAAAGTGCCTCTGAGAGACTGTATGCCTAGGTCCTGACTAAAGCTGAGCAGACGGTCAGTCTCCCAGCAAGGGAACCTTTTCCTAATTAGGGGGAAATGAGCTGCTCCGACAGGGAAATCTGTCTCAAACAGACTGAAGTGAAATATAATTAATTTGGCTTTTTATCTTGAAATAAGATGGAATTAATCTACCACAGAGCTTCTATATAGCAAATAATAATAAAAAAAAAATAATCTTGGTTGGTGACTAGAGTTTTAGTAGAGACATAGCAGGAGGAAAAAGCACTGGTCTCTAAAACATGTATGTAAATAATAATAAAGTCATATTTTGAATGTTCTTGCTCATAGCTTTATGTATAAAAGTGACTTGCTATTACAAATGAACTCATTCTGGTTTAGCATAAAATATTATCCTCCTCTTGTCATAGAAATGGAGACTGGAACATATAAATCAGTGGAAACTTTCAAAAGACATTGTTGTGGGGAGCACTACATGTTGTACCATAAAAGCTACTGCTGGCTGCAAAATTGAATGGGACACAAATGTGTTACACTCACAATATCAACTATAAAATTTGAAATTAACATCAATTTCTGCTTCCATTACCATGTGCTGATTAGCATAAAAGAAACTTTGCCTTAAGAACTGTGAAGTAATTATGAAAGAAAAAAAAACCAACCAACCAAMCAAACAAACAAACAAAAAACCCCAACAAACAAACAAAACMAAACCCAAAAAAACCAAACCACAAAAAAMCATTTCCAGCTCAGGAAAGGCTCTAAATGAAAATGGCTGGTGGGAAAGCATTGAGGCAAGGATGATATATATTTTCTGTTGTGCGCTTCCCAGGCATCTACTTTGGGCCAAATTTTTTTTTTTTTTTTTTTGGGGGGTGGTGGTGGTGTGATAATTTGCTGGGCAAGGCAGACCTTTGATTCGCTGCACATGAATATCAGCACAGAAAAAAACTAAAAAAACATTATTTCAGATTGCTGTAGTAAAAATACATTTTAATTGCTGCTTCCCTTCTGGAAGCCCTTTGTTATAGAGTGGCAATTATGGGAATGATGCTACAGTGTGTGTTAGTTGTCATTTCTAATGCTCAGCCATTAGCCACAATGTTGAGTTAAATTATGAGATTTTGATCTTTTCAGATCATCTGACAATGCTTTCCCTCAAGCATCCCAGTAGGTGTATGCAGAACAGTCTACAATTTTTCCCCTTTTTCTAAGTGGGGAATATTTTTATGACCTTAATCTAGTGGAGTGCACTTTAYGCTTTCGTATAGAAGGGGGTTTTTTATGTGTCAAATGGATAGAGAAGCCTATCAAATCGGGGTATCAGAAAAGCTAGCTGACTTGACATTGTGTAGTACAAAGCACGAGATGGGAAGTACAAAACAGTGGCTTTTCCTAGAGAGCTCCTAGCACTTGTTCTGCACTTAGGTGCTTAACTTCACTAGGAAGCACGAGTAAATCCCCTGCAGTCACGAGAGGCTGATTTATTCATTTATTTATTTAACAGACTAGTCCAACAGCTGGACTTTTTAGAAACTATTCATAACTTTCTCTGCTGTCAGGAACAGGAAATAGTGCTTATGTAGCATTCAAATGTGTGGGATTGCCTTGTTCWTAGTATGTAGCCTAATAATTTTAAAGATAACTTTAGCAAATATCCAATATGCAGTTGCAATGATGAGTATTACATATAGCATATTTCAAAATAAATCAGTATAATGCTGCATCAGCATTTCAAAGAGTCCTCATGATTACTAGGGCCACAGAGGGAGAATAAAGTGTGGAGAAGGTAATTAGAATGACCTTACATCACCGAGCCAGTGAGTGGTACTGGATCTTTGTCTGCAAGTAATGGAGTTTTTCCGTAAGATGCTGCTTATMAACAGCATTTGCATACAGATATCAATGAAAGTTAACGTGAACGCCTACGCATGAATGTAAATAACAAACCAAGTACTACTTAAATTTTCCAAAAGCATTACAGTTTTAGCTGAGCTATTCACGAAGTATTTTTTTCTTATTTTTATTGACTTTAAGCTTTTAGCACACTAAAATTGTTTCTAGAATATTCCTTAATTATTAGTATGTTAACAAGACTTTTATGTTGGTGGTGGTTTAAATCAGGCAGTGTGCCTTCTCTAACAGTTAATGGCTGGGTTTGGGGTTACACTGCACTAGTATGTGTTTGGTTTAATAATGGTTTATAAGTTGCCATACCTGAAAACTTCTACAGAGGTAACACTAGATGCTAGGCTATCTTCAAAATAGATTATTTATTAATATACATAATCTACAAATGCTTTTTTGCTTCTTAGTTTGCATTTTGTTTTTAGAGTTAAGGAAGTCACATAAGTGYCTTAAGACAAATATTAGAAAAGTAGACTACAGAATGCTGACAGCCTTCTAAAATATATGTAGAGGAACAGTAATTTTAGCTGAGCATTGAGAGTTGTGTTTTGTCTTTCCAATATTTCTGCCATTGACTCTTATTGTAACTATGGTAAACTAGCCTGAACTCACTGTAAGATGATCTGCTTAGAATATGCCAGATTGTCTATAAGCAGCCTTGGGACACAAATGTTTAACTTTTGAGATGACATAATTATTGCATCAACATTTACCCAGGACATGAAGTGATATAATAATTGTGTAATACCTTACAGTTTTAGCATTATCAATCAACTTATCTGTTGATCCAAATTCACCTTGTGTCTTAGGATAGGTTTGTTTTGTTAGTTTTCGGTTTTTGTTGGTTTTTGGTGTGTGTGTTTGGTTTTTTGTTTTGGTTTGTTTTTTTTTTTTTAAAACTTCTGGTTACTGTTTGTGTGTTGACTCAGTTTTGAATACATTAACCTTCTAAAGAACAATTGGACTTTTTGTCTAAAGTGTGTTGTGTAAATTTGTCTTAAGATAATTGTCTAAATGAAAATTGACGTGACCTCTGGTATGGGATTTTGAAAATTAAACCTTGTAGAATGGGTTAAATAGACAAAGTTTCCCACTTGTGTTACTTTCTCTTCATGCACATGGATTCATGTCAGTCTGTTTCCTACCCATATTTCACAGTCCTTGTGGAAATGAGATATCAGTAATGCAATGCCTAATATATGCTTTTACGGTACAGCTGTCTGCTTTATATCCATGAGCTTTCAGTATTTTTTATGTTGGCTAATAAGTCACTTCACCTCTTTCTAAGGTGAAGAAGATCCATGTATAGCAAATAACTTAAAAATATTATCCAAGTGGGAAAACTACTAACAAATTCCCAAAGTATTTCAATGCAAAACAACAGGAGTTACCGAGAACAGAAAGCTGCTTCAGCTTCACAGAAGGAAAAGCTAATTGTCAGGCCGAGGGGAAAAGGTCTTGAGAGACAAAGATGTTACCAAAGGCAAAATTCTTACCCCAAGTATATGGAATTCTATGGAGGATTAATGTAAAAAGCTGATAATTGAGGCAGTGTTAACTGTTTCAGTGCTTATCAAAACATGAAAGTAAACTGCGAAGATTTCTTTACAAAGGATTTCATTGCTGTCTGAGGATGACATCCGATTTCAGTGTCCCAGTTTAAACAAGCTCCACTGATGGAATTGAAAAACAAAGAAATACTATAGGTTCATTGCATAAAGAACTAGGCTAAATACGAAGCCTACTGAAATATGAGGTCCCTGTCACAGGGTGATTTGATCCTATGAGCTGGTACAGTTTACAGGGAAGTGAAAAGATTAGCAAACTGCCTAGCTTCTCTTTTGCAAATAGTTATTGAGAAAATGCTTCATTTTGACAGTCTTCTGATTTTTATTCAGAATGAAGTGTTCACTTGGGATTTATCATCCAGTTTAAAAGATTTAAAGGCTTACCGGAAAAACACAAACAAACCAAACAAACCCCACTTACTATAGAATTAAATGAGTCTCAGATAAAGCGAAAAGTAATGTGTGGGTATTTCCTTTTGACTATTACAAGTTCCATTACACATCCACTGAAGTTATCTTTGTTTCATATATCTTACTGGTCAATTGGTGTGCTGAACAGGAAAATTTATCATTTGTACATCTCTAATCTAAAACCTATTTATGAGGAGACTGGTGTTTACAATACAGCAAATGTAGGCCTGTTCTCAAAGTTGTCAAGGAACTATTGTGAATGTTTTTTCAACAATTTAAGTGGACATGTCTAGGCTTGCAAGTGATGTATAGAGCAATCCATTTCTCCTTCTTTACGGTAAACAAGGTGGCATTATGATTCGGCAAGGCAGTGGATTTATATAGATAAAGACCATATCAACTTGACAGTAGAATCTGAAGGGGAGCCACTACTGTTAATGGTTATCACCTCTTCATGGGGACTTGTCCTCATTTTCATATTTGTTCTTTCAGCTGGTGATGTCCAGTACTAGTTATTGCACCAGCTTACATGACCATTGAGGCTCAACCAGCAAAATAGTGCTTGAAGGGCTTCAACTGTGACTTGAACCCCTGTTGAAACATTCCTGAGTACATCTCCCTGCTTCCAGATCTCATGTTGGGCATTACAAAAACACTAAAGATTCAGACTTATGCAAAGTCTAGTGGATTAATTATGAGATTTGTGATGAATGAAATGTCAGAGTTTAAATATATTTGATTTAATTAGTTAGATTTTTGCAGAACATATATACACAAAGGATAATTCCCCAAAATGACAAATTTATTTTTTCTTCGGTGTATATAGACCTCTAGTTTTACTCAAAACTGAGAAACTACARAAGTTATTTGTTTCTACTATTTAAATGTAGGTTTTCTTTAAAGCCAAGTTGGAAAGAAAGCAGTAGCTGAAATTTGAATGAAATTTCTTTAAAAGCATTTCAAATGTCCAGACTGCTGGGGGTTCTAGTATATGAGGAAACTATAATAGGATGTGTGGGTATTACTCAGTGGGAGAAAATCTGGAAAATCAGGTACCTGTAACGAGAGGAAGAAATATGTTTTCACCTAAACTCAGAATACTGTAAGGCAAGTATTATAAAGATTAGTACAAATGCAACATAGATCTCTTCCAGGTGTTCTGTACTGCAATTATTAAAAAAAAAAAAAAATCTGTTCTAGATTATACTAATCTGTTGTCTAAACTGGTATCTTGAGGTCTTTTCCTATAAAATTGGGAAACCACTTTTTTCTTTATTGAGACTTAAGCTTTTAAAATCATCTGCATTCCATGCTTGGGTACTCCCATGTTCATGTTTATTACACAGGATTAAATAAGTGCTTTTGCATTCTTTTGTAGCTCTTTCTTTGATACATGCAAGGATTTCCAACAATCAGTTCACTCCACTATACTTAGAAGCAGGTCTTGCAGCATGTTCGAACAGGCATGAGAAGAAATGRTTTCCAGTAGTAGTATTTTTGTATTTAGAGACTTCGATTTCTACTTACCAGTATGAATGCAGACACTTTATCAAATCATAATAGCCTAATGAGCTGCAGCATTTAGGCCAGTGTAAGAGGTGATGTGCACGTGCCTAAGAGTTTTCTGTTGGACAAAAAAGTGCATTTCAGAATATGTATGGTCAGAAATGTCACCTCATTGACAAGTTTCAACTAGCCCAGTTCTTGTTATGCTGTGAAACTAACTGTGTTTGATTAGGTTCTTGTACTTTGCTATTGGTCTTGCTTTGGGCAAATCACTTCTGCTCTGTGTTTGTTTGCCTTTGTAAAGCAACACTGCTATTTACTTTCTTTGAACTGTTGGTAAGTATTAGTCAGTATAGGGTTTTCTTTGAAGGTTTCATCCTCTCTCTGGAGTGGGATGCATCACTGTTAGGAACGTGACCACCCTTTCTCTACTCTGTTATATGCAACCTGCACTTTTAGGGGGATAGGGGATGTTCCCAAGAGTGCCGCTTGTCAAAAGCACTGCATGGCAACACCTGAGCCTGCAGCTCTCAAAATGTGATGGGGCAAGGAAAGGCTTTTTGGATACACTGGTCATAGCAAGTAGTGACTTCAGCTCAGGGGGAATCTGTTATTCTGGGAACTTGCATGGTAGTATCACAGTGTCATGGTTTAACCCCAGCCAGCAACTAAGCCCCACCCAGCCGCTCGCTCACTCCCCGCCGGTGGGAAGGGGGAGAGAATCAGAAGGGTAGAAGTGAGAAAACTCGTGGGTTGAGATAGAGACTGCTTACTAGGTAAAGCAAAAGCTAATAATTACTTGCAAAGTAATTGTGAGTTTTGGGACTGTTAAAGCCAACAGAACAAAGTGCTGGTACCAAATAATAGAAACAAGGCAAGCTAAATGGGAGTCTGTTAGCTGGGCTAATGGTCAGATTCCAAATTGGGATCATGTTCTCTAAAATGGCCACTGGGAAATTTATTTTATTAAGCAACTGCTCTACCTTTATGCTTGCTCTTTCTCAGGGATCCCAATCCATGTGCGTGCACGAAAATGTATGTAAAATATGCTTATTCTAAATTTAATATTAAAGTACTTGTGGTGATGTAATTCTATATTAATTTAAGAGTTGACAACCAAAAATTAGAAAATAATTTCAGAGCTAGAAAAGACCGAAATTGGTTTCTCATTGTGATATTACTCATTATTGCCTTAATCCATGGTTCTCAGATTAATTGTGTTTTATTTTAAGAATGGGAGCATAGGCTTCTGATGAACTAGTGTCTTGGGACGGCTGAGTCTTGGACTTGGTTTTATCTGTATTTTGTCACTGATTTAAAGTCCATGTATTGTACTGAAATATAATCAAATTCCTCAGGAGATCTGTGCTCCTACCCTTTGAAAAGTGTTTTGTACTTTTTATAGCACTTCATTTCAAAAAAATTTGCATTTTAGGCAAATAAAATAGGCATTTATTTCTAGTATATGCAAGACAAGCTTATTCACAGCTTTATATGTAAACCTATGAAATTTAAAGAAGGAATTTTCAAGGCTAGTTGTAGGGTCTGTAATATTTAAACAGGAAAGGGTCTTTTCCTTTTAGATAAGCATGCCACCCTAGTAGTTTGTGTTGGGTTTATGTAGCGAAAAGCAGCTGTTATTTTGGGAGGTGTAATAAATGTTCATTTGTTTTCTGTTTTCTTAGCCTCAATTTCTGCACAGCTAAACTTTCAGTGTAAATTAGGCACATTGCTGTAGCTCAAGAAAGCCAAGCAGTAAAATAATTGTATACACTCTTTACCTGTGAATTCACCTGTGATGTGCTTTGTGTTAACACAAATTAATAGCCACAAGAAGTAAGTTATTGCTCCTACTTGAAGCCTTTGCTTTCTGTGTGGTTCAGCCTCCGTGGATGGCAGGCAGAACAGCTGGGTGTCTGTGCAAAGTGGCTCAACAGGAGCAAGCCGCAGCTCACAGTGCTGCGCTGCAGTTGCGGTAAGCTGTTCGGAGGCCATGGTTCAACAGCAGACTGAATCTGGCTTTAGGGCTCCTACTTCTAATCAAGAATGTCACAGCTACGTGATGGTAAGCACGGATCCAGTACAAACATATTCTGCTAACTCAAGAGTTTTCTGGGAATTTTGACAAGTTAACGTTGTTGTCAGGCTTTATGCCAGATTGACTATTATCTGTTCTACTATAGCTGTCATGTAACCAGTGTAGAGCATAAAGCTACCACAGAGGCTATATTGTCTGCACCATCTAATTTGAGGGCAAAATGTGGTTGTGTTCTCATGTCTAATACAAATCAAATCTGTATTGCTGTGCACAGATCCTGTATTAATGGTTATGGAACTATAGCTTGAGAACGCATTTTGACTCGTGTTTCCTGGCTAAGTGTAGGCAGGATGAACATGCATCTTTGCAAAAGACCTTCAGCGCAGCGCTAACATACATATATACATGGTATAAAAGCATGGGGATAACATAACATTCTGTAAATTTGAGTGGCACAGAATGAGTAGTGTCTTGCATTCATTGTAATTCACTGCCTTTCATCCTGCACTCTTTTTGTGTTCATCATGCCTATCCATTTTATGTAAATACCATACGTGTGTAGTCACAAAAAAGATAAAGTTTGGTAGGTAAACATCAGAATGAAAATATGCTCATTCATCTCAACAGATTTTAGAAATTAATAGTCTAAAATGTTGGGTTCCCTATATTACTAATGAAGTATTGGGGGGAAAGGCAACTTTTGTGTTACAACAGATTAATTTTTATATCAATGCATCATAATAATACTTGGATAATACTTTGGAAATCAGTGAAATAGAAAATGCTTACCTTTGATTGTGATTTATTATGCTCGATCTGAAGGATAGTATGCTTTCCCTTCTGTTCACATTCAATTTATTTCTCTGTGTGTTGCAGACAACATTACAGCTGTAATGCAGTGTTGTGTTTTCTGTCTGAAATTATACATAACTATATAACATGTCAGGCTGAGTCTTTTTTAAAATATTGGATTGAGTCAAACATGAACAGCCTAGATTTTTCGTAGGTAGTGATGAGATTTACAGTGCAATGTAAGTTACTGAATGATGAAGACTTTTATTTCTTAATTTGTACACAAAGAAGCTAATAGCTGTGACTGAACTGAAAGTATGTTAAGGCTGTAAAGAGGATTCCTCAAAGTAAATATTATGTGGTGGTAACTCCAATCACTTCTGAAGCAGCTCGAACCCCTTCACATGCTGCCAATATCTCTTTCTCAGTTGCAGTATAGCGGGCCTCGGATCCTCTGTATCCCTGACTCCAAAACCCCAGGGGTCGACCTCGAGTCTCCCCTGGTGCTTTCTGCCAGAGGCTCCAGGTAGGGCCATTCTC
>JAYKAV010000302.1:117948-135346 GCA_035582835.1 Phoebastria nigripes | reverse complement strand
AGTTGTGGCACGGGGGAGCAGTGGTGAGTGCCAGCGAGGGGGTCAGCATGTGCAAGGGCGCCTTTGGGAGTGCTTCTCTGTGCCAAAGCAGGTTTCATGTTTGGTGCCGGCTGAGCGCCTGCCCTCTGTCACTCGCAGGCAGCCCCCGCAGCCGCTGGAGCCCCCCAGCACCCCCGTGTGCGACCCCGGGAAGTTGTGGCTGATAGAGGATGCTGAGGACTGGCAGCCCCGCACCGGGACCTCCCAGTCCCGTTCCTTCCGCAAACTGGCCCGGCTGACGGGCACAGACGGCAGTGAGTTTCCGCAGGGCCCGGCGGTGCCTGGCTGCCCAGGGGTGCCCAGCTTTGCCTGGGCAGCCTGTGCCCAGCAGAGGCTGTGGGGTGATGTGGCAGCAGGGGCTTTGGTTTTGGCCCCGTGTGGCCCTTCTGGGGAGGCTGAGCCAGCGGGAGCTTCCCAGGGCTGTGCATGGTGCAGGCCATGTGTGGGCACGTGATGGTGCCATGGGGCTGGGGCCATGCTCTGCCCCATGGCCAGGCAGGGCTGTGCGTTGGGGCAGGAGGGTGGCAGGAGGAGAGGTCGGTTTTCCTGCCTTTCCCTTCCTGCTGTCTCTGGGCCTTGGTTGCTGCAGACTGACTCTGTCTCCTCCTTTCTCTCTTGCTGCGCTCAGTGGAGGATCATGATGATGTGTTTGTTAAAAAGCCCAGGTAAGGGGAGTGTGCACCAGGGCGGCAGCAGGAGCTACGGGGCTGCATGTCCCGGGCAGGACCCGCTGGGCATTGCTGGCGCTGAGCTGGGGATGCCGAGCTGCGCTGTGGTGTCCCGGACACAGTGGGTCGAGGGCGGCTGGTGCACTGGCAAAACCTTGCTAGGTGTGTTGTGATGTTTGGGCAGTGCCTGGACCTGGTGCATGATGTCCCGTGAGCCTGGCGTGGGCTGCGGGGCGGCCAGGCAGAGCTGGGTGAGTGTCGCCGGGTTCTCCCTGCGTGGGGGCAGGGAAGGGAGCCAGGGCTGGGGGAACACCATTACTTGCCCTGTGCAGCTGGGCAGGGGTGGTGTACAGCACCCCTTTTTTTGCCTTCACCTCTCTGCGATGCCTCCTGCCCTGGCGCCGTGACTGTTGGGTCCCAGCTCTGCCCAGTTTGCTCTGCCGCAAATAAATGCTCCTGGTTTTGTAGGCGTCTCCGTCTTGTCTTTGCCCTGGAGAGGCACAGAGCCATCGGCTTTCCCTCTGTCCCTGTCCCCTCTCTCGGCTGGGCATGCCTCTCTGGCTCCGGCTTGCCCTGCCTGCTCCCAAGCCCAGTGCTGGCAGCCTGCCGGGGGGCACAGGCCTTGCCCCTCCCAGGACCAGCCTGGCCCTGCCTAGCCAGCAGGGATGGCAGAGCCCTGCCTGTCCCCAGCTCTGCYGGAGCTAGACCCCAGGGCTCCGCGCACCAGATCAGGTCCAAGCCCCTCTGCACCCCAATGAGGCTGGGGGTGACTGTCATGTGTGAGCGGGCAACCAGGATCTGCGTGGTCCCTGGGGTCCCTGGTCAGTCTGGAGCAGACCAGAGCTGAGTGTGGGACCCCAGCAGGCCTGCACGCCCTCCCGCCGCTCCCCGGACCACTGTGATGGGTGCCAGAAACCCCAGGAGTGCTGTGTCTTCGCAGGGCTGAAGGTGCTTGGCTCGGTACCCCATCACCAAACCAGCTACTGGCTGGGCACCGGGGCTTGGCTGGCTCCTGCCTGCTTGTTGGGGTGGGGGGGCCCTGCCTGCACGCACAGGCCCGCTGGGGAGAGGAGGCGAGCAGGGCAGGCTGGATTAACTGCTTGTTCTGTAGCCAGGTCTCCGTGCTGGACCCATCCCCAGGAGCAGCGATGAAGACGGAGCCAGGACTGGGTAAGCAAAACGTTTCCTCTGGGCTCAGGGGGAGAGGGGCGGGGGTGCCGGGGAATGCTGCTTGCTCAGCCACGGGTGCTGGGAGGGGGCTGCCGAGGGATCAGGAGCACCGTCTTGGAGACTCGTGTGTGTGTGCAGCCCCTAGGACTCCCGCTGCCACCCCTGGCCCTGCCAGCCGCCCACCCTGGGCCGTGGACCCCTCGTTCGCTGAGCGCTACGCCCCGGACAAGACAAGCACAGTGGTGAGCAAGCACAGCCAGCCGGCCACGCCGACCCCCATGCAGAACCGCAGCTCCATCGTGCAGGCGGCGCAGCAGGCCCCCGAAGGGCCTGGCCGCACGCCCCTCTGCTACAAGTGCAACAAAGTCATCAGGTGAGCCCTGGCCACCACTGCTGCCATGCCAGCGTCCTGGGCCCCGGCGTGGCTGACGTGGCTCTGTCCTGTTGCAGGGGACGCTACCTGGTGGCACTGGGACATTATTACCACCCTGAGGAGTTCACCTGCTGCCAGTGCAGGAAGGTGCTGGATGAGGGTGGCTTCTTTGAGGAGAAGGGCTCCATCTTCTGCCCCAAGTGCTACGACACGCGCTACGCGCCCAGCTGCGCCAAGTGCAAGAAGAAGATCACTGGGGTGAGTGTCCCTCAGCCTGCCCCACACCTCCTGTCCCTGCTCCCCGCTCACCTACGGGTCCCCAGCTCTGTCGCTTCCCATTCTGATCCCATCCCCAGGGATCCCTTGTCCCTTTCTGCCCTGGGAGGGGGTCCCCCGCAGCGCAGGGTGGTCCTGCCCCCGGCTGACAGCAGTTCCCCTCCAGGAGGTCATGCACGCGCTGAAGATGACCTGGCACGTGCAGTGCTTCACCTGTGCTGCCTGCAAAACYCCCATCCGCAACCGTGCCTTCTACATGGAGGAGGGACAGCCCTACTGCGAGAGAGGTGGGACCCGGGGACCCCACGTGCCACCCCGCATGGCCCCGGGGCATTGGGTACTGTTGGGGCTCAGCACCTGCCCACGGGGGTGGGGGGTGAGCTGTCCTGTGCTGCATGGCTCTCCCCAGGCCATGGGGAAGGCAGGGATGCCCCTCCCATGGCCCTGAGCCCTCCATCCCGGTCCTCCCCGGCTGCTGGGTAGTGCCATCGCTCCCGTGTTGCCATGGCGATGACGGAGGATGTACATCAAAGGCAAGTGCTGCATCCTGGGAGATGAGGTTTGCCTCCTCCCTGCGGCCCGGTGGCGGCCAGGGCCACCCTGCACAGCACAGGCATCTCGCCCGGGTGTCTCGGGCATTGTCCCCCCAGGGCTGGCAGCAAGTTGTCCCCAGGCTGTGCCTGTGGTATCCCGGCTGTGCTGTAGCCCTGCTCCCCTGGGACGAGGCGCTGCAGTGCGGGGGAGCGCTGACCTGGGCTCTGCCTCTCCTTGCAGACTACGAGAAGATGTTTGGCACCAAGTGCCGTGGCTGCGACTTCAAGATTGATGCTGGGGACCGGTTCCTGGAGGCTCTGGGGTTCAGCTGGCACGACACTTGCTTCGTCTGTGCGGTGAGCCATGTGCCTCTCTCCCCGGCTGCTGGTGGGGGCCGTGGCTCTCCCTGGCAGTCATGGCCTGCGTGGGGTACACCGGCAGCGTGGGGTCCCTGCTCCCACGAGGTTTTCCCCCCTTGACTCTGCGCTGGTGGCTCGGGCCCCTGCTCTGAGCCTGCTGCTCCCTGGCATCTGTGCGATGCTGGTGCTGAGCCCTGTGTCGTGGCGGGGGGACCTGGGGGCTGGCTCAGCCCCCCTGCCCTGACCGCCTGYGCTCTCCTCCCCAGATCTGCCAGACCAACCTGGAAGGGAAGACGTTCTACTCCAAGAAGGACAAGCCGCTCTGCAAGAGCCATGCTTTCTCCCACGTGTGAAGGGCAGGAGTTCAGCTGTGCCCACGCGTGCCCCTGGCCCTGCATGCTCCTCTCYCCCCCCTGCTGCCCCCAGGGAGCCAGGTTGGGCCCTCGGCCCTTCCCCTTGCTCCTGCCTCTTTCCTGGGAGCTCCTGGCCTGGCTCCAGCTGGAGGCGGTGCTGGGCCTGGAGCCCCTTATAGCTGGGTGGCTGCTTCTGTGCCCCCCCGGCTGGCCCTAGGAGCCCCAGGAATGGGACGCTGCATGGGTCTCCTGCCCCCGAGCCACGCAGCGTGGTGGCCATGCCCGTGGCCGTGCCAAGGCTGGAGTTGGGGAGGGTCTGGCACGGCAGGGCTGCTCCCTCGCTCGGCTGGGGCCTGGCTGCCTGGCAGCTCAGGGCTGGGGCAGGGATGCTCCTAGCACATCCCTGAGCGGGTGAGGACCAGCCCCCTGCCAAGCTCTCCCCCACCTTCCCCACTGCGTGCTTAGTGCACAGGGCTGGAGACCCRGCCCTGCTCCCCTGCCAGGGCCCTGCCCGGGGCAACCCCCTGGCCACCCTGCAAACTGCTGCCGTGGCTTCCTACCCTGGTTGTGTGCCAGGGGGGTCTGTGCCTTGTGTCCCCCCCACCCAGCTGGCCTGCTCTCCTGGGGCTGGCGTGCAGCAGCACCCCCAGCCCAGCCGTGCCGGGAAGCAGGGCAGCATGCCAAGCCTGCCCCAGCTGCAGGCTGGCAGCGTGTGCTGATGGCCGGCCGGCTGGTGGGCTCCTGCAAGGCTTGGGAACAGCTTCCTACCAAAGAGCGCCTGCCACCGCTGTCCCAGGCCTGTAAGTGCCTCTCCCAAACCCACACTCTCCGGTTGGACTGCCGCTGATGTAGCCATGGTGCTTTTAGTGCCTTTAATAAACACTTCTCTGCAAGTGCTGGCTGTCTTGGGGCCTGCGGTTTCACCGAGCGAGGTGTGGCTGGCTGGGAAGGTCACACTTGGCCCTCGCCCCGCTCCCCCCCGGGGCCTGACTCAGCTCCTTCCAGCTTTCTGGGGGAAATCTTGGCCTTGGATTTCTCCTCCTCTGCCTGTGGCAGCCCAGGCTGGACCCCTCGTCACCTGGGCCATCCCTCTCTCTTTGTAGCAGGCAGGACTGCTAACAGAGGCAGTAATTAWTCTGGGGGGCAAAGCTGCAGCAAGGGGAAATGGGGCAGATGTCCAACCCTGCAGGGGGGTCCCTGCTTACCCCACGGTGTTCCCTGGTCCCTGCTGTGCCCTGGCCCCGAGTCCTGCACAGGGGACAAGAAGTCATGGGGCACACGTGGGCCATGTGCACTGGCTCTGGGCGTGCTCCAGTGTGGAGCAGCCAAGTGTTCGCTCATGCGATGCAGCTGCTGTCCCGAAGGACGGGTGCGAGGCCACACCGGCACCTCCGGCTGGAATGGGCTTGGGGGCAGCGGGTGTGGGGAAGAGCCGCTCCTCCCGCTCCGCTCTGGCAGCTGGAACGGTCATTAATAATTGCAGCTCTTACCACGATGAGCAATTGTAAGGAAAATTGCCTTGCTAATCTACTGGAAGGTTCTGCCGGGAGCAGGAGCTGGCTGCGGGAAGCCAAATGCCTCCCGGCATCACCCAGAGCTGGCCTGCGGCTGTGGTGCCACATCTACCTGGTGCCAGCTGCAGGAGTGCAAAACCTTGTCAAAGATGGGAAGGGGAAAGTGGGAGTGATGGAGGCAGGTTGGGGCTGGGCTGGGCGCTCAGGCTGGGGCACATGCAGGCGATGGGACGGTCACACCAAGGAGCAGCAGGACACCGCTGTGAAAAGGGACAGAAACAGCCGGCGCCTGCCTGGCAGGGCCAGGACGAGCAGGGATGTGGTAAGTGCCTGAGCGTGAGTCCCAGCTGCGCAGCCAAGGTCAGGGGAAGCGCAGGGCGGGCGACTGCGGCCCCACGTGAGCAGCCACCGAGCCAGCCCTGGCTCAGCTGGGACAGCAACCCGTGAGTGGAGGGCAGGGAAGGGGCAGGGGGAGGCAGCCGTGCGGGACGGAGCCTGCTGGGGYAGCATGGCCTGGGAACAGGTTGTGCCAGCTCAGCCCCGGGGTACCCGGCCTTGGAGCAGGGCCAGGGCAGAACCGTGGTGCCACAGCCAGTCTGCCTCTCCCCAAGGGAGAGCCAAGCATCTCCCTTGTGCTGCTGCAAGGCCTGCACCCACTGGGGACTCGGCCTCTTCTGGTKGGTGCCCTGTTGCTTCTGGTCCCTACCAATGACGCCTCTACCACCCAAGGTGCCTCCATGCTTTGCTGAAAGCAGCTCTTGCCCACCAGCTCTGCGCACCATGTGAGGAGCTTGTGCACAGGCAGCGGAAGGAGGGTCTCGGGTGGGCTGCGGAGGTGGAGCCTGGGGAGGGGCTGCAGCCGCGCTGCTCCGAGAACAAAGCCTGACGGCAGCGGGCTCAGGGCTCCCACCATGTCCCCGAGCAGGGTCCCACCACATCCACCCCCAAAGCCAGCTAAGCTGCTCGCGGGGTGCCTGCCGCAGCCCCGGCCCCTGCGCTGGCCCCGGCAGCTGCTCCACAGCTGCTTGCAAACTCTTGCAGCCTCTTAGGGCGGCTCCGGCTCTGGCCTGGCTTGGAAATGCTGGTGTAAGGAGGGCGTGCAGGCGCGGGGGGAGCAGGCAGCATAGGCAGGGCCTGCGGCACCCTGTCCCGTGTCCTGCTGAGCTTGGGGGGGTTCATCCACAGGCTGCTCTGAAGGGCTTGGTTCAGGAAGGGCCGTGCCAGCATCAGCCCCAACCTGCGGGGATCAGGCCCTGTACGTTCCCCACTGCTGCTCTGGCACAGAGACCCCTTGAGCATGGTTCTGGTCCAGGATGCGGGCAGCACTGGGGGTCGGGGAGGCTGGGTGGGGCAGGGCGATGCTGCCTGCCCTGGCAGGAGCATGTGGACCCAGCTGGGAGCCCCCGCAGAGCCTTGCGCGAGTCAGTGCAAAAGCAACTTTGTGGGTTCACGTGGAGGCAAAACCTCCTGGAAGAGGCACCGTCGTGCACAGCCTGGCAGGGTCCCGCGGGGACCAGGGGGTTTGGGAGTGGCGGGGATGGAGGGGCAGGCGGGCAGCAAAGGGGACCCCACAAAGGCTGCGCCCACCGACACCTTGTGCAGCAGCGAGGGCATGGCTGGGTATGTGGGGCAGAGTCCACAGTGCCGCGTCCTTGGAGAGGAAACCTCAGGGCACAGGGTCTCGGGGCAGAGGGGAGCTGAGGACACAGGGTTCCCGGAGTGCCATGTCCCCAGAGTGGAGGGGACATGGGGCAGGGGAGGGTCTGGGGGGCAGAGGAGCACCCAGCATGCGAGGTCCCCAGGGTGCAGGGTCCCCAGGAGGGGGTAGCACAGGATGCCGGTCCCCAGGGCAGAGGAGAGCCCAGGGTGCAGAATCACCCGGGGTGCAGGTTCCCAGGAAGGAGCTGAGCCGGGGTGCAGGTTTCGGGGGTTCAGGGTCCCCGGGGCGGGGGGTGGCCCGGGGTGCGGCGTTGCAGGGGCAGAGCAGAGCCCAGGCTGCGGGTCCCCGGGGTGCAGGATCCCGGGGGGCGAGCCGTGTGCGGGGGCAGCCCGGGGCAGGGGCGATGCTGCCCGCACCCCAGGGGTCCCGGCGCGGTGCCCGGCGGCGCGGCCGGCAGCTGCGGCAGTGTCTCGGAGGCGGGCAGGCGGCCGGTCCCTCCGGTCCCCCCGGCAGCATCCCGGCCCCGCCATGGCTGGCGTCGGCTTCGCGGCGCACCGCCTGGAGCTGCTCGCCTCCTACCAGGACGTGATCGGCGAGGACAGCCCCACCGACTGGTGAGCGCGCCCGCCGCCGCCGCCGCCCCTTTGTCCCCGCCGCCGCCGCCGCCCTTTGTGCACGGAGCCGCCCGGTAACACCGGCCGCGCCCCGCGCTGCGCCCCCCGCCGCCCTGGGCCCGCGGTGCCGGGAGCCCCGGCACACAAAGGCGGGCGGGGCGGCGGGGGGTGTGCCCGGCCCGCCGCCCGCGGTGCCCGCACCTGCCCGCCGCCGCACCGGGCCGGGGCGCGGTCCCCGCTTTGTCTGCGCCGGGCTGGCACGTGCGAGCGCCGGGACCCGCCGCCCCCGGGAACCCCCGGCACGGCCCGACCTCCGCCGGGCAGCGAGCGCGAGGAGCGGGGGGTCCGCGCACGGCGGGGAGGTCCCGGGGGTCCCCCCGGTGCTGGGCCCGGCCCCGGGTCCCTCGCCATTGTCTGGAGCCGGAGCCGAGGGCAGGGGCGCCCGGGGAGGGGGATCGGGGCGCCCCCAGCCCGGCCCCGCTCCCGGCCGGGCCCGGCGGTGCCCCGGCAGCGGGCGGCACCTCTGCCCCGGCGGAGAGAGGCCTGCGGCCGCGGGGGGGGGCCGGGCATCCCCCCCCCGGCCCCKCTGCCCCCATCCCTCCCCAGCTCCCGGGGTGCCCTATCCCCGRGGGGCCGCGGTGTGCCGGCCCGGGACTGCCCCGCCGGGCTGGGGCTGCTGCGGGCTCGGGGCGGGCGGTGGCCTCCGCCGGCGGGACCCCCGGGGCTGCCCTGCCCTGCCTGCACCCCCAGTGCTGGGCACCCCGTGCTGCGGGCACCAGGGCCCGGCCGGATCCAGACCCCGCTGCAGCCGGCGCAGGAGCCCGCAGGGAGCATCTCCCCACTGCCACCCCAATTCTCCCAGCGCCCACCCGCAYCTCCCAGCCCCACCCGGGTGCCATAGGGCTGGCTGGGGCCGGCTGCCCCCGGGACCCCCTCCGTGCCCCCCGGGGTGCCTGTGCCGTGTGTGTGGGGGATGCTGCCGGCACACTGGGGTGCAGCTCACTGCGCAGAGCCGGGGTGCTGGGCAGCGCTGGGTGCTGGGTGCATGCTGGGCATGCTGCTCTCTGGCCAGGGTGCCTACTGTGCACCCACCACCCAGCCGGGGTGCACCCACCCCCCAGCAGGGATGCACACCACTCTCTAGCCAGGTCCCTGCTCTCGGGGCAGGGCTGGGAGCCCCCCAGGCTGTGTGGGCCTGTTCAGGTCCCCCCTCCCCGCCAGCCCCGGGTCTCTGGGGAGCCCCGTGGTCCTGCTGCCAGCCCAAGGGCGCCGTGGGCGAGCGCGGTGCGTKTTGCCGGCCAGGAGGCAGCTGTCAGCCCTGGGTATATCTCACTTCCCGGCATCCGCTGCAAAGGAGCCCTCCCTGCCAAAGCTGCTGAGAGCAGCAGAAACGGTTCCCGGGAAGGCAAGCGCTGGGGCCGGGCCCCCCCCTCCTCCAGCACTGAGCCCCAGCTGGGCAGTGAGCCCCCGCCATCCCCATCCTCGGGACTGAGCTCGCCCCATTGTCCCCAGCCCCTCCATCCCATGGTCACCCAGGGTGCCCCGCACTCGGTGCCGGTGGGAGCAACATCCCTGCTGCAGGGCCCTGTGCCCGAGTGCGGGACGAGGGGCGATGCTGGGCGGGCTGCATTGGACAGGGGTGATGGGGACTGTTCCCCGGCGGTGGCCCAGCCTGGCTGAGCCAGGGGCTGTGAGGACACTGTGCCGGAGCCCGGCCCTGGGCTGGTGCCGGGGGATGCCGTGCTCTAGCCCAGCCAGGATCCCAGTGTTTAGTCTGGGATTCCCCCCCGCCCCAAGCCCGGTCCTGGAGGGTCCGAGCRTCCCCTCCCCCTGCCCGGCCCCGCGGAGGCTGCTGGGGCCCATTACTCGATTGGAAAGGAATTTGGTGCTGCTTTCTGAGCACGCCGACTCCCTGGAGCTCCCAGCCACATTGGAAACACATGTGCCCGGGCTGGGGCAAGGCGGGCTGGGGCGATGCTCCCCCCACCTCGGCCATGGTGTGGGRGGCAGGCAGCAATGGGTGCCCTGGGTGCTGGCACCCACGGGTGCTGGTCCGCCTGCTCCAGTGAGCGATGGGGCCGTGCGAGGGCAGCAGGGCTGCTGTCCCCTTGGCGGGGTGATGGGGGATCCTTGCTGGAGTCCCCCGGCTGTGGGGAGCCCTCCTCCCTGGGCTGCACGGGGCACCTCACCCATGGGTGCCCCATATGCCTGGAGCCCAGGGGGTGGGAAGGGACTGTATGGGCTGGGTGGAGGGATTAAAGCCCATGGAAGGGGGTAGGTGATGCATGATGCTGCCTGCACCCACTGTGGCACGGCTGGTCCCCGCTGCTGGGGCTCGTGGTGATGCTGTTGGGCTGTGGGTCCCTGGGGGCACCCCCGGGGATGCTGGTGGCCCCCGGACTGGAAACCTCCGGATCCTCTATCCTGGCATGGGGTCAGGCCATGCCGCTGGGCTGCGCTCTGGGCAGGGCTCTGTTTCCGCAAAGGTGCCCGGGGTGACAGGACCCTGCCAAGCCCCAGCTGCCCTGGGAGCACCCCTGGGTGCAGGCAGCAGCACCGCGCTTGGGTGCCACCCTGCATAGCGGGGTCCTGGGGGGGAGAGCAGGCAGTGGGTGCCCCCAGCACCCACAGGCTCCCTAGGCAGCAACGCCATGGCTCTGCCCTACTTGTTTCCTCCCCTCTGCAGCCAGCTGCATCCCACCCTGCAAGCCCCCAAGCCCTGCCTGCGGCCCTGGGCTCCCCCAAAATGCTGCTATCTGCTCCCATTCCTGGGGGATCACAGCAGGTCCCCTGGGCCAGGGCTGCGGTTGCAGGCAGGGGCCACAGTTGCAGGCAGGGGCTGCGTTTGCTGCCCTTCCCCRGCACAGGCATCGCAGACGGCGCTTTGCAGCTGCTTTGCTGGCTCCAGGCTGGGAGCCGGCGCCGGCTGGGGCGGCCGATTAGCGGGATCGGGATGTGCGGATTAAAGTCAATCTTGTTGGTGCAATTATCTGCGGCTCGCTGCTGGGGGCTTGGGGGGTGGTGGGTGCCAGGGGGCGGAGGGAGGCCACCTCCATGTTAGGCACCCGCCTGCCTTCCCCTTGTTTTTCAGCTCTTGGGGTCCAGCCATGGCCCTGGTTTGGGGGGGCTCTGTAGGGGCCCCCCGATTCCCATCCCTGAGCCCAGCCTCCGACTGGAAGCTGAGAGCTCAGGTGAGGACGGCTCTGCCCGGCACTGCGCGGGCGCCGCCAGCCGAATGCTGATCAGCAGAGCCGCCCGCCCGCCCCAGTGCAGGGATGGGGGGGGTGTCCAGCACGGGTTGCCCTGGCTTTCCGGGCGCAGCGCGTGACAGTGGCAGGCAGGTTTGGGTGCCTGCCAGGCCCCGGCAGGTCCCCGCTGCCTGCCTGCCTCCCCCGCTCCCCTCCGCTAATCACCTCGTCATCGGGGCGAGCTGCATCCCAGCTGGGATGGGGGGGTTGCCATGGTGATGGGGGATGCTGGTTGCCTAGCAACAGCCATCCCCTCGCCCACCGGCCCTGGACCGAGTCGGCATGCGTCCTCCCCGCCCCGCCACATAGCTGGCTGCACACCCCTGGGGACGGTCCCTGTGGAGCCCCGGGGGGGGCTGGCCAGGGTGCGGCAGGAGCGAGAGGGGGTTTCCCATCCACCAGGAACGGTTTCCAAGGAACAGTCTCCATGACGGCCCCATCACACCCCGGCGGCACATTGATTTGCTGCTGCTGGTGTTCTGGCGTCCTCCCCCGGCCTGGTGCCTGCCGGGCCGGCGGCTCACGCAGCCAGGCACGTGAGCGGCCCCGAGTTCCCTGCCGGGGTGCGGGGCTGTCCCCAAAGCTGGTCAGTAACTGGTGGGGTCAGGAGGGGACAGGGATGGATGGGCAAGGAGCTGTGGGGCCGCGGTGGCTTGTGGCACAGCACGGCAGCCTGCAGTCTGTGGGTGGTATCGCCCAGCTAGTCCCTGTGCCCAAGTGACCCCTCTGTCCCCAACCTTGGGACCCTGCCCCATGGCTGCCAGCCAGCAGGGAGGAGAATAGGCCCTGCCTGCAGTCCTGCCTGCCCTGCCTGGCAGCCTGGCCTCTTGTGGTAGCAATGGGCAAGGGGTTGGGGTGGCTGTGTGGCAGCTTGGGGACACCTGGCTGGTCCCCCGGGACCTGCTCTGACCTCAGTGTTAGCAGGATGGGGAGGTTGGGGGGGGCCGCCCCACGCTCCCCCCGGCCGCGGCTCACCCACGCTGTCTCCCCAGGGCCCTCTACACGTACGAGGATGGCTCCGATGACCTGAAGCTGGCAGCATCGGGAGGTAAGGTCCTCTGTCCCCACAGCCAGCTCAGCTCTGCCGGCATTTTCCCCGGCACCCATCCCGGTGCCAGGTGGATGTGGGCTGATGGTGCTGTGCCAGGCGGAGGTTTGCTGGAGCTGTCCGGCCGCTTTGAGATCCAGAAGGTGATGTACGGCTTCTGCAGCGTCAAGGACCCCCAGGCTGTGCTCCCCAAATATGTCCTCGTCAACTGGGTGAGTGGGGGGGGCCACGCAGGGGGGGGCTGTGCCCACCGGGGCTGCAGTGTTGGCAGGGGCATGGCTGGGTGCGAGGGAGGAGCCCATGGTGGCTGGGAGGATGCGGGTGCCCCACGGTCCCACTGCCCCATGGTGGTCAGTGGGGTGGGGGTCACCCTGCCGCCCCTCCCTGGCTCAGCCCCTCCCCGGCTGCCACAGGTGGGTGAGGATGTGCCGGACGCCCGCAAGTGTGCCTGTGCCAGCCACGTGGCCAAGATCGCCGAGTTCTTCCAGGTGGGTGACACTGGGGAGGGGGACAATGCTGCCAGGACACTGACCCCGGTCCCTGACGGCCGCTTGTCCCCCCCTCAGGGCGTGGATGTCATTGTCAACGCCAGCAGTGTGGAGGACATTGACCCGGGGGCCATCGGGCAGCGGCTCTCCAACGGGCTGGCCCGCGTCTCCAGCCCGGTGCTGCACCGCCTGCGGCTGCGGGAGGACGAGAACGCCGAGCCTGTGGTAATGTCCCCATGGCGGCGACGGCGGCGATGGCGGCGGGCGTGGGGCATCCCTCCCGCCCGGGGCTCCTGTCTGCCGCAGCCCGTCGCCCCGTGTGCCACTTACTGTTATTCCCCCTCACTGATCCCAGCCCCTCCGCCCCCCCCACCTCTCCTCCGTCCCAGGGCACCACTTACCAGAAAACCGACGCCACCGTGGAGATGAAGCGGCTCAACCGGGAGCAATTCTGGGAACAGGCCAAGGTGGGGTATGGGGGGGGCAGCCGGTGGCCCCCGGGGAGTGGGGTGAGCCACCGGCGGGCTGACGGGCAGCCCCATCCTTCATCCCCCGCCCCTCCACCAGAAAGAGGAGGAATTGCGTAAGGAGGAGGAGCGGAAAAAGGCCCTGGACGCCCGGCTGCGGTTTGAGCAGGAGAGGATGGAGCAGGAGCGGCTGGAGCAGGAGGAGCGGGAGCGGCGCTACCGGGAGCGGGAGGAGCAGATCGAGGAGCACAGGTACGGCAGGGGCTGGGGTGGGGGCTGTGTCCCATGAGATGCGGGATGGTCACACACACAGGATGGTTGTGCACGTGCTGCGAGCAGCTGGGTGGGCACATGGGTGTTCGTCCCCACCGAGGACAGGGCTGGGCAGGGGCTGGCAGGCAGGGGCTGGCAGGAGCTGGTGCCCAGCCCCTCTCCCATGCCCCTGTCACAGGCGGAAGCAGCAGAGCATGGAGGCAGAGGAGGCCCGGCAGCGCCTGAAGGAGCAGTCCATCTTCGTAAGTGCCGTGGTGGGTGCGGGGCTAGGGTCGGAGCTGGAGCTGCTGCCTGGCACCACCCCCAGGGAAGGGCTTTTCCCAGCCGGGCCCCCAGGGAGTCCCGGGGCCGGGGGTGACGCTGCGTCTCTTCCCAGGGGGAGCAGCAAGAGGAGGACGACAGGCAGCAGCTCAGGAAATCAGAGTCAGAGGTGGAGGTCAGTGYGGCAGTGGCCATGCCCAGTGCCGGTCCTCGCTCCCCAGCCAGCAGTGCCCACAGCTGGACAGGGACGCAGCCGGGGTGTGCGTGGGGGGTGGTCCCGTAGCCCCACACCACCGGGCGGTGGGTCTCAGCCTCCCCCGTCTCTGCAGGAGGCTGCTGCCATCATCGCTCAGCGGCCCGACAACCCACGGGACTTCTTCAAGCAGCAGGAGCGGGTGGCATCGGGCAGCAGCGACGCCATCTCGCCGGGTAGCCATAGGACAGGTGAGGGGCTGGGTGTGGGCAGCGGGGGGGGCACGAAGAAGCTGGGGGGGGCTGTGGGCTGCGGAGCAGGTGAGTGTGGCACCACTGGGGCTCCCCGCAGCTCAGCAGGTCGCAGCAGGATCTGGGGGCACCAGGGCTGTAATGTGGGGAGACTGTGTCCCCTCTGCCGTCCCTGGTGCCGTGATGGTGGGTGCCAGGGGCACGAGGATGGCAGGGGGTCGTCCTGCTCTGCTGCGCCACCACCACCACCACCACCACCACCGCCACCACCACCACCACACCTTGTGGCCCCTGCCTCCGTGGCAGCTTGGCAGGGGCTGAGGCTGGGTGCCAGGGGGAGGTCTTCTGCAAGGGGGGGTGCATCCAGCTCCCTGCTCGCTCTGGTGTCGTCCGCCCACCCATCACGGCACCACGCCRGCAGCCAGGGTGGCAGCGTGGTCAGGGTGCGGCTGGACTGGCAGCCAGGGTGTCGCTTGGGAAGGAAACTCTTCCCACGGGGTCAGCTGAAAGGGGCAGGGGTGACTGGGGCAGGTGTGGGGCATCCCCATGCCCCATGGCGTGCCCACGCCAGGGTCCCCACTGCCGTGGGTGCCTGGGTTGGGGTGATGCCAGAAGTCCTGGCAGTGGGGCTGTCCCTGCGGAGGGCTGGCCATGGGGTAGGGGTGGCCGGGCAGGGGGTACCCCACAGGGGGAGCTGGGCTGCCCCACAGTCTGGGGTCCAGCCCTGGGACTCTCTTTGTGGCTCTAGGTGTCCTGGTGGGCACCTCCAGCCATGGGGCCACGTCATGGGGTGGTGCTGGGCGGGCTGTGCTGGGCGGGCTGTGCCGTGGGGCTGTGCCGAGGGGGGGGCCTGTGATGTGTCTTCTTGCTGTGGGGTCATGCCATGGGCTGTGCCATGGGGCTGTGCCGTGGGGCTGTGCCATGGGGCTGTGCTGTGGGGTTGTGCCTCGGGGCAATGCTGTGGGGCTGTGCCGTGGGTCGTGCTGTGGTCTGTGTGTTGTGGCCAAGCCATGGAGCCGTGCCGTGGGTTGTGCCGTGGGTTGTGCCGTGGGTTCATGCTGTGGGGCTGTGCTGTGCCTGAGCAGATAGTTGGCCCCATGGCCGTGTCTGGCCTCTCTCCCCACTTGGCCACTTAATCTGCCTCCTGTCCTTCTGTCCTGCTGTCTTTCTGTCCTCCTGTCCCGCCATCCTCCTGTCCCACTGTCAGTGCTGCCTCCCATCCCACCGTCCTCCTGTCCCAGTGCCCCAGTGCCCCGGCCCCACCATGGCCGCGCTGAGCAGGGACTGACCCATCTCTTTGCTCTCTCTCTCTCCGTCCGTCTGTCTGTCTGTCTGTCTTTCTCTCGGCAGGTCGTCTGCACTGTCCTTTCATAAAGACAGCTGACAGTGGGCCGCCTTCTTCTTCCTCCTCCTCCTCCTCCCCCCCGCGGACCCCCTTCCCCTATATCACCTGCCACCGCACCCCAAATCTCTCCTCTTTCTTCCCATGTAGGTAGCTGGGAGCCCCCAGGCATGCAGGTCTGGGGGGCTGAGCCATGGGCGGCCACCCCACAGCTCACCCCAGCCCCACGGCACACCAGGCCGGGGGGGCGAGGACGGAGCCGCGGGACTGACAGCGGAGGCACCCCAAGGGGGCCAGGCACCCAAGCAGGGGCTGTGCCCGCGGGCACCCTGAATGCCCCGGCTGGGGCTGGCCCCATGGTGGGCGCTGTGCCCCTGGGGTGGGGGGATGTGGCAGGCTGTGCCGGTGGGGCCGGTTGTGCCCATGGTATGGGGAGGGGGCACCAGGCAGGCTGTGCCCATGGGACAGACGGGGACAGGGCAGAGCTGTGCCCGGGGAGATGATGCTCTGCCATGGGATGGAGCAGGCTGTGCACATGGGATAGAGAGGGCACAGGGCAGGCTCTGCTCCTGGGGCATATGGAGAAGGGGCAGGCTGTGCCCATGAGGCATGTCTGGCTGTGCCCATGGGGCAGAAGGGGACGGGGCAGGCTGTGCCCTGGGCCATGCAGGACTGTGCCCATGGGGCAGCGCAGGATGGAAAAGGCTGTGCCCAGGATTGTGTGGGGCTGTGCCCATGGGGCAGAAGGAGCCAGGCGGTGCCTGGGGCTGTGTGGGGCTGTGCCCCCTGGCCAAGGGGTAGCGGGACACAGAGCTGTGCCTGCAAAGGAGAGGCTGTGCCAGCGCCCAGCTGGGCGATGCATGGGCAGGGCTGGCATGTGCCACAGCAGGTATGGGGCTGCCTGTCCCCATACCTGGCAGATGCGGGGGCTGCAGCTGCGTGGGGCCGGTGGGGATGCCCCGAGGGGGCATGGTGGTTGCTGCACCCATGGGTGCCTCTGCCCCACCACTGCAGGAGGGGATGATGCAGTGGCAGGTACATGGTGATGTGCATTTGACAGCTCATGGCTGGGTTGGCGTGGGGCAGGAGCAGGGGCAGCTCTGGGGTGCTGGCTCCCTGCCCGATGTGGGCAGCCCCCGCCATGCCACCCCATCTCCCTTGTCCGCAGGCAGCCAGTCGGACGCCTACCGCAAGGCCTCGGCAGCGGGCTGCAGCCCCTGCGAGTCCAGCCCGGCCGCCACGCCGCTGGGCGAGCCGGGCACCCGCGCCTCGGGCGACGAGACGCCGGCAACGCCCAAAGGTGGGCGCAGGGCTCCCACTGCCTGCCCCTGCCTGGGGCTGCCCAGGCACATCCCCGCGGTTCCCCGCAGCGCATCCCCCTGCTGTAGTCTCCTCTGCATCCCTCCCTGCATCCCCTGCTGCAGCCCTGATGCTGCAGCCCTGCCAACCTCCCTTGCCTCACTCAGCACATCCATGCTGTCCCGTCTGCATCCCTTGGTATATCCCCCGCCGTCTCTGCTGTGTCCCCCAGCACATCCCCGCCGTATCCACTGCTCCGCGCCGGTGCATCCCCGCCGTCTCTGCTGCATCCCCCAGTGCATCCCCACCGTCATTGTTGCATCCCTGCTGTCTCCAATGCATTTTCCAACACCAGTGCATCCCTGGTGTCTCTGCTGCACCCCCCCGCCCCGCGGCATGCCCTCCATCTCCAGTGCATTGCCCCAGCCAGTGCATCTCCCCTCTCCGTACATGCCCTCCATCTCTGCAGCGTCACCTCAGTGACCCTGTCTCTGCTGCATCCCCCAATGCAACGCTGCCCTATCTGCGCCATCCCCCAGTACGTCTCTGCCAGTGTTACTGCTTCCCTCTGTGCATCCCCACTGTCCCACTGCATCCCCAGTGCATCCCAGCCAGCTCTGCTGCAGCCCCCCCCCCCCCCCCCCCACTGCCTGCAGCTCTCTGAGGTGATGGAGGAACAGGGTGAGCGCCCCAAAAATACACTTCTGCACCCCAAAAACACTCCTCTGTGCTCCAAACCCCCCCCCGCACCCCCAAAACTTTCCCCGTGCCCTAAAAAATCTCCCCCCGCTGCCTGGAGCTCTCTGAGGTGATGGAGGAACAGGGGTGAGCGCCCCAAAAATACACTTTTGCGCCCCAAAAACACCGCCCTGTGCTCCAAACCTCCCCTCTGCACCCCCAAAACCACCCCCTGTTCCCACAAACCGACCCCCTGCAGCCCCAAAAACCCCCAACCCCTGCGCCCCACT
>JAYKAV010000302.1:93548-112579 GCA_035582835.1 Phoebastria nigripes | reverse complement strand
CCCGGGAGCCGGCGGGCCCCCCGCACCCCCGCCCCGGGACCCGCCGCCGGGCGGGGGCTGCCGGTGGGGCCCCGCACGGGGCGGGGGGAACGGGCACTGCCACGGGAATCCCCCCCATCCCCGGGGAACGGCCGCGGGATGCCGGTGGCGTGAGGGCCGTGGCATCCCCGGGGGTGGCCGCGGGATCCCCACGGGGAGGGGGCCGGGGATCCCCGGGTGACGGCCCCACAGTCCGGTTGGAGTGATGGCTCTGCGATGCCCCGTGGGGCGATGCCACGGGCTCCCCCATCCGGTGGCCATGCACTTGCCCTGGGGGTGGCCGTGGGGTGCCAGGGGGTGCCAGTCACTGACTCCCCCCATGCCAGCCGCAGCCTCCTCAGGGGGTGACGGCCAGCACAGCACAGGGACAGTGGCAGGGAGGGCAGCTCAGCCGCTAGCAAGACCTTAACGGCTCCCGCCACAGCCCGCCGGGCCGCTGCAGTGGGTCGGGGTGCCAGCCTGGCCCCCAGGACAGTGAGGGTCAGAGGTGGCACTGGGTGACACAGAGGGCTGCCCTGGGGGCACCCCGCACCTTGCGGGGGCTGCTCCTGCCCCGGAGCAGACCCCTCGCCAGCCTGACCCGAGCGCTCGCCCCCCCGCGCTAGGGCTCCCATGGCTATTTGCTGTGGGGGGATGTCACCAGCCGTTCTCTGCTGCACCCAAGGCTGGTGGTCACGGCCCCCAGGGGAGACCCCCCCGGGCTCCTTGGGACTGCGCCCACCCGGGGGCAAGAGCACCTGCTCTCCCTTCGTGGTGCCCCGGTGCCGCGGGGCTGTGCCAGGAGCAGCGGGACCGTGGTTGCAGGGCAGAGCTGTGCCAGCCCTGGGGCCACAGTGCCGGCTGTGTGCCAGGGCCAGAGGCCGGGTGGGTGACCGGGTACGGGTGCCCAGCGTGGGTGTCCTACACAGGCCATGACCCCGCCGCCACTTCCTCCCTGTGGGCAGGGTGGTGGGTGCCCGCTGCGGCCGCACACACGGCGCATTGTTCTGCCGGGGCCCGGCCGGAAGGACTTCCTCCATCCCGGCCAGGGGACGACCCGGGGAAGCTGGGCGCCAGCAGCCCGCTCCCGACACGGCTGAGTAGAGCAGCTCCGGCAGCCGGCCAAGCCCCACCACCTCGCTCGGAGCGGGGCTGTGGTGGCCACGTCTCCCCCGGCCCCCTTGGCTCCAGCCCTGACTCACCTTGCTGGAACTCGTCTCCTGCGATTGGACCTCACAGCGCAGCCGTGGCAGCCCGGCAGTGCCGGCTTGACGGTTGAGGGGGTACCCGAGCAGCACCCACGGCGGGCAGGGGGCTGTGGCCATGCAGGGGGGCTTGCGTGCTCCCTCGGGGCATGGGTAATGCAGAGGCGAGGGGCACAGCGGGTCCCACAGGCATCGTCAGGCCAGGGCAAGGGCGGGCGGGGGGAGCCAGGCCTCCGGCCCCGCCAGCGCCGGGGGCCAGGAGCTGCCTTCCCCTTCCCCACGGCAGCGGGGGGAGGCAGGCGGGGGAGCGATCCCCGAGCCACATGGTGGGCTGGAGGAGGAGCCGTTACCCAGGCAACAGCTGAGAGCATCCTTCACCCCTGAAAATCGTGTGCCGGCACTGCCTCCACAGCCCCATGGCTCAGGGCAGTGCCCAGGACCCCCCAGCGCCCCAGGGCCCATGTGCCCACCCAGAGTTCACTCAGAGCCCGCTGTGTCCGTGGGGCCCAGACCCGCCGGCTTTGGCCGTACACCAGCACCCCTTCACCCGCACGCTGCTCCCCCCCAGCAAGGACAGGGATGGGGATGAGGCACCCCCCAAATGCCGGGGCTGGGGCACTGCTGGGCAGGGGAGCTGGGGACAGGCAGAGSCCCTTCCACGCTCTTCACGGCTCAGCCCCTTCATGGCTCGGCCACGGGCTGCCCACACCCTGGCCCTGCCCGCAGAGCTACGCTGACCGCGTGACAGACACCACCAACACGGTGGTGACCCCGGCACCTCCATGCCAGAGTGCCGCAGCCCAGGCAGTGCCGGCMGGGCAGCATGAGCATCCCTGGCCGGTGCGGTGGGAGCAACAATCCCCAGGCAGTCCCCATCCCCCCGCCCTGCCTGCCTGCCTTCCATGGCTGCAGAAAATTCCTGGATTTTACCCCAAGATGCCCCCTCCGAGTGCGAGAACTCCTCCTCGGCTCGCTCCCATAGCAACTGTTCCCTAGCTACCCAGCCGCACTTGCTATTCTCATCCCTGTGCAGCTGTGTGCGGCCCCCCGGCGCTGCGCACGAGGCTGCTGACGCTGCCGCTGGCCCTGCTGCCGACCCTGGACCCCAAACCCACCCTACATTCACCCTGACCAGGCTGTCCCCCTTTGCACGCTCCCCCATGGCAACTGTCGTGACCCTAACCCTGCTCATGCCATGTCCCTGCTTCGAGGGGCTGTCCCTTGGGCTAAGGAAGCAGTGCCCCGCGGCTGCACAAGGTCCCCCTCTGCACAGTTCCCCCCCGAAGGAGCGATGCACAGCGCCCGGAGGGGAGCAGGACTCTGCCCCCAGCCCCACAGCACACCCGTGACAGCCCAGGAGGGGCTGTGCTGAGAGCAGACAGGGGAACGGGGGGACATGCCCCAAAGGGGACCACAGCAGAAACGAGCACCCCAACGGCACAAGGCCTCGTACCTGTCGTACCCCTGCACCAACCCAAACCACCCAGCAGAAGCCACCGAGGGCCACCCGCGGTCCCTGGGGCTCAGCATCAGCCCTTGCCCTGGAGGACAGCCCGTCCTTCCCTGCAGGACAGGAGTGCCAGCAGAGCACATGGCAGCCTAGGAACAGGGGTCCCTGCTCCTCTCTTCCTTACAGCCACCAACATTGTATGGCTCAGAGCGGGCCCACCTTGACACGACAGCAATACAAGGCACGGCAAATCTTACGCTTAACAAAAGGTTAAAAATTTAAATATTCTCCAACTTTAGTGCAAGGCAAGCAAATGATACCACAGGTCCAAGTAGGTGCTCAGCCCCCCCGGGGGGCCTGGCTCAGAACAAGCACGAGGCAGCAGCACACACACGTGCACGCATGCGTGTGCGTACATACACACACACACAGAAGAGACGAGTTATTGCTTGGGACACAGCAGGGACGAGTGTGCACAAGAGGGGACAGGACAAGCAGAATGGAGAGGTGGGCTGAGCCCCACGCTGCTCACCAGGGACACGCAGGGCTCTGGCCCCTCCATTCCTGCCCTGCCCTCAGGCACAGGAGCTGTGCTGGCTCCCCAGGACCCCTGGGGATCCACACGAAGCCGGTATGGTGGGTGGGCTGCTCCCGGCCCTGCTCACTCTTGGGTCACAGCTCACAGCATGACCCCAGGAAGGGACATTCCCTTTACCATGGCTTTGCTCCCAGAGAGCAGGGTCCCTTACGTGTCTGCTCCTCCGATACCGAGCTGGGCCTGGGGACCGCAGCACCCCCCAGTACACAGAGACAGCTGGTCTGGAGCTGGTGGGACCACACTGGGGCCATCCCACACCATGCCGGGGATCAGACCGACCCTTTGGACCCACAGCAGGTACCGCCTGAGCAGGTGCCATGGGAGTGGCTGTGTGCTGCTGTGCCGCAGGCAGCCTGCCGGCGGTCTGGAGAGGGGGCCGGGATCAGCTCCCTGGAGCTGGCAGTATGTGCGAGACGAGGCAGGAGGAAGCAGGCTCCGGCAGACAGGGAAGCGGGGATGAGGCAGTGACGCTCTGCTGCCAGGATGCAATGGTAGACGCTTTGGCACAGCAGTTTCCTGTGCCTCGGGGCTGAGCAATGGACTCCGCTGGAGCCAGAGACGCCTCAGCACGGCCAGAAAGGTCCAGGAAAGGTGCTTTAGACACCTCAAGGCACAGAAGGCCTCTGCCCAGGACTCCCTGGTACAAAGCTGGGACCGTCGCTCCCCCCATAGGAGGACATTTGTGCCTGTGACAGGGTGGGGGCAGTGCAGGCCCCCACCTATAGATTAAAAACTGACATGTGATATGTACAGACCGACGTATATAAATATACACCAAACCTGCAGTGCCGCTTCGGCACTGTGGAATGTGTCAGCAGAGCGGCTCCAGCCTGGCCTCGGCCCACRCTGGCACAATCCCTCCCTCCCACCCTGGGCCCGGGAGGGGAGCAGCAGCCAGCGGGCGGCAGCAGCACAATCCCAAGCGGCAGATTCAGAAGCATCCAGGTCTGTCTTGGGGATGAGGCCTTGCCCATGGCCAAAGGCGCCTTGGCCCAAGCCACGTGCTGCTGCCAGCCCTGGAGCCATCCTCACAGTCTTCAAATACAGACGTGTAAAGCTGTAAACAAATCCACCTTGCGGGGCCGCTGCTACCTTTGTCCTTCAGGCTGGGCTGTTGTTCTGCTGGGCACCCGGAGAGGTAAGGGGGTCCCAGGGGCTGGAGAACAAGCTGTGCTCTACAGCCGGGTGGGCTCTTCCTCGCTGTCGCTGCAGTTTCCACAACAGTCCTGAAGTCAGAAGGGCAAGGAGAGGGAGGAGGGAGAGAGAGGAGCACAGCAAGCAGAGGGTGAGCACGGTCACACAACCCAGTCTACAGCTGCCCTCTGGCAGGGAAGGGCCAGGCCCCCCCAGCCTGCACATGGGAGAGCTACATGGAGGCAAGGGGCTGGAGGGGACCCCCAGTCTGCAGAGAAACAGTCAAGCTGCATCTGGGGGTTCAGCTCCTGGCAGACAGACTGGTGAGCACGCAGCTGACTAGCTCAGAAGCTGGGAAGAAGATGGGCTCCATGGACTACAGCCACCCACGGAGACAGCTCAGTGCCAGCACAGACGATCTGCCCCGCTCAGGGCTCAGCCGGCCACAGAAGCAGCTGAAGCCCTTTTTGCTGGAATGGGAGGGAGTCTGAGCACGGGGCAATACCAAACCCTTCATGGTTTCTCAACCCTTCTGTGTGTCCCGGACATCCAAAAAGAGGAGTGAAGGGAACTTCCCACAGCCCCCTGGGAGCAGAGCTCCCAGCAGCGGCAGTGCAGGGGCAGCTTTGGCTCAAGCTGAGGGCAAGGCCTCCCCCACAAAGGCAGCGAGAGCAGGGAAGCAAGATTAGTGGCTCAGGGGGCAGTTAGAACAACAAGCAGCTTGTGCTCTGCTGGGGGAAGGGGTTAGGCACTGAAGGACAACACTCCTCTTTCCCAGATCTTGCCATGTCCGTGGGCCACCGGGTGTTTCCCTGAGCAGAGCAGCCAGGAGAGACTGCTCACCTCTGGAAAGAGAAAACACGCGGCAAATCACAGCTCAACCCCTGCCACAGACAGCTGCCCATCCTCCAGCAGGTCCTGCCTGCCTCGGAAAGGGCTGGGTATCCCAGCCCAGAGCTGGCTCTGGCTAAGGCAGCCCACAGAACAGTGAAGCACAACTCGGAACTCATCGGGGAAGCAGGAGTCAGCACCGGGTGGCTGAGAGTGGGTCCAGAGCCAACCATGCTTGAGTCCCACAGCTGCAAGCAGCTGTGGAGAGGCAGCAGCCCAGACTTTGCCAGTCCTGGAAAGAAGGCAAAGACTGTTCTGGGCAGAGGAGACAGGCAGGCAAGCAAGCCCACAGCAGCTGCAAGACGTTCCCATTCTCCTCATCCCTCGAAAGCACTGCTCTCTCTGCCTGCTCAAGGTCTGGCAGAAATGCTCTGGGGAGCCCAGGAGCCCATTCCAAGAGCAAGGTCTTCTTCAGGGATGGTATTATTCATGTAGGAAGGGAGCAGACATGCTATTTTAGTGCCTTCAACAACATCCCTCTGCCTGTGTGACTGCAGCATGTTTAGCCAGGACACTCCATCCCAGCCCCCTCGACTTCCTCGGCATGGGGAACGGCAGTCAGGTGAGGGCTGGCTCCCTGCAGCCTTGCATGGGCCCCCCTGGGAGCCCTGGGGTCTGGCCACCCAGCACAGGTGGAGACTGCCTGCTGCCATCTCGTGCCCACCTCCCTGCCAGATCTGCCTGGCACAGGCAGGAGTGGGCTCATTGCTGCTAGAGGACTTGCTGTGGAGGAAACGCTGGGCAAACACTCTTACCTGTCTGCTAAATAAGCGCTGGAGTAACCCTTTTTTGGGCTGTGGAGAAGGCTGCCCTTTCCAGTCCAGGTCTGGGGGCACTGTATCGTCTGTGCTAAAGACATTCAGCTCCTTAAAACATTCCGTCTCGATCATCTGGAAGAGGGCACAGATGGCTGCAGTGACTGCCACACAAAGCCTGTCACCAAGGGCCCAGCAGAGTGCAAGAGCAGCAGAGACAGCACGAACCCTGCGGGACACTGCACTCTGCCATGGTGGGCACAAGCAGGAGCAAAGACCTGTCCTGCAAACCTACCTCATTCTGCCAAGGAATGGGCACGCTTCCTGTAGCAAACTTCTGGTAGAAGTCATTGTCCGTGGGCTCCAGCTCCACCCCTTTCACTGTGGAGAACTGCTCGATGTCCAGAACATCCTTGCAGTAGATGGCCTGGGGCTAAACAGCACAAGGACTGCTCTAATGCCAGGCTCCATGAAGATACCACCACCTCAGACAACCGTGCCTCATGGCCAAGCCTAGGCCCCCTCTCCCTGCAGCCCAGAGCTTGCTTGACCCCTGTTCTGCCAGGCTTCAGAAAGAAGAGGGAAGGGGATGGGTGCCATCTCCTCAGGTGAGCCACCCCAGGGCTCCTGCTTCCCTTGACAGCACCAGTGACTGAAGAGGTCAGGACACAGACAGGCACTTACATCTGGCTTGAAGGGGGGGTCCAGCATGCCTGCTTCCAGCCTCCTGAAGTTGAGGTGCTTGAAGAGAGGGTGCTCCTTCACTTCCCTGGCCCCAGCTCCTCGGCACCCCAGGCGCTCCAGAGGGTCTTTGCACAGGAGCTGCAACACAAAGGAAATCAGTGCCCCGGGTGGAGGGTGCTTCAGGCAGGAGCAACCCTGCGGTCGGCTGCGCTCCCACAGTGTATGTCTCTAGGGATGGCACAGGCCTGCTAGGCAGCTAGGAGAGTGAGGAATTAAGGTACTCTGGACCCTCCTGCGCTGCCTTATCAGAGCCAAGGGAACCTGGCTGCCACCAGCACCTCTACAGGGAGCAGCCTCAACGTTCTCCTGCTGTGTGCAAAGAGGTGGTGGGAGCGAAGGGACAGGGATGCACACTCGTACCATGCTGCAGAGGGAGCGGGCGCAGGGCGAGAACTTCTCYGAGTACTCCTCCTGCACTTCCTTCACCAACCGCTCCACCTCCTCCCGCTTGATCTTCTTCTTGCGCTGCTGGAAGGGGGACTGTCCCTCGATCATCTCATACACCAGGCAGCCCAGAGCCCACCAGTCTGGGCTGAATGTGTAGCGCTCATTCTTCACCACCTCTGGAGCTACGTAGAAGCAGGGGTGAGGGACGGGTGAGGGCAGGGAGAGCACGTGTGCAGTCAGAGACTACTTTTTGATTAAACCAGGGCCACTTACCCATGTAGCCAACTGTCCCCACCCGGCCCTTGATTGTTTGGCCCTCTGGCACATGCACAGCTAGCCCCAGGTCTGAGATACGGATGTGACCTGCACAGAGGAGGCGGCAAGTTAACAGGACAAGGTCAAGGGGCAATGTTTGAAGCTGCCAAGAACACAGAGCAACCCTGGTTCAAGCAGAGGAAGAGAGAAGGACTCAGGCCCAGGGCTCCTCTTGACCCTGCACTCACCGTGGTCATCCAGCAATATGTTCTCTGGCTTCAGGTCCCTAGGAAGGAAGGGACTTGATTAGCAAGAAGCCTGTTGTCAAAGCAAAGGACACAAGCAACAGTGACATCTCAAGAAGTCACAGATAAGCAGCAGAGGGATGTAATGCCCCTGCCTCAGGCACACAGATAATCTTCCCCTCACCCCTGCCCTGGAGTTAGCCCTGCAAGCTCGCCCTTCCCAGGCAGAGGCAGGACATGACAACCTTCAACCCTCTGCAAGGAAGCAGTGAGCCTGTGGCTGATTCCGTCTTTGCAGGTGCAGAACTCACTATGGTACAGGCTGTGCAAGAGAGGAGCAGAGGCTTCTTCTGCTTGTCCTGCCCCAGGGCAAGGCGCAGGGTATGACTAGAAGGGACTTTCCAGCCCCATGTTTAGCCATGCTATTCCTAATGCTGCATCACACAACCTGGTGAGTACAGTCATACAATCAGCTTGTTCTCCCTCCTGCCCAGCTCTCAGTCTTGAGCTTACTGGGGCAGCCTACCCTCCTTTGTTCTAGTGTCAATACTGCCCGGGGAGTTAAGCACCCAAGTGCCTGCCCCGAGGCGTTCACAGCATGATCACATCCTGTTCTTGGTGATCATTTACCAGCATGAGGAAGCCAAGCTAAGCTCTCCCATCTCTCCCATGAGATCAGCTTTCTGTTCCTGATCCCCCCTCACCCAGCTTTGTGATGCTTTCAAGCCTGAGCTTATTTTCTTGAGCAAACAGACCCGGCTGGGCTAGTAAGAGCAGCAGGAACCCTCTTGCTTCTGCAGCCCATACAAGATCTCCCAGCAGGGGCCAGGCAGCGCGCACCTGTACACTATCCTCTCCTGGTGCAAGTCCTCGAGGCCACAGCAGATCTCGGCAGCATAGAAAGCTGCCCGGGGCTCCTCGAAGCCAGCCTCTCCCATGTGGTAGATATGGAACTTGAGGTCCCCTCCATTCATGAGGGTCAGCACTAGGCAGAGAGCATCTTTAGTTTCATATGCATAGGCTAAGCTCACCTGCAATTCAGGGCAGAAAGGCTGTTAGAAGACACAGCTGGAAGAGGGAGGTGCCCATGCTCTGATGGGCACTTAGTCACCCAAGCAGCCACTCATGGGCAGCAGGACTGGGCCTTTGCCAGCAGAGGAGGAACTGTGCAAACCCAGGGAGGATGTAGAGGTGCCCAGCAGCCCCAGCATACCCCCAGCTTTCCTCAGACAGGGAGGACACTATTTCCCTGAGCCAGAACTGCCCCCCTCCAGGGGCAAGCAGCACCTAACAGCAACCCTGGGACAGCATCTGATGAATCCTCTCTAAAGGGAGGTTTCAGGCTGTCCACACCTCAGTGCAGCCAGGGAGAGAGCTCCCCACCACACAGCTCAGGGCTAGGCTTCTGCCCACTTGGCTGTCTGGAGAGACAGTTCTTGCTGCTTTCTTGTGCCCCAGAGATTAAGAATGTGCCTGTGAGACCAGATGGGTGTTTGGGCCTCACTTTGGGGGCATTTACAGTGTCTTGTGGAGGTAGTAGGAGGGCCGGCCAGACCCCAGCCTTGTGAGATCTGCAGCTGCCAGAACCCTACCCCTACCCTGCTCCTGCCTCTCCACACAGACTGAGGAGCACAGAGGTGCCGGGCTGGCTGGTTGGAGGAAGAATCAACCACCGCAGCAAAGTGAGAGCAATTCCTATGTACTTACTACAAACCTACTGTTCACTTTTTCCAGGATCTGTTTCTCATTCAGGGCCATGGCCTCTCCTTTCCGCTTTTTGATCCGTTTCTTCTCCAGCTTCTTGCAGGCGTACATCTTCCCCGTGGCACGCACTTGGCAGGCACAAACCTGGAGGAGGGACAAGGCTCAGCGCCTTCCCGCTGCTGTTTCCAGGGAGGGAGTCTAGGTTCTGCTCTCAGGAAGAGGCATGGGAAAGCAAAGATGTCCCTGTCCCAGCCTCACCCTGAGGTTACCGAGAAGCCCATTGTCAAAGCAAAGACACAGGGAACAGCGACATCTCCAGATGTCACAGATAAGCAGCAGAGGGCTGCGATGCCCCTGCCACCTGTAGCAGCACCATGGCTGGTGCCTCGGAAGACAGAAGGCCACTCCAGAAACAGAAGGAAGCCTGACAGTGACAGTTTTCATGAGTGCAGTTTCCCCTGCCAAGACACCGGGAACAGACCTGGCTCTCTGCCCAGGCAGCAGTACGCACCACAGGGCACGTGCTACCTACCCTGTGCAACACCTTCCACACCTCCAGTGCCTGGCAAGAGGGGAGCTCCTGCCCCTCAGAGGGGAACTGACAGATCATGCAATGCCCAGAGTACAGCCGTGCCCAGCGCAGGGCCCCCCCAGCCAGCAGCACCTGCCTCCAGGTGCTAGAGCAGCTTGTGGAACCCTGATGGCCAACCCAGGCCCGCACCTGGCAGCAGGCAACAGAGGCTGCCTGGTACCCCRAATGCAGAGGAAATGCTGGTCACTCACCTCCCCAAAACCACCCTTGCCCAGCACACGGTACTGGCGGAAAGTGTTTTTGGTCACTGGCTGCCTGCGAGGGAAAGGAAACTGGAGTGAGACGGGAGCAGGGAGAGAGTAGGGGCTGAAGCCCAAACCACCCCCATGCCCTGSCCTGAGAGACTGTGGCCCACCCCAAAACCCCTGCTCAAGCAGACCTTGCTTCCCTGTGAGGCAAGCAAGGGCTGCTGATGGTGCCAATAAAGGGCCCTGAAGGAGAGCAAGAGTAGACAAAGGCCAGGCCCTCAGCTCCTGCCAGGGCCCAGCATGGGAAGGAGCCCGAGGGACCCCTCAGGCAGCCCATGCAGGCAGGGTCTCCCAGCGATGCCGGGGAGCGTTACCGTTCCAGCCATTTCCACTGCAGGAAGCGGTTGAAGTACAAGCTGTCGAGGTAGTCGGCAAAGGGAGCCACACTCAGGTAGTCGTGGATAAGCCTAGGAGAGAGCAGAGCCAGCAAAGTTCCTGAGAGCTGATCACAGCCATGGAAAAGGCCGGCAGTCCAAGGAAAGAGGAGGTGAGCAGCTCCGAGCACCCGTTTACTTTGCCATCCCCTCACCCAGCCTGGTGCTGAATCACCCATGTGCAGCCCTGGCCCAAAAAGCCCACTCTCTGCGCTAAGCCTGAAAGGCGCGTTGGAGGTACCACTGTGATGAACGCAGCACCCTGGGATGGGGCTGGCGCTGCTAATTGTGGACTCTCAGCACCAGCCCAGGCTGCAGGACAAAGGGGGACGATGGGACTCTTTGCAATTGCCTCTCTGCTCACAGGGCAAATGCACACTCAAGGCTGTAATCAGCTGCCGAAAGCTGCTAGCAATGTTCAGCACCAGGCGCTGAGTTCTTCAGTTTCAGATGAATATCCAGCACAAAAGGCCACAGGGGATCCTGCTTGAGAGAGCTAACTGCCTCGGAGACCGGTGCCAGGGCTGCCCAGCAGAGTAAAGAGCCTTAGACATAATGTCTAGACTGGAGACATGCATCAAGGAGAAGCGCACGGGCTCTTCCCCTTTCAGAGCTTGCCAAGAGCAGGCAGGGCCCAGCCCGGAGGCTCTGCATTCAGACAGCGACACTAGTTACCACACACAGAGCTAACGCTCCCCAGAAGACTGCAGCAAACCCATTGCCACAGCCCTGCACTCGATTAGGCAACGTGCTCCAGCTACTGTTCAGGGAGGGGTGGAGGCCATAAGCCTGTTTTGCCTAACAGCTTCCGCTTCGTACCCGGAGCCAGGACCTCAGCCGTGGCTTCTGCGATGGGAACAGAAGTGACCTTAGATCCCTGCAGCAACAGCCAGCGTAACCTAACCACAACAGCCATATCTGCGGCCAGTGGGAGAGGACAGCTGGCACTGGGACTGCAGCTGTCAGCTCTGCTCTACGGGTGCCTACGAGATCCTGGCACAAGACTAGGAACAGCATGGCCAGATGCTGAGGCTTGCTGAAACGGGGTCTTCCCAAATGGTAACTCAGACCCATGGCAGACTGAGAGGAGTGACAGAGGTTTCTGCAGCAGCTTGTGGCTCCCAGAGCCCATGGGAGCTCCTTGCATTTGCTTTCCTGTAGCTGTGCTGCAAACCGCTAGCCCAAAACTCCCCAGGCCCCAGCCTTAGCACCAGCTCTTGCTCTCCTGGAGGAAGGGACCGTGAGGGACAAGGCGAATTAGCTGCAGCATCTACCCCATGCCATGGTGCGACCTACAGGCAGGCCCCAGCCCTCCCACTTACTTAGTGGATTCCTTGAAGAGCTCCTTGGAAGGTTCCTGCTCCAGCCTCTCACAACAAGCGTCCACCAGCTGCGAGGGGACTTCAGGCACATGGTCCTCACTCTGGGGACAAAGGGATGGAGTCAGACATAGGGAGCAGAGCACAAGGATCCTCCCAGGAAGGAGAAGCCCACAGTAACAGCACACAGGCACCAATCTGCTTTAGGGTCAGCGGGAAAAGCAGCAATGGTCGCTTGTGAGGTAGTGGGGTGGCTCTGTACTCTGCCCTCACCATCCTGCCCAGCACGTTCGCTGTGGCAGGACGTGGGTAATGACAGCTGTCAGTTTTCCAACTGCTCTACCGTTGCAGGCAGCAAACACAACCCTCTTACTCACGTTTGGCTTCAAGTACTTTTCAATCAGGTGCTGCCCGCATTCCTTCCGCTTCTCATCTGGAGCCACTTCGTACCCTGCCTGCACAGAGCAAACAACATGAGGAGCAGGTCCAGCCAGGAACCGAGCCTTGCTGCCGGGCAACAGCTGCAGAGCAGCAACACCCTCTGCCCAAGGTTTCCCATGGTTTCCTGGAAAACCAGATCTCCAGCAAACAGCTCCCTAAGCAAAGGCCCAGCCCTGTCTTGGAGAAACTGCAACTCACAGGTTTTTCCTTCAGGAAAACCCTACGTGCCCAAAAGTACCTGGCAACCGCCGGAGCTCCCAGGGCCAATCGGTCTGTGCCCAGGGTGTCAAGAACATCCCTGCCTCCCCCAGTGAAGCCCGATGGGCTTTGCTCTTACCACGGCATCCAGGAACTTGACGCAGCGTGACAGCTCAGGTCGTGTCTCGCAGAACTGCCGAAAGAGCATGTGCCCAATGGGCTGCTTCTCACATAGGCTATGGTAGTCCCGCTCTGCAAATGTAGAGAAGACTACTCACTGCCCACCCCCAAGGAGCAGCCACAGCCCACCGCCCCAGGCACGGGCGGCGGTGGAGAGGCTTGCAACTCCTCAGCTGGTTGCTCACAGGTCCCACCAGCCTGAGACTCCCAGGAGAGTGAAACACACCCAACGGGGACAAAAGCATGACCAAGCTTTTACATTCCCCTATGGAAGACCTTCTTCCCTGAAAGAGGTTTGACTTGCTGTTCTGTACAGCCTGCCCCTCATGTTTCCAGCAAGGGATCTTGCTGTTTCCTGCTTGCCTGGAGGCTCTCTTCTCAAACCTCTCCCCGGGAAACTGACTACTTCAGACACACAACTTTCCTTGGAACATGAGGAACACACCAAGTTTATTTTGAGGCAGATCGTCCAGGCCAAGAGTTGCTCTCATGACTCTTACAAACCACTCGTATTCCCAAAGGCCCTGCTGGAAGCAGCAGCATCAAAATGGGGGCCACCATTTCCACAGATGTCCTGTTAATGCTGCACACAGCAATTAGACCCCCCCACTCCACGGGACAGCCACTTGCTTGTACATCAACTCCTACTGCCCTCCGGAGCTCAGCTTCCCTGCTGCTTCTTCCTACCCCTCTCTGAAGTCTGGCAGCACAGGCACAAACCCCTTTGGCTATCCAGAGCACTTCCAGTTCTCTGCTTTTTTTCCTCCCCTTCCACTCATAAGATGTTGTCTGATCGCAGGCCAGAACAGATTTCTGTTACAGCCATTGCCACCGAAGGCTGCGGGCTGCCTGGGGTGCAGATGTGCAGCTGTCCACCAGCTCGCAGGGGATCTTCCAGCACTCCCCGGGGCTGGGTACTGCCGGCCTTCCCCTCCCTGTGCAGTAGTTTCTCCCGAGGAAGCTGTGGCTTCCTGAGGGTGCACGAGAGCGCAGAGACGGCAGAGCTGYGGTGGGGGAGGAGGCCGCCTTGCCAGCTCCGCCACACTGGCCGGTTTCCTTGTGTCTGCAGGGGAAGGAGTTCTCTTCAGCTGGGGAGGACGAGAGCTTGCTGCCGGCGAGATCAGAAGCTTTCGGCTGCCCTCGCTGCTGCCCAGGCTCATACAAGGTTGCTCCCTGCGGTCAGGGCACACAAAGCTTAATTCTGCAGTGGGCAACCAGCCCACCATGCCCACGGTCCTGCCAAGCCTCTGGAATAGGAAAGAAATGCCTTTCTAGCAAGCTGCGAGGGGAAAACAAAACCACTCCAGCCAAAAAGTGACCCAAGCACGCGGAACGCGGCCATCTTTCCCACGGGGAAACCAAGTGAGGCGGCCGCCACCTGGGCCAGAAGCACTTCTCGCGTGCCTCCCCAAGGGGAAGTGGGGACATGGGTGGTGACAGCCAGCCGCTGGGAGGGACTTGCCTCCCAAAGCATCACAGGGTCACTGTCCCGGACAGTGGGACAGCAGAGACAGACAGACCACCAGCACTCACCACCAGCAAATGGGCAGCACAACAAAGGTGAAGTTCAGTGCTGGAAAACATGTCATGACACCCACAAGAAGGGCAGCTGTGGGCAGAGGACAGGCATCAGCTGAGGGAAAGCTCTGCTGAGGGCACACAAGCTAGAGAAGCAGGTAGGGGTTGAGACAGCCAAGATGGAAGCTGCAAGGAGAGCCCAGGCAAGAGCTGTTCAGTACTCAGGACCTGCTCCAGAGGGGCAGTTTGCAGCAAAACCAAGGTGAGAGTCTGCATCTGACTACACTTGGCTGCAAAGCTGGCCCTGGGAGGTGGTGCATGGTGTGCACAGCAGCAGAACCAGGCTGTTGTGAGCTGGGAGGTTACAGTGTGGATGATGGAGGTTGAGTTATTCCAAGTGCTAGAGTCTCATGTGCCCTCAAAGGGAGCCACTCCTCTCCTTGGGGCTGCCAGGACCTGGAAAACCTGGGCAGGGTGGAATTGGGGACTGGAGCTGCAGAAATCTCCCAAACCCACTCAGTCCAGTGACACCTGCTCTGAAACAAGGCCAGCGCTGTGCCACTCTCCAGCTGGCAGCTGAACCTGGAGTGACAACTTAAACAAGCTCTCCCCTTCCCAGGAAGCGGAGCATTCCCATCCTCCATGCCCCAAAACAATTTCACATGATCTCAGGACCAAGCCTGCTGCACAAACAACATTAAAACCATGAAGAGTACAAAGTGCAGTATTAAAATGACAGGCCAAGCCCTGCCCAACTGTACAATTCTCATCTGTACCACACAGCAAGAACCCAGTTTTGCCTGAGTAAAGCAGCTGCTTTAGTGTTAGAAGCCGAGGTCTGCAGAGCAGGGATGAATCCCAGCCAGGGAGCCCAGAAGATGTTAGCTGGACCTTTGTTATTTATGCAAAGGCACCCCAGAGCGACGCTCCAAAGCTCTGCAACACTGAGCAGGTCTGTTTGCACAGAGAAGGGTGCGTATCTCTAGCAAAGCTCATCACAGTGTGGAAGGCATGTGGGTACATCAACAGGCACTATCCAGTGAGAACCACGCAGCTGTGACTTACCCACCCATCGTTTCTTCCCTACACCCCAAGCTCCGAGTGATCCTGGCCAGGTTTTGGCCAACACGTGCCCCGTTATACGTCCCTGACCCTCGCGGGACCCAACTGCCTTCACGTGCACCCAGCTTTGGGTGCACAACACCCACACACGCTCACCCACCGGCCCCGCTCCGGAGCGGAGCCCAGGCGCTGCTCAGCTCCTGCCAGCCGCCGCATCTCACCGAGGGTTTGTCGAAGATCCTCGCAGAGGCTGATGTGGGGGAACTGCAGCATCTGGCGCCATTTTTTACTCTTGCCTTTCCGGTTTCCGCCACCACCTGCAGGGTACACAAAATCGGTACCATGAGTTATGAAGCAATGATGTCCAACTGCAGCCTAGCCTTACCAGGAGCCGAGAGAGGAGACACCCTCTGTCCATTTACATAAGCAAGCCCAGGCAAGGAAAACAAGACTGAAGTGGTACCGCCGTCTCCTGGCTGGTGGAACAAAAGCACTAGAGCCTCTGCCTGCCAGAGGAAGAGGACGGACCAACCACTCTGGCTGCTGAACAAAGTCACAACCAAGAACACAAAGACCTCTCACCTGGACATCTCAGTGACTCATATTTAAGTTTGGAGAATCACGGCAGGGGCAGGAGTGCCCAAAGCCACAGGTTACTCTATGCCTGCAGAAGAGTTCTTGGCTCCCAGGCCTGTCCTCAGGACCTCTGCATAACTAATCACCTCTCGAGGCCAAGCCTTGCTCGGTGTGAAGCTCTTCCTGCTGTAGTAACGATGTTCATGCCACCTACTCATTCCAGACTGATTGCTTACTCCAGGGAGGGGCTCTCAGAGAGAGGACATGAAGCTGGGAGACAGGAATTCCTGCTCTAATCCTGGCTCCACAGACAACTCACTGCATTGCCCGGGGCTCATCACTTCAGTTTCCCACCTGTGAAGTGTGGACACTCCCACCTTTCTCCAGAGATAAGCCAGCCTCAGAAAAGTGAGATCCAAGAACTAGATATTATTCCAACTTCAGTTGCTGGAGTAAATGCCCAGTGCTGTAGGACAGGGTGGGAAAGCTTCTAGATAGACCAAAAAATTTACATCATAGCAAGCACTAAGTACTGAAATACTTGTACGCCTGATTGCCGGGATCAGCCAACCTCCAGGGATTGCCTTCCCCCTGCCCGATGCCAACACACACACACAATCTCCCACCTCCCTTTGGAAATACATTAAACCACTCTGCCGAGTTGGGCCAAAGGCACGGCTTTCTGAAATCAGGGGGGGTTGAACATCATTTATCAGCGCTTGAGAAACACTTTCATAACACTTTCCTCCACTGCAGATGCAATTCAGCCCCTAATCCTAGGCACAGTCCCCGGTCATCCAGCTCCCCGCACCACAGGAGACCTTGGTTGGACAGGCAGGTGGGAAGGGGCCATCACAGCCGGCCTTCTGCAGGGCCAGCCCCAGGCCCCAGCCCCTGGCACGCTGCAGGTCGCTGCGCTACATCTGCCCCGCACCAGCAGCTGGGCTGCATGATTGTACAAACTCAGGAAGGAAGTGACTCAAGGGTAAGCAGGGGTGGAAGAAACCAGCAGCACAGACACCTTCTTGTCAGCCATGGCTTGTGGCAACAAAACGGATGGGGACAACTAAGTGAGGGCACAGGAGGACAAGCCATCCTCACCCCAAGAGTGCTCAAGGAAAGGCAGAGCTGTGCCCCACAGCACCCAGAGGACAAGGACCAGCAGCTTGCATTTCCTTGAGTTGTTTGCTTTGAAAGGAGGCTCCAGCACCCTTCACGCACGGTTCTCCCCCGCCCTCCAGGTGCTGCAGCAAACAGCCCAGCAGGGAACTTGTCTCCTGCACACCAACCTCCCAGCACCCCCATTTCGGGGACAGGGCAAGGGGTGGGCTACCTCCACCCAGAGCTCACCACAGGGGAGCTTCAGGGCTTGGTGATACCTCAAAGCTGGTCTGCTGTCCCTCTGCCAGAGGCCAGCAGGCAAGGGGGACAACGGGGGAAGGAGCCTTCACCTTCCCTGGGGCCAAACCCTCCTAGAAGAGTTTGAAGGAAACATAGAGCATAGTCATCCTATGACAGCAGCTGAAGATGGCTGTCAGCAGCCCCCCCAGCACGTCCAGGGTGATCTCAGCCCCGCACTCCCACACCAGACCAGGAGGGTCCCAAAAAGGCTGGGCTGGAGCAAAGCACCTGGTGCTGCYGGACCTGGCCAGCAAAGCAGCTCTGTCCTGTCACACAGGCTGCCAGAGCTTGCCCCAGCGGCCACCGCGGCCACCCAGCCATGGGTGGGAGAGCCGTGTTCAGGCAGCACAGCCACCCGTGGCTCTTGCAGGCCAGGAACCGTCTGGCATGAGTGTGCCAGTGAATCGTATCTGCCTGCAGCCAAACCGCCCACCACCTGCCAAGGCTGGGGCACCAGAGGAGCAATGGGAAGCAGCGCAGCAGCCGTCCGACGCCTCACTCTGCATCAGCAACCAAACTCTGCTCTGGTGAAGGCACAACAGGAGCCAGTCACCCACTGGTCACTCACTCCGTGGAAAGCAGGGTCTCGTGTCTAGAGGTCACAAATGCTGCTGTTTGGTTTTGTCTGGATTTGGTTTTGAACCAAACCTTGCCATTATGAACCAGAATGTCATGGTCCACCACGGTCGCTGTGCCTGAAGTACCTAAGCCTGATTTTCAAGCAGCTCAAAAATGTTTCTGCCCGTGTAAATTTAATTTCGTTGCTCTTTGCTCCCACAAATCTAATCTCTAAAGCCCTCTAACTAGATTTCAGTGGGCCCCTCAGGCTCCAAAATGACTTGGTCTGGCCAGCTGCACACTGTGGGCCAGGAGGGACTGTACTTCCCCGCCACTTTATGTGATCTAATGAACTCCCCGACGCCTGGCTGAATCAGATCTTCTCTGCAAAGGACCAGGCTCCTGTATGACAGACTTCCCAGCTCTCTCCTTAAGCCATCCTGAGGCTTCTCTGCACGGCAGGCTGCATCCCCCACCGAGGCCCTGGTATTCAGCCGTGACCCCTGAAGCAGGAGGAGGTTTGTGGCCCCGCAGCAAAGCTCCTGGCGTGAGCGGACCAGGGGCCAGGGTTGGTGTGAAGGTGGTGGAGGGGTGGGGCTCACCGCCGCAGTTTCGGGCTCAGCCCTTGTGTGGGAAGCAGCAGTTTACCAGCCCGAAATCAACTTTTTCTCCTAAAGCTGCTTTGTCCCTCTGCCAGAGGAGCAAGAGCAGCCTCTGGACAGGGTAAGGCTGGAGGCTGCCAGCACCGGCGGGAGGCAGGCGGGGGCTGCAGGGCGGTTTCCACATGGGCAGGCAGCAAGGCCACCCTAGGAGGGCTCAACACCCCCCGGAGGAAGCACAGCACCGGGCGCTGAGCGACCCCCGGCTGCCCGGGGCAGCGCCCAGCGCCGGGGCTTCACTTCGGGCCGAGTGCTTTGAGGCGGCCCGTGCCCAACCTGCGCCGTTACCTCCCCGCTCCCAGCGGCGCCGCGGGCTGCCAAGGCCGCGACCCCCCCGGGAGGGACAGCCCGGCGCCGAGTCCCGGGGACAGGCGCCGCCGGAGCCTGCAGCCCGCCTGGCCGCAGCCCAGGGCAGCGGACGCCGCTCTGGGAGGCGGCCCGGCGGGCTCACGGCTCAGGCCACCGGCCGGCCGGCCGGCACCTCCCGGGCGCTGGGCTCGCTCCGCGGCCGGGCTGCCC
>JAYKAV010000302.1:63117-93263 GCA_035582835.1 Phoebastria nigripes | reverse complement strand
CGCGCCGCGCTCCCATTGGCCCAGCCCTCCAGGAAGCCTCGCCCCCTCCGCCGCGCCGCTGCCCTCCCGTTGGTGTGGGAGGGCGGGGCGGGGAGAGAGAAGGGTACGTCATTCGGCGGCCATTGGCGAAGCCCTGCCGGGAAGAGGGGACGGGTGCTGATTGGAGGGAGAGGTGTCACTCAGGGAGCGCAGCCGCCGCTCCGGGAACGGATTGGGCGAGCGTCAACGGCGCCCACCACAGATCGGGATCCGCCTCCTGCGGCATCTGATTGGGTGGAGAGCTGCCACTCCGCTGCTGATTGGGTCGTGATAGGGGCGTTTCGTAGGGGGGGTGGGGCCGAGCGGCTGTTTATAAGGGGGGTGCTGGCGCAGGAGCTCTATAGAGCGCGCCGGGCTATGGCGGCTGAGCTGGTGCGCGCCGGCTGGCGGTGGGACGAGGGCGGGCTGGTGACCCACGGCCTTCTCTGAGCTGTCCTGTGCTCCTGCTAAAAGCAGTTACGTGTTTAGGGGAGCCTCCCCCTTTTTGCAGCCTGGCCCTGTGTTTGTGATGGCACCAATAAAGTCTTCCAAGCATGGTGGCACACGAGCACCGTGTGTCCGGCGTTGGGCAATCCCTGCGTCGTGGGGCGGGTGACGCAAGCTCTGGTGCTGTGCCCGGTCACCGCTGCGGTGGAGGTTTGGGGTTTCCTCCTCCCCTGGTGCCCTTGGCGTTGGGGGGTGCGGAGCTGCCGGCCTCGTCCTGCTGGGGCTGACCCCGGTGGCTGCTCAGGTGCTGTTCTGATATTTGAGCTCCTCTTGCTGCTCCTGCAGCCTGCTTGCCTCCGTTGATTTGCTCTAAAAGCTCTTTTTTTACTTCAATTAGCAGCAGCCTTACCCTGCCTAAAGACAAGCTCTGGCATGGGAACCTCTCCCCGCCTGCTCCCCAGCAAATAAGTCATTGATTTCTCTGCAGAGCTCTGTCCTCCTCGAGCACCCTGTGGTGGTCTGTCAGCCCTGCAGATGACCTGCCTGGCTCCCTGCTTCTCCTGGTGTAAAACCACTCGTTAACCCTCTTACCTATTAGCAAGTTATTCCTGCCCCGCTTTCTGCTCCTTCTCGCTTTCGGGTGCGGACATCACCTCCGCCTTCCTGACGGATCCCGTCTCTCGCTCCAGCCCGCAGGTGATGCCTCCTTCCCGCCTTGCACGCGGCGGCTGGTGGCAGTGGGGCTGCCCCGGGTGCAAGGTTGGTGGTGGCCGGGGCACGGAGGAGCACGTGGTGATGGGCAGGTCCCTCCACCTCAATGGTGACCTGGTGGTGGGGGCCAGACTGGGCCCCCGAGCACTGCTCGGCCGGGCTGTGCTAGCGAGCAGGAGGGGAGAGGTTCATGTCCTCAGGCTGTAGCAAAGCTGATACTACTAATTATTCCAAGCACTCATTGCCCGTGCAATCGGTACTGACAGGTCCGCTGTGCCCTTCAGCATCCACTGGAAATCAGGCATCRCATCTTCTGGTTACGAACCCGCAGCGATAAGGAGGAGGAGGATGCTTTGCCCTGCCATACCTCGGAGGTGATCTCCCGTGTCACTCTGCCGTGAGGCATGAGCTCACCCTGCCAGCTTTCTTCTTTTAGAGCTGCTTTCCTTTTAAAGGTGGCACTTACTTATTTTGAGCTTCAAATGCGATGACTTTGTTTCCATGCATTTGCATGCTTAACTCTTAGGTTGCTACTTTCGGTTTCCTCCCAGCTGGCATTTTGCAGCACCGTTCCCACCACCGGCAAGAGTCATTGACCGTGGGGTGCTGCYGGAGCAGCACGAGTGTCCAGAGGGGTCCTGGTGCCCCCAGCAGAGCCGGTGGCAGCCCAGGTAGCAGAACCGGTGCTCTGTGGCAGAGATGTGGCTGGAGAGGGAGAGGGAGAGGGCTCCAAACCCAAGCCTGTCAGGGGAGTAATTCAAAATAATCTTGAGAAATTGAAGAAACAGCCTGAAAATGCAGGATGCAATTCCAGGCGGATGAGCGCAGGTGCTGCAGTTGGGCAGGAGCAAGCAGCGCTTCGAGGGGAGCCGCTTTCCCGGCAGTACTGGGGTGGCTTGCAAGAGGGGCAGGAAAAAGCACCCTGGTAGTGCCTGGGGCGAAGGGGGGTCCGGGYGCTCCCAGATCCCGTCCAGCCCTCAGGATTTGATGTTTTGGACGTCAGCCTGAAACTCCCTTTGGTGGCTCAGTTGTTACCCCGATGCCAGTACAGGCTGGATGTGCCAGCGTCTCCTTGCCCAAGCAGGGGGGTCCCTGCGTGCCCCCCTCCGGCTGGTTCTCGGCCCCTCCTGCCCTGCGAGCATCCTGGAGCCATGCACTCATGCCCAGGAGGAAGGACGRTGCCTGGTCCCCTGGTTGGCCCCAGCGGTGCTGGGCAAGGGTGAGGACAGGGTGCTCGAGCCAGGTCACTGCAGGGCCCCGGGGTGCTGCCCACAGGGCTGGTGCCCCTCGGGCAGAGCTCCTCTCCCCCAGCCGAGCTGGCCTGGCTGAGTCCCCATCAGGCGCCCTCATCTCCCTGGGTATTTTTAGAAGCAAAATGCTGTTTAGTTGTGAAAAGGCGAAACACGGCCGCAGGAGGGGAAGCCAGTCAGCAGCGATAGGGCAGCTCCTTCCGCAGACGGTGCCAGCGTGGCTCCAACCGCTGGGGCCAGCCACCTCCGGGGGGTCAACGCCCGCCGGGCCCCCACCCTGGCATGATCCCTGCCGGGAGCCTGTGCTGCTCCCAAAGCTCATGCCACGAGCCTCCACACACAGGGCCAGCGGGCGCAGGGGATGGCTTGAGGGTCCTCGCCGCTGTGAGTACCCCCATCCCTTTCAGCCCCCTGGACTCCGCGGCCGAGCTGCACCCACCCCAGGGGTGGTTGGGGGCTGGCGTTCCTTGGGCTTCAGCTCCCAGGCGCCAGCGGCTGTTTTTAGCTGAGTGAAAGTCCGATGTTTTGAGATTTTCTATTTTGAGCAGCAAAGCTGGAGAAGTGGAGCGGCCCCTGACCCCCGGGTGTCTGCGCGGAGCGGGGCAGGGAGCCGGACAGGGTGGGCGTGGGGCGGCTGCTGCCCCCGCGGGAACGTGGTTGCCCCCAGGTCTTCACCCCATGGTTGCCCTCGTGGYCCCCTGCACCTCGGGCTGTGCCAGAGCCTGTTCCCACATGGCCCCATCTCCCACGCTCCCCTAAGGGAGGACGGCCTTTCCTGCACTGGGATGTCATTCCTCCTTTCCCTCCTGCAGCAGGATCCCAGTGAAGCCCCCGAGCAGGATATGGGGTGTCCTGCCCCAGCCCCACGCCCCTCATACCCCCCCCGTGGGGTACATACGTGCCTCCACGGAGCCCCCACAGTGCAGCACAGCCACGTGCTGACGGGCAGCCGGAGGGGACAGCCCCGGCAGAGAGGCACAGGGCTGGGCTGCTGCGGTGGCACGGCCAGCTCAGCCCRGTGCCAGTGCCAGTGCCGGTGCCACATGGGGGCTTTCGTGTGTCCCCCCTCCCCCCCAGCAGCCGTGGGGTCTGTCCCCTGCGCAAGAAGACGTTGGGGGCCAAGGCTATGCAGAGAAGCTGGGGTTCGCCTGGCAGCGGGGTGGGCTGGCGCTCATCGGGGCTGCCATGGCAAGTTGTTACCACCAGCTGGTCACCCACGCTGCAAGAGGGGTGGGTGGGGTGACCCGGGTGATGCTGGGTGCCAGCGATGGGTGCCAACAAGAGGCAGATGCCAGCCCCAGGCGCAGGCTTTGGTCTTGTTTTATTCAACCCCACGTTTCCAAAAGTACCTCGAGATGCACACCGGCACRGCAGTCCAGGGTCCGCGGTGGGGCCGGGTGCTGCCAGCGGCAAGTGGGGCTGGGGGCCATGTCCCCGGTGTCCYGGCGGGGCCCTAGGTTTGGTGCCGGCGGGGGACGGCGAGGAGCCGGCGGAAGGCGGCACGGAAGTCCCGGTTGAAGAGGGTGTAGATGAGGGGGTTGAGGCTGCTGTTGCAGTAGCCGATCCAGAAGAAGAAGCTGAAGAGGGGCTTGGAGACACGGCAGCCCTCCCCGCAGACAGCCCCCAGGCTGTAGGTGAAGAAGAAGGGGAACCAGCACAGCACGAAGGCCCCCATCACCACAGCCAGCACAACGGTGAAGCGCCGCTCCCGCGCCCGCACCAGCCGCCGCCGGCACAGCAACACGCTCTGGTGCTGGCTCCGGCGCCGCCAGCCCGGCATCCCGACCCCTGGCCCCTTCTTGCTGGCGCCAGCGGGGTGCGGGGCACGGGCGGCGAGGAGGGCCGCCGTCCGTCGGGCGGTCAGGTGGTAGATGCGGCAGTAGACGGCAACCATGACGAGGCAGGGGGCAAAGAAGGAGGCGGCGCAGGAGGCCAGCACGTACCAGGTCTCCTGGCTCAGCTGGCACTCCCGGCCCCCTTGCCGGGCCCGCAGGAGCGGTGGCAGTGCCACCAGGGCTGCTGCCGCCCAGACCGCCCCGATCATCCCCTTCACCCGCCCGGGGCTGCGGCGCAGGTTGAGCCGGGCCGCCCGGGTGACGGCCCAGTAGCGGTCGAGGCTGATGGCGCAGAGGTGCCCGATGGAGGCGGTGCAGAGCAGCACGTCCAGCGCCAGGTACAGGCTGCACCACAGGCCGCCGAAATACCAGTAGCCCATCACCTCGTTGGCCAGTGAGAAGGGCAGGACGAGGACGGCCACCAGGATGTCTGCCGAGGCCAGGGACACCAGGAAGAGGTTCTGCGGGGCCCGCAGGGCCCGGCTGGTGGAGACGGCCACCACCACCAGCGCGTTGCCCACCAGCGTGGCCAGCAGGACAGCCAGGGCGGCCAGCAGGATGAGCCCCGTGGCTGCGGGCGAGTGCGGGGCGCTGCTGGCGCTGCTGCCGTTAGCAGAGGTGTTGGGGAGAGCGCCGGCTGGCTCCATGCTGGCCTGGCCCCTCAGGGGCCCCATGGGGCTGCCCCCCGCCGCGCGTGCCCTGCTCACCGGCCCTGCCGCATCTTGTGGCGCAGCCCCGGCATTGCTGAGTCCCCGGGGGGTGTCCCGGCTGCCACTGCTCCCGTACTGACCCGGTTTGGCGGCAAGGTGGAGGTCGTCCTGGCCCAGTGGTTGCCCRGCCAGGCATGCGGGGCAGCGGCTGTGCTGGGAGCCCCGGAGAGGCTCCCACGGCAGCCCCGCTGGCTCCGCTGGTCCCAGCCCGGGAGGAAGGCGGGCGGGAAGGAGGGAGGGAGGGATGGGCCGATATCGCTGGCAGGAGCCCAAGCATCTGTGGGCAGTGGGAGAAGCGGTTATTGCCAACACTTAAAGGGCTCCTGCCAGGGTCATCACGGCGGGTGGGCTCCTGCCATGGGTGTTGTGGTACCCAGCAGGCTGGGGACACTGCCTGGCCATGCCGAGTTGACATCCTGCTGAACCCCAGCCCGGCAACACCACAGCACCTAGCCAGCTGCCCCGTGCTGTGCCTGGCTCACCGACACACTGCTGTGGCACAGAGCTGTACAGCACAGACCCTGCCGGCTCAGCCCTCCGGGGATGAGGCAGGTGGAGGAAGATGCTGCCTGCGGCACGTCGGTACAGGCTGTCTGCAAACCGCAGGCGCAGGGTTTAGCTGCGACATTGTCAGCGTGTGCCCCCATGGCCCTGGCAGCGCGTTTGGTGCACCCCCGGCGCCGGGCACCCGTACAGGGCCGGGCTGTGCAGTGGCAGTGTATGGACGAGGGGGTGGATGGTGGGCGTCTGGCACCAGCGGCTCTGGCTGCGGCTCTGGCAGGGTTTGCAGAGACGGGAGCCAAAGAGACACACACCCGGGGCGCGGGCGCTTGGCATTTATTAGACACCAGCTGAGCGGGGACGGTGGAAACCGGGTGGCCACAGGAGCAGCATCCCAGGCATCTGGTGCCAGCTAGAGCCGGGTGGCACCATGCGGGAGCGGGCGAGGGGAGCCCACCCGGACGGCGGGGCCGGGGACCTCCTCGGGGTAGGAGAGCGCGGGGTTGTCCAGCCCCAGCCTGGCCTTGCCGCGGGGAGGCCCCTCGCGCTCCTCCCAGCCCTCGGGGCTGCGGCAGCGGTCGGTGCAGCAGAGGGTGGCCCGGGTGATGAGCTGGTCAAGGGGCTGCAGCGAGTGCATCCAGGCGGGGAGGAAGTCCCAGGTCTGCAGCCATTTGGGCAGGCGGCCGGGGCTGCGCACCTGCAGCGCGTTCACCAGCCCCACGAAGAAGAGGAGGCCGAGGAAGGGTGTGCCCACCCCCACCAGCGCCTGCCAGCCCGCCATGGAGATGCCGAAGATGAGGGAGGGCAGCAGGAGGAAGCAGACAATGAGGTACAGCACGGCGAACCAGCGGTACTTCGCCGTGCGCTCACCCAGCGCCTTGGCCATGCGGATGGGCAGGCGGGTGAAGGGCAGCGGGTACCACAGCAGGATGCCAGAGATGTTGAAGAAGAAGTGGCAGAGGGCGATCTGCAGGGATGGCATCCCCGTTGGGCCAGGCACACAGGCTTCCCCCAGCCCCTGTCTTGCCCAGTGCCCTACCACCAGCCCGGCCATGGCCCCCAGCTGCCCATACCTGGAAGGAGCTGGCCAGCTTGTCCCCGGGGCTGGCCAGGGCGGCCAGGATGGCCGTGGTGGTGGTGCCGATGTTGGAGCCCAGGGTCAGCGGGTAGGCGCGCTCTATGCTGATCACCCCCAGGCCTGCGGGAGAGGCACCCCATCCCGTCCCATTGCTCCTCGCCAGTGCTGTCCCCATGCTCTCCCAGGGCGGCATGGCTCCTCCTGCCCCTCCGAGCGCCCCAGCACTCACGGGCCATCGTGGGGGGGACCAGCACATGCCAGGGGACCAGGCTTGGCTGGGACTCACCGATCAGGGGTGTGATGGCCGAGGTGAAGACAGAGCTGCTCTGCACCACGAAGGTCATCCCAGCGCCCACCACCATGGCGAAATACCCAGTGAGCCAGCTGAGCGGGTGCGGGAGGTCTGCCACCGCATGGCCATGGGCACGGGCATGGACACAAGCACGGACACGGGCATGGACACATCAGGTGGGAGCAGCCCAGAGCTCCTACATGGTGCTGGGGAGGGGGCTGTGGGGCCAGGCTCTGGGTATGGGGTCAGGCTGTGGGTATGGGGCCAGCCTGGTGGCTGGTGGCCAGGATGGCTGGGGAAGGAGGACATGGACACCAGGAGGCCATGACAGCCATAAGCAGAGTGGGGATCAGGGGCAGGCAGGGGACATGGGGGTCCAGGAAGGACTCAGGGGTTAGGGGCAGCCAGGGATGGGTCTGAGGATGGCAGATGGGGATGGGGATGGGGATGGGGATGGGTGGCCGTGGGGCAGGCAGGGTCCCATCCCACTCACCCCACAGCGGTCCCCGTCCCACTCACCAGTGTTGATGACCTTCTGGATGGCTTTGGCCACCTGCCCCTTGAGCAGGGAGTTGAGGAGTTTGACCAGGAGGATGAGGCAGGTGCAGAGCACAACGAGGGACCCAGCCAGCAGCACCAGCCCCACAGCCAGGTCGGGCAGCGGCGTGTCGGTGAAGAGGTGCTCGCCTGCCCCACAGCACGGCTGTGGCGAAGGGCTGGGGCCGGTCGGGCCCCRCTCACAAACCTGCCCCGCCCCAGACAGCCCCACACCTGGACCCCAGCCCCAACATCTCCCAGCCCTGCTCCACATGACTCCAGCCACATGCCCAGCACCCCTCCATCCCACATAAAGCCCCCCAACCCCACCTGCACCTCCCCAGCCACCTGTTCCGTGCCCCCAGCCCTGCCCAAGCCCCCCGCACCCACTCACACTTCTGCCTGGTGACGTTGTGGAGGCTCTCGATGCCCTTAGTGCTGCAGTGGCCGGTGGCCGTGCAGTTTGAGAGGGACCCAAGCCCCATGGTGGCCGTCTGCAGGGAGAGGGTGGGCTGCAGCCAGCTCCACAGCATCCTCAGCCAGTCCCAGCCCACCACCCACCCTCTGTGGGATCCTTTGGTGTCCCCGGCAGGGCCACAGGCCCCTCACCTGTGGGGGCACAGGACCACACCAGACACGGATGAGGCTCCGGTTGCGCAGGCTCTCATCCCCCGTTGCGATGCCCGTGATCACCGACTTGTCCAGCTGCAACAACACACATGTTGGAGAGGGCCCTTGGGGGCTGACAGCACCCCCTGCTCGGGGACATCCTCACTGGGATGGGGACACCACTGCCAGCCTGGGGACACTTGGAACACCACCACCATCAACGGGACACCAGCGCTGGGGACATCACCACCAGCCTGGGGACACCACCGCCAGCCTAGAGACACTTGGGCATGACCACCATCAAAGGGACACCAGCGCTGGGGACATCACCACCGTCATGGGGGACACCAATGCTGGGGGACCATCACCAGCCTGGGGACACCACGGCTGAGGACACCTGGATGATGAGCTTGGTGAAGGGCTCCGTGATGATCTTCAGCAGGTCAGGGGCATCCTTCCCACTGCGGATGTTGAAGGTGGCCACGACCAGGCGGGTGACATGGTGCAGGTACCCGCTCACCACCTCCAGTGGCAGCAGGACCAGCACCGACAGCCAGTTGAAGCAGTCATGCACTGTGGCACCGGCAAAGGCCCTGCGCGGAGGAGCCCGTCGGCATGGGGTGGCCCCTGGGGAGCAGCCCCCAGCCCTGCCAGTCCCCTCTGCCCCGACCAGCTCTCACCGTTTGAACTCACTGCGGTCGCCAGCCTGCATGAGGGCCACGATGGTGTTGGTGACAGAGGTGCCAATGTTGGAGCCCATGATGATGGGGATGGCAGAGCGCACCTCCAGCACTGGGGACAGAGAGACCCGCTAGCCCTGCATGGCCCAGCTCGGGGTGACCCYGTCCAGCCACCCCATCCCCCAACCTCAGGTCCCGGGGAGCCCCATGGGTGCACTCACGCCCCGAGGAGACCATGCTGACGATGATGGAGGTGGAGGTGGAGGAGCTCTGCACCAGCACGGTCACCAGGATGCCCACCACCAGCCCGGCCACTGGGTTGGAGAGGATGGCGTTGTCCTTGAAGATGTCCCCGGCCACCTTGCCTGCAAGAAAGCGTGAGCGGCAGGGTGCCGGCACGGTGGGTGCCACCAGCTGCCCAGGTGCCCCTGCCACCCTACCTCCGGCCAGCTGGAAGGCAGAGCTGAGCACGTCCAGGGAGCACACGAAGAGGTACAGGAACCCGAACATCAGGGGCACCTTGAGAAGGGAGACACAGATGGACTGGACCCTGGCCCAGCACCCCAGCTCTGCGCAAGACAAGAGAGAGTGTTAAACGCCGGCCGCAGAACGGCCCTGGCTCCCCGGGCTCCCGCAGCCCCACGCCATCCTCGTGTGACCCTGGTGGGATGGGGCTCATGTCCCCAGCCATGCCACCACTCCCCAGGTCCCCTCCACATCCTCCCACCCTGGAGCACCTTGTGCCAACCGCCCACATTTTCCCTCGGCTCTGCCTGCGGCACCCTGGGGAGCCGAGGGTCTCCCCTGCTGGCAGGCAGCCCACCACGCTGGGGGTCTGGCTGGGGTGCCAGTGTGAGGACTGGCACGGTGGGGCAGTGGGGAGGAATTGCTGCCAGTCCCAGGGGCAAAGCTTGGGCTCTCCTGGCACCCCATGGTCCCCCTGGCTGCCTCCGGCAGGTCTCCAGGGTGCTCCCCAACCTGGGTGCATTGTGTGCCATGGGGTGCACCATCCGGGGGTCTCACCTGGCTTCTGCAGCTCGTCCAAGCCCAGCCGGGGCCCCTGCCAGGGCAGCGCCTCCAGCTCGTACCGCTCCCTGCCCTCGCCCAGGCGCCCCGGGGAGCCGGGGCAGGGGAAGCCATGGTCAGGGCAAGGCACCGCACCAACGGCAAAGGGGCAGGTGTGGGCACCCGGCAGCCGGTGCAGAGCTGGGGAGAGGGGGCGCCCACGTTATGGCCCCATCTTCGTGGGCACCCCCCTGCAGAGGAGAGCTGGGCACTGCCCAGGCCAGGGTCCGGCCAGAAGCAGAGCTGAGCCCGGTGGGGCAAGGAAGAGGAGGAGGAGGAGGGCTGGGGGCACCTACCTTGTGGGCTGGGGCAGTAGGCGAACTGGGGCCCATGCACCACCCTTCCTCCCCGCACCGGGCAGTGGGGCAGGGCCGGGCTCTCCCTCCGGTAGGGCAGCATCACTCCTGCTGAGGCTGAGCAGAGGTGGCCACATGTCACGACAGCGGAGCCACGGCTGTGCCGCGCCAACCGCCACTGGCCCCCAGAATCCCTGCTGCCTGCTGGCACCACCGAGAAGGACTGTCCTGTCACCTGATGGTCCCCTGGGCCACCGGCCRCCGCCTCGCCACCCCAGTGAGCTCCCGCAAGGGCAGGCAGCCCAGGTGGAGGGGACACGGCTCACCTGGGGCTGGCCGGGCACTCAGGACAGCACCGTGTCCACATGCCACATTCACGCGTCCCTCCAGCAAAGTGGCCCACGGGGCACTGCAGCCCTTTATATGCACGACAAGAGCAAAGTCTAAGGAGCCCTGCGTTGCCCCTCGCCTCCACTCGCTGCTCGCCTCCTCCCCAGAAATTCCTGCAGTTAATGGGTAACCCCGCGGCATCCCGCGGCAGCCGTGGCCCTGGGGCGGGATGGGCACGCGCCCCTGGGGTACCGTGCTGCCGGCACACCCCGCCTCGCCTGCCCGAGGCTCAGCATCGCCCCTGGGCGAGCAGCAGCTGGTGCGGTGGGGAGTGAAGCCGGGGCGGTGCTGGAGCACGGTGCCCGAGGGGCAATGCCGGAGCAGCCTCAGCTCTCCATCACTTGGTGCCGGGTGCTTCATCCCCTGCACGAGAGGAAGAGGAGGAGGAGGAGAAGGGCTCGGTGCTGGTGCTGCTGGGGTGTCCCAAGCCGGAGGTGAGGCCACGCACACATCCACCATCCTCGGAGCCATCTAAGCATCAGCTGTGAGGGACCTGGCTCTGCCCAGGGCACGCGCCGTCCTCGCCGCCAGGGCGTTGGCGGTGGGTTACGTCAGCATCAGCGTGGTGCCTTTGTCCTGTCGCTGGTGGTGATGGTGGCACGCGGCTCAGCTCAGCCCGTGCCAGCGGCTCAGTGTGGAGTAGCCGGCGGCACTGCGAGGGCTGCGTGGGGCAGAGCCCGCATCTTCCCAGCATGTGCGATGCTGGGGCGGGCAGGAGCGGAGCAATGCCAGCATTGCCGTCACCAACTCCTCGACACCATTTATCATTACCCGCTGTTTATGCACCTCTGGCCAAGTTTCCATCCACCCACGAGGCGCGTGGCAAACTTGCATCCACGTCTGTCCAGGGGAGAGCCAGGGCAAAGGCCCCTCCAGCCCTGGTGCCTGTGAGGAGTGGGGCACGGAGGGACCACGTGGCTGTCACGTTCCTCTGGGACCAGGCACCACGACTGTACGGGGGGAGCAAGTGGAGATCCCTTGGGTACCCCAGGGTGCTCGAGGACATGTCAGTCTGAGAACCACCCTGCCGCTGGAGCATCACTGAGCCTCTGCCAAGTCACAAACCGATGGAGCTGAATGCTCAGGAGGTACCACGGCAGGGGACATGTCCTGCTTCTGCAGGGGGCCAGGGACCCTTATGACCCTTCTGTCTGTGGACAGTGGCACCTGCAGAGCCCCGTGCCAGGCTGCAGTGGGCAGGAGGCTGGTGTCCGCACTTGCCCTGTGCTCGGGGGCTCTTGGCCAGCTGCCCCCACAATCATTAACCCAGTGAGGCCCTGGCAGCTCCAGCTGTCACTCATTGACAGGGTCGGGGCTGAAGTCCTTGGCCGTGCCGGCCCCGCAGCTTCCTCTACACCATCAGCAGTGCCGGGAAAACAAGCTCCTGGCTCTGCCCCTTGCTGCGTGGCAGGGTGGCACCGGGGCTGAGGGCTGGCTCCAGCCCTGCCCTGGCCCTGGGGAGCTCCGTGGGGTATGGGGTGGCTGAGGGGACATTGCTGCTGGGAAAAGCAACGTCTGGCCTTGGCGGTGGAGGAAGGAGAGGGACGCGCATCCAGGCAATGCTCTTTATTTCCCCCGGTTTCACACCACAGACGGGACTGAGCAGCACCACGGAGACACAGGGGGGCTCTGACCGGGGCCATGGGGCTGCAGCCGGCCGCGGCAGCGTGGCATGGGTAGACATGCCCCCTGTCCCTGGGCGAGCCCTGGGGCTGCCCTGGGCCACCCCTCTGCCTCTGGCCGGGCAGTGGTGACAGAGCGGTGACCCAGGAAAGGGCCCCGGCACACACGGACAATGGAGGGATCTCCTGGCTGCTGTCGGGGGGCTGTCTCCATCGCAGACTGGGTCTGGCACCTCTGGGGACACAGGGCTGCCGGGGATGGGGACCTGCAGCACAGCCAGGTCCGGCAGAGCCGGGCTTAAGGTTACAGCCAAGCACAGCCGCCAGTAGGGGTGCCAGGTTGGGCACACGCTGGGTACCCGCACACCAGGCTGAGATGCTCAGCACCCAGGGGTGCTGCATTTGTCTGGCACCAGGCAGGCCTGTCCCCGAGTGCTGAGCACCTGCAGCCCCAGCTGGGCCGGGGCAGGGGACCTACAGGGATCTGCTCCTGCGGGTTGCTTCAGCAGCTGCCCACGCAGGGTCTCCCTGTGGGGAGGAGGAAGGCTTCTTTGGCACAACCTGCTGGCTCTGCCTCTGTCTGCTCAGGGCAGGAACCATGTGCCCTGCTCCTCAATGGCAGTGCTACCGTGGCAGGATCAGGCCCAGCCACGCTCACGCAACGCAGACGGTAACAACCCGCCTGGGGCACAGGCCAGCAGGGCCATGCTCACCCTCCCCAGGAAAGGTAGACCTGCACATCAACAACAGGGGAAGCCCTGTTCCTGCAGGGTCAGGGACTGGATCTGGCCCTCAGCTCCGGACACACGTTCTCCTGACCCTGCCTGCCCACAGCACTGGCGTCTGGGGCTGGAGCCTGCCTTGCCACCCCACCCACCCTCTCTATTCTGCACACCCTACGGTTGGAAGGGTGCTTTCCCCACCTGAACAGTCAGTGGGGCTGTGCCAGCCCAGCACAGGTAGGATTTGCTGGGTGGGCAGCTCTGCTGCAGGCAGAGCAGGCAGAGGCACTGGGCAGGACAGTGCCAGGCATGCGTGGGACGTTGCAAAGTGCTTTGCAACGGGGGTTCAAACTATGTACAGGACTCCCTTGACGTGCACCAGGATGCGACCCCACCAAGGGGCATGGCAGCTGCTCAACCACTCACAGCAACACGACACGACAGTTTGGGACAGGACGTGGATGAATCTGCGGTCCAGGCAGTGTCGGCGGTGCAGGGCAAGGGCCGGTTGGGCCCTGTGTTGAATCCCGGCATGGCCCGGGGGTACCACGTGCCAGGTGCGGATGTGCAGCAGGACTCATCGGAGCTCGTGGTTGACTGGAGGCTGAGCCGGCGTGGGCTCTGCGGGCTGAGGATGGCCGTTTCCCTCAGAGCCTGGGTGAGGGGTGCGGGGCTGATCTGACCCTTCGCAGGCGCTGTTGTCCTGCCTGGGGAGCTGGAGGAAGTCAGGCAGGACCAGGTCCTCCTTAGAGAGCAGCCCACGCTGGTCATTGGCCCGGCAGCTCTGGGCACGGTTCAGCAGCTCCACCAGCCCTGGGGGAAATGCAGGTCACGCACCTGAGCCCACACTCGGGCTCCTGTCCTAATGCCTCGGCTGCCCTCTCCACCTGACGTGACCCAGAACATGTCCCAGGCGCAACACCTGCACCTTCTCCCTGCTCCGTGCCAGCACCCATGGGACGCCGCACCCATCCCCAGCACACTGGGGGACCCCAAGTCCCCCATAGCCCATCCCCAGCTTCATGGGACCCTGCACCCATCCCCAGCAGACCGGGGGCTCTGCRTCCCTCACCCTGTGTTTTGCCCCAGCCCCTCAGTTTTCAGACACTCCAGGTCTCACCTTCCAGGTCGTASGTGCGGCGGTTCAGGTTCGTGGCAGCTGAAGACCGGGACCGGGAGAAGGAGGAGGGCATCTCCCACAGTGTGTCGGGCTCTGCTCCTGTCGGGCTTCCCTCCTGTGATAAGCAGCCCAGGCCTCAGCGACAGGGCAAGGAGGCAGCACTCCCCCAACCCACGTCCCCATCACCCTCCCGCAGCCTGGCTCCTGCCTCGGCACCCGCTGCCCAGCCCCGTGGCATGTGCCAGGGTCGCAGTGGGGCACACCTTCCCCACGGACCATGGCAGCAGTTATGGGGGCATCTCCAACCAGGGCGGTGGGATATTGAGCTCACCTCGCTCCGGAGCGGGGAGGGGGCGGCCGCAGCCTCGGCGCTCTCTGTCACTCGCATGTCTGCAAGGTAAGTGATGCTCAGCGCCCCGTGCCAGCGCCCTGGTCCTGGCCTGGCTGGTGACAGGACGGAGCCCGTCCCAGGGAGCAGGAGCCATGGCCAGCAGAAAGCAGCCTGGCCCTGTGAGCGCTCTGGGAGGGGGAAACAGCTTGGAGGGGAGGAGCTGAAACACTTTACCTGCCAGTGTTTCCAGGACGAGTTTCTGAGCAGCCACCGTGCTGACCAGCTTCTCCAGGTCCAGGGCGGCTGGCTCACCTTGCTGCAAGGGGAAGAGCCAGCCAGTGTCATGCTTGCTGTCGCACAGCAAAGGTGGCCAGGCTGAGGACCTGTGAGTTCCCTGGCCAGACCCTGCTGGGTCACGGGCTGCACAGCGCAGAGCACGCCCACCGGTCCCTCCTGGCCCACGGCGGGATGCCATGGCCCATCTCAAACACTGGTGACTCTCCACAAGCTCGCAGGCTGCCCCTGGCATGGACCACTGCTCCCCACCACCTGGTCACTGCCAGCAGTCCCTGGCCCAAGGCCCAAACCCGGGGCCCCCACCGCCACAGCATCCTGGCCACAGGAGGCTGGGGCTGTGCCCACCGACGCGCAAGCCCTCACCCGCCGCAGCAGTGCCAGCTCCATGCTCACGCCGTACTTCCCCAGCACGGGCTGCAGCGCTTCCCGGATGCGCTTGGTTGACTTCGCCGTGATGCGGATGGTCTTACTGAGGGAGGAGATTTCCAGCCTGTGGAGGGGGAGAAGACACTGTCTGTAGGCAAACAGGGGCAGGCAGGACATGCAGGGGCAGAGCCGGGGCATTTGGGACTGCCTGGGGGGTTGGGTGTGGGGCATCATGGCTGGCCACATGTGATGTGGACTGGACACATGCGGGCAACAGCATCAGCCCCAAAGCTTCCACTCACTCAAAGCTTATCCTGTTCTCCAGCTTCACCTCCTGGTCTGCCAACACGGAGCACTCCTGGTCCAGCACCAGTGCTTTCTGCAAGAGCCAAGCAATCAGGAGAGAGCAAGCAGAGCAGCACGTGGTCCCAGCCCAGGGACAGTCTGGCTGGCAGGAGTCCCTCTCCCCCCTGCCCACTCTACCTGCTCATTCCCCACCAGGTAGACCTTGATGTCGGGGAGGCTGAAGCCGCGCTTCTCGCATATCCCTGCCAGCATGTCACGGATGGAGTGGCCGGGTCGGATGGAGGCCAGTGAGGCCGTGCCATCGGGCAGGTACACGCAGCAGTACTTCATGGGCTTGGCTGGCAGCTCTGCCTCGCTGCCCCCCAGGCTCTTCCGATGGCCCTGTGGGAGGGATGCGCCGGGATGAGCCTGGCCGGTGGCAGCATGATGTCGCGGGGCTGGCATGGTGACGACTCACCTCTGTCCAGGGGCTGGCGGCCGTGCTGGCCGAGGACAGGAAGCCCAGGTCCAGGCTGGCCGAGGAGTTGAGCGAGCCCTGGGACTCCCGCCACAGCATGGCGCTCCCACCACCTTCTCCCCCGTCTAGGACAGACAGAGGGACAGTGGTGGGGACCGCAAGCACCTTTCAGCGGCGGCACGGCCCCTCTGCCCCACTCGGCACAGCACCTACCTGCCCAGGAGGGCTCCCGCCGCTCTCCCTTCCTGAAGGACCGGCGGGGGCTGCGGTTGGCACCACTGCCCGCCGTCTCCACGCCCAGCGGCAGGGACTTGCCCAGCTTCAGCTTCGACTTCTGCGGAGAATAGAGAAGCATCTCAGCGTGGAGACATCCAAGGCTGCCCCTTCCCTTTCCCCGGTCCCCTGAACCGCTTGTCCGTCCTCAGCCCAGGGCTGGGTTTGCTCCAAGCAGCAGGGAAGGGACCCATCACTGTTTTCTCAGGCCAAGGGACAGGTCCCCGTCTCCCCTTCTCACCCCGCTCACCTTGCTGAGGTCAGGTGGGGGGCTGCTGCTGCGGGAGTGGGGCCGCAGGTCAGGCAGAGGCTGCCCCTGGCTCTCTGCCCGCAGGCAGGCCTGGTAGAGTGGAGATTTCACAAAGCGCGTGTAGCTGTCAAACTTCATCAGGTTAAAGATCTGCAAAGGGAGGATGCGTGTGCTTAAGACCCCTGCCCACCTACAGCTCGGTCTGGCCACTGCCCCGTGGCATGGCCCCACGGCGACAGCAGCAATGCTGGGTGATGCATGGGGTGGTCCCGCAGCCCCCATCCTGCGGGTGGGGTGGAGCGCGGGTGCTGCTCATACCTGGAGCTGCTGGATGCGAAACATGTCTGGGGAGGGGGTGGCCAGCATGTCCTCACCAATCCAGGCCTGCTTGTCGATGTTCACAGGACTGACCGAGTGGCTGGAGAGGAACTCATCGTAGATTCGCCGTGCCTCCTGGGCCAGCTGGGGGAGCGGGGGGCTCAGGCCGGGACCAGGAGCTCCCTCCTCACTGCTACCCTGCACGGAGCCCCTGGCTCACCCCACGGGGCCACCTGAGCCCTGAGGAGCCCAGTCCCCTCTGGGACCAGCTCAGTACCTGGGCTTCAGGATGGGCATCGGAGCCAGCCGCCCCCACCCAGCGCCAAGCTCTGGGCACAACATGCCGGTCTCTCTGCAGAGGTACAGCCCAAGGCAGGAACCGTCCCCCCCCAGCCATGTGGCTCTGTYCCCACAAGCCCCTGTCTAGCTCTCTGCCCTTGCTCTCTTGTCCTCCCAGCAGCACTCTCCACCCTCTTGGCTGCCCCAGGCTGGAGAAGCATGTCCTGCTCCATGGGGCAGGCAGTCCCGGCTGTGGCTTTTCAGATGCACATCACATCCATCTCCTTATCACTCCCGCAAGACACCCTGGCCTGCTGAGCCTCCCAGAACAGGGGTCTGCCAGGACCCTGGGACATGCAGGCACGACACCCACCCACCTCTGCCCATGTCCCTCCCAGCAGCTGTGTGACCCAAGCTCAGCTGCACCGTGGCTGTGCGGAGGCCGGTACCTGCTGTGTGTCGCTGGCTGGGATCTGCTGGAAGCGCTCRCATGCCTGCCAGAAGTAGACGTTTTCAGCGCTGAACTCCTTCTTGAGGAACTCCTGTGGGGCAGAGAGAGCTGCTGGCCTGGCCTGCACTGCAGCTGTGGGACGGCCAGTTGCCAACGGTGGACAGGAATGGGGACCGAGGTCTGGGCTGCAGCACTCACAGTGAAGTAGGTGACGGCCACACGGTCCTGCAGCAGTGTCTCGAAGGATTCGGCCCAGCTGACCACAGACCCCTGTGCGGAGCCGCAAGTGGCCGGCGGTCCCGGCAGGCTGTTCACGCTGTGGTTGCTGCCACGGGCTCTGGAGGCGTTTAACTCTGAGAGAGAAAAAGGGTCAGTTCTGGGTGCCTGGGTGTCACCGAGTGTCAGCCCCCCCCCATCGCCAGCAGCCCCCCGTATCTGCAGCAAGTTCATCCGCCCCATCCCGATCGGAGCCAGCGAGCCCTCAGGTAGGGAACGCAAGGAGCATCACAGCGGCATTCTTGGAGGATTGAGTGCCATGATGCCACAGCTGGCACCTTCCAGTGTGACAGCCCTCCCTGCCAGCGCTGGCCGTCCTCCCCTCCCCRGGGTGTCACCGTGACTCCACCTGTGACTCATCTCCCAGGGGAACAAGCGGGAAGGCACCCAGCCAGGGAGGGAAGGCAGGGTAGAAGGGGACACTGGGGCACACGGTGTGGAGGGAAGCTCGGAGGATGGGTAGAGGTGCCTGAACTTACCTTCTCTGCTCCTCTGGCCATGATGAGGAACAAACCCAGCGAGAGGAGGGCACAAAAAGTGTCATCCCCAGCTCCTAACCCCGAGGAAACCCTCCCTCAGGGAAACCCAAGGTGACCATCCTCTGTCAAAAAGATGGAAGTTCCCAGGGGTAACCTCAGCTTTTGAACTGGTTTGGCTAGTGAGTAACTGGGAGCAGAGGGTCATTTGCAAGAGAAGGTATGCAAGCAGGGGTCTCCCGGCAAAGCCAGCGGGAACAGAGAGGGCAGCAGGCTGCTGCTTTGTTGGGCTCCCCACCCTTCTCCTCCTGTCCAAAACATGGGGTAACTGTGCACACCCTGTGCATGCAGGTGGGAACAGCAGCCACCAGCACCCTGCACTGGAAGGATCCTGCAGCAGGGCCGAGACAGGTGAATAGGTCATCTGAGATATCCAATGCACAATGAGACAGACAGACAGACTCCCTCAGGGAACCCCGGGGCTGGCTGGGGGGGGGATGGGAGGATACAGGGAGTTCCTGGCGCAGGGCTCAGCCCGGCACCGTGGGGGCCTAGCCATGCACCCGCCCACAGCACAGCCTGTGCTGACACAGGACCTGGCTCTCTGCTGGCTCCTTGCCCCTGGCACCAGGCTGGCTGTGGGCTTCCCCCTCCCCTGAAGATGATGCTGGCCTCCCGTCCCAGAGCAAAGAGCAGCCTTACCTCCATCTGACACAGCCGGGCCCTATGGGGGTGGAGAGAAGAGAGGTGAGAGGGGGCACACGGCATCTGCCAGCCCAGTGGAGCGGTACCCAGGCAGGTAGCAGAGTCAGGGCAAGCCCAGTCTGAATCCAAACCCAGCAGCAAGGGACACGGGCTGCCAGCAAACACTGCTCTGGTGTTAGCTGCAACCAGGACTGCTGCCCCACGGCAGGGGCAGGGCATGGTGCTCCCTGCCTGTGGGCAGCAAGCAGGGGTGGGGGGTTACAAGGGGTGCACAGCTTTTCTCCCACTGCCTGTGCATCTACAGGGGCCAGGCCAGCAATTGGGAAAGGGCAGATGCTATCAGATGTAACCCTGCTACTGCTGCCTGGGGAGGAGAGAAGCAGCCTCCCTGGCACAGGAAGAGGAGGGGAGGAGGGGAGGGAAGGAAGGACAACCACAGCCCTAGGCCGGCAAACAGCCTGCTCCCTCCTTCCTTGGGCCCTGGGGGGGCTACTGGAGGGCAGATGCCCCAAAACAGGGACTGGGTGCTGCCAGAGCTGCCAGCCCAGGGCACAGCAGGACAGGGTGCCCTGGAGCATCCCCTGGGCCACCCCAGATACCTGCCGCAGGGATGTGGTACCCTGGGACCCACAGCAAGCAGGCAGATAGGCAGAGCCTCCACAGTCAAAGCCCAGCCAAGCACTCCCTGCACGGCGCTGCCTCTCATTGCCCACCTGGGGCCACATTGAAGTGGTGCCCTTGACCTGGCTAGCCAGTGCCCCCCACCCTGCCAGCCCCACACACCCCACCCTGCCCCCTGCCTGTCCCCATCCCAGCCCCACACACCCCTGCCTCTCCTGCCTCCTATCCAGCCCCACTATCCCACCCCTGCCTGTCCCTGCTACCCCACCCCACATGCCGCTGCCATGCCCCTTACCCCAGCCCCACACATCCCAGCCCTGCCTGCCCACTACCTCAGCCCTACATACCCCTATCTTGTCATCTGCTTGCTCTTCCCCTGTTGCCCACACCCACATAGCTCTGCCCTGCCTGTGCCACCCAGTCCCATGCACCCCAGCACTGCTGACTCCTGTTTACCCCAGCCCCATACATCACTGCTTGCCCATTACCCCAGTGCCATACATCCCCATGTATATCACTGTCTCAGCCTCATAGACCCCTGCCTTCTCATTACCCCAGCCCCATATGTCCCTGCCTGCCTGTTACCCAGCCCCATATAGTTGCCTGCCCTAATACCCCTCTACATCTCTGCCTGCTGTGGATACCCAAGCCCCATATACCCCTGTCTGCACGTTACCCAGCCTCACACCCCCTGCCTGCCCGTTACCTGGCCCCATACATCCCTCTGCCTGCCCGGTACCCAGACCCATACCCCCTGCCTGCCCATTATCCGCCCCACATCCCCTTGCCTGCCCACTACCTGGTCCCACACATCCCTCTGCCTGCCCGTTATCCGCTCCACATCCCCCTGCCTGCCCGGTACCGGCCCCACAGCCCCTGACTGCCCGGTACGCAGCCCCACGCCGTGCCGCCGGGCGGGGCCGCCTGGGGGATGGGGACCGGCGCCCCGGACCGGGCTGGGACTCACCATGCGGCCGTTGTGGACCAGCAGCAGCTTGGCCTTGCCCTGCATGCCTGGCACCGCCCGGCCCAGCGCGCTACCGGCGCGGCCCGCGGCCCCGCAGCATCCCCGGCCGGCGGCGCGGCGCGGCTCTCCCGGCCCGGCGCTCCCCGGCACTACCGCTTTCGGCTGCCACAGGAAGTGTCGCCATGGGAACCGAGACCGCAGCGGCGGGAGCGGAGCCGCCCTCCCGCCCCGCGCCGCCGCCGCCACCGGCCCCGGCACCGCCCCGGTGGGCAGCGGCTCCGGCTCCGGGCCAGGGGGTGCCGCGGCCCCGCCCGCATCCCCGTCCCCATCCCAATCCCTGTCTCCATCTGCATCTGCATCTGTGACCCCATCCCCATCTGCATCCCCGTCCGCATCCGCATCTACATCCCCAACCCAATCCCTATCCCCATCCCTGTCCCCATTCCCATCTGAATCCCCATCCCCATCCCCGTCCCCATCCCTATCCCTCTCTACATCTGCATCTGCATCTGTGATGCCATCCCCATCTGCATCCCCATCCCCATCCCAATCCCTGACACCATCCCCATCTGAATCCCCATCCACATCCCTGTCCCCATCCCAGTCCCCATCCCACTCAGTCCCCATTGCCAGCACGGCCTGTGCTGCCTCAGGGTCACCACCCCATCGCCACTGCTCCCAGCAGCCTGGGCAGCCCAAGCAGGCTCCTCCTGGGCATCACATCACCCCAGGGAAGGGGGGTGCAGGAGGCATCAGCACACCCAATGGACCCCYCCACCAGCCTGGTGCCACTTGCCCTGGTCACACCTGGCTGGGCACGCAGCTGCCTCCCAGCCCTGCGCCGAGCAGTGGGTCTGGGGGTGGCCCCCAGGGCCGTGCTGCTGCTGCTGCTGCCACTAGCAGCCGGCGTCTGGGGAGAGCTGCCTGCGCCGTGGACGCCGGCAGAGCCTGGCAGAGAGGAGTGGTGGACGTGCAGCTTGGAGTAACCAAACTGATGCCTAAGCAGTTTTGCCCATCTCCTAGGTCGGGGTTCCATGTTCATCAGCAACCACAAACCAGTTGAGGATATTTTAGGATATTTGTTAGGAAATATAAGTAACTAACAGTTACAGGATAAACCGCAGAGCACCATGGCAACCCACTCATGGAAATGCTAATAACTGGGACGTAAGGTGGGTGATTAACCTATCAAAAGCAGAACCCTAACATTAAGTTGGGTGCAGATCTATGCAGAGAAAAATGAAGCGTTCCCACCGTGAACATGCACAAAAGCAGTGCAGCATTAGCAGCCACAGCCCTGGCAGGGTCTGCAGGCAGGGGGTAGTGGAGGGTGGCCCCCGCTGCTGTCCCTCTGCCCCCCGCCGCAGCACAGAGCAGCAGTGGGGTGGGGGGCAATCCTGCTTCTCCCCTTCCCTTTGTCGGAGCRAGCTGTGTTGTTTGGCTTGGCTTTGCAACGGGAGTTATAAATAAAAATGTCTCACCAAGAGTGCGTGACTCACGATCTTCACCACAAGGATAACCTCTCTGCTAGGAAACTTGATCCGAGTACCGAACTGCGGCATGCAAGAATCAAAGACATTGCTTAATTAATATATTTAATACAAATGGCGAACAGATGAGCCCCTCACCCCACCTGGGCTGGGCTGCTGGGGAAGGTGCCTGTGCCGCTCTGGACCCCTGTCCTGTGCCATCCCCAAGCTCCGGCTGCCGGCAGCCCAGTCCTCGACCTGCTCCAGGGCCTGGTGGTTTCCCTCAGACGGCAGCGGGGAGCTGCAGCAGTGGCTGACGTGGCCTTGAGGAGCTCCAGCCTCAGCGTTACCGCCTGCCACCCTCTGAGAGGGCAGCTCGTGGGTGCTGGTGTTGCCTCACCCTGCTTGGGCTGGGTGGGACGTGGGGATGTGCTGTGGCATCACCCCTYGCACAGAAGACTGTGTCAGCCCTGTGCACCAGGACACGGCCATGCCTGTGGCCTGCCTCCGCTGCCTGGGCAGCAGGCAGCGGCCCCCTTTGGGTGGGTGTGATGGTGCTGACCTCCTCGGATGCCAGGCGTTTCAGCAGCGTGGTCTTCCCCGTGTTGTCTAGTCCCAGCAGGACGATGCAGAGCTCCTGCTCCGGGGAACCCTTCAGCCTGTGTGAATCTCCCGGGATCACACGCCGGCTGCATGGCTCCATCCCACTGCCATGCTCTGCCTGCGGTGATGCCCGKGGTGCCTGGGTACTGCATCCTCCCACTGTGCTGCCATCCCCRAGCTGGAGCCTGGCCCCATGGGGAGAGGGATGCCCTGTGCCCCAGTGCCCCAGCCCAGCGAGACCTGGTTTATCCCGGGGGTAGGCAATGGCGGGGCGACAGCTGGCTGGGGGATTTGCTGAGGGCATTATTTAATGCTGTGAGTAAATGGAGAAACAGCAGCTAATTCTGGAGCCTGTAATCCTCTTCCTCCTCCGGGGATGGGGAGTGTGCCAGTCACGCAGCCGCTGGCGGGCCCCGGGGACGAGCCCCCGGCAGCTCCCCAGGCGTGCTGCGGGCCGGAGCGACTCCCAGACCATGGGTGATGTGCAGAAGGTAAGTGGGGTCTGGTGACATCCCGCCTGCGCCAGAGTGGGTGTGCTGGCACCAGCTCCCGGCTGCAGTGCTGGGCGGGCTGGCAGAGCAGGACCAGGGCTTTACCCTGGGCATGTCCCCCCAGCACACCCAGGAGCTGGCAGGGCTCCCAGGGCAGGGACAGCACACCCAGGGCGGGGATTGGGGCTGGGCAGATCTGCTGTGGGGCCACCCTGAGCCTGGACACCTTGGGAGCCAAGCCCTGGCGCTCGCTCAGGCCATAGACACAGGGTACCCATGGCCAACAGGGTGCCCAGCTCCCCCATCCAAAACGAGGGTGCTCTGCAGCGACCTGGCACCCCGCAGGGCTCCTCCAGCACCCCGTGCCCCCAGGGGCTGCTCTCCGTCATCCACAGGCTGAAGGGTTCCCCGGAGCAGGAGCTCCGCATTGTCCTGCTGGGGCTAGACAACGCAGGGAAGACCACGCTGCTGAAACGCCTGGCATCCGAGGAGGTCAGCACCATCACACCCACCCAGGTAGGTGCTGCTGGGGGCCACGGGCAGCAGGAGGGTGGCAGGTCCTACCCTTCCCTTGGGTGATGCCGGGGTTTGTGTCCCCGTGCAGGGCTTCAACATAAAGAGTGTCCACTCGCATGGCTTCAAGCTAAACGTCTGGGATATCGGGGGGCAGCGCTCCATCCGCCCATACTGGAAGAAGTATCTGGGCAGCACAGACCTGCTGGTGAGTGGGGCGGCCGCCCGCAGCCCACCGCAGCCCCGCGTGCGGAGAGCCGTGCCCTCTGTGCAGGGCTCTGTACCCTAGCAGAGCCCTGCGGCCCCCACAGAAGGCAGAGGGCTGTGCAGCTGGGCAAGGAGGAGCCGCTGACTGTCCCTTTTGTCCCCACAACAGATTTATGTCATTGACAGTGCAGACCAGAAGCGTTTTGAGGAGACCGGGCAGGTATGAGGGGTCTGGGCAGGGGGTGGCTGTGGGGTCCTGGGGCTYGGACCTGGCTGGCACCAGCTCTGTGAGGACTGGAGAGGGGAGCGAGGCTGCTCTCTACCGTGGGGCAGCACTGCTGTGTGGGCCACACTGTCCCCAGAGCTATGTGGGAAGGGCTCGTGATCGGGGTCTCAGCACCTAGAGCCACCCCACCCCATGGCAGATCTGTGCTCAGCAGCTCCCCCCGAGCTGGGTGTGATGCCCAGGGGTACCTGACATGGGGGTGACTGTGACTCTGCCCCTGGTGAGAGCGACCCCTCGGTCGCCAGCCTCACGCCCTCCTCCCACCTCCCCAGCGCCAGGTTAGCGACACGACCAAGCAAAGGTTTACGAATAGTGAATTCAGAGTTACAAACCCTAGGAACGAAGCCGGAGAGGGGAAGGTGAGACTCCGAGTGCTAGTCTCAGCTGTACCGGCACCAGACGGCAGTGTGGGTGTGCCAGACAGCACGGGGCTGACAGCAGCCTCCTGTAGCTGCCCTTTGCCCAAGGCCCTCGGTGCCGTGAGTGCTTCAGCCCTCAGGTAGTACTGCGTGCGGCTCCCAGGCTCTCTTCTGGGCAGATGGAGCTTCAGGGGTGCGTGTCTCTCCCTCGGGATGTCGAGACCTCACAGTTTCTTTGGCACCAGAGAGCGGGGAGTGAGGCACTTTGGGGGACTGAGGTGCCCCAGCCCGCCCTGGGCAGCTCAAGCAAGCGGCCAAGCAGCTCTGTGGAGGAGGGCAGCATCCCTGGGAGATGGTTCTCTCTTGGCAGGAGCTGGCAGAGCTCACCGAGGAGGAGACCCTTACGGGGGTCCCACTGCTGGTGTTTGCCAACAAGCAGGACCTAGTGACTGCAGCACCCGCAGCCGAAATTGCAGAAGGGCTGAGCCTCCACACCTACCGGGACCGGGAATGGCAGATCCAGGCCTGCTCAGCCTTGTCTGGGGAAGGAGTGCAGGTAGAGAGACAGGGGCCTGCAGGCTCTGCAGAGGCAGGAGAGGACCAAAGGACCTGCCATGCTCTTGGGGCTGTGCTCATGTCTCTCTCTTCCCTCCAGGATGGGATGAACTGGATTTCCAGCCAGATCATGAACAGGAAGAAGTGAGAGTTGCGAAGTGCCAGACTGGACTGAGCTGCAGGTCCCTAAGCCATGGCCACCCCCCCTGGTCCCTAGACTTCCCCCGAGGGCTCAGCTGGGCCCTGAGCCTCAGACTGCTGTGCTCAGACAGGCTTCCTACCTGGTCTTTCACTAATCAGTTGGCTTCCCCTCTCCCTGCCTCCTGGGCTTCCACGGGCTCCTCGTACCCCCCAACCCTCCTGCAGCACCAGTGCTGTCAGAGGGAAGCACATGTCCCGTTGTGTCAAGGGCTTGCATGCCTCCAGAACGAGAACCTGCTCAGGACTTGGCCATCCACACTGCTGGCACACCCCGCAGAGGCTGCTGCAGCACGCACACTGCTCAGGGCACGCTGGACACCCCACCATGGCACGGGCTACACCCTCAGACATGGCACGTACAGCCAACCCAATGGTGTGTACTCCCCTCCGCTCCCATCGGATGTGACTGGTGCTGCCCCAGCCACAGCAGCTGGCTTGGGAAGGCCTCAGTTCAGTATCTTTTGCTGGCCAGAGGAGCTCCCATATGTGCACAGGACCTGGGACAAGCACAAAGACACAGAGGGGACCTGGCCATGCAGTCACCAGTGGAGGGGCTTCATTGCCTGGTGACAGCCTTGGTTGCAGCCATGCTGTGCAGGCCACCGAGAGGGGCTGCTCTGCAAGAGCCCCTGGGAAGCGCATTGCCCTAAACACACCCAAGCTGGGGCTTCTGTTGTCCCGCTAAAGATGCCCATCCCGAGGGCTGGAAGATGCAGCTCCCTGGCTACCACAGCCACCATGGCTGAGTGCCCGTGCCACTGGGGATGGGTGGGAGACAAGCTGCAACGGGGCTGGGGGCCTTCTGCTGTGCCAGGCCCTGGGCTGCAGCCCTGCCTGCCCACAGGCAGCCCTGTGGCCCTGAATAAAGCTGCCTGTGACCTCCGCGCTGCCTCGGCCAGTCCTTCCCGCGGTGCTGGGACAGCACTCCTCGCCCGCCCCGCCGCTCTGCGGCCCGGCGAGGCCTGCGGGGCCCCGGGCTGGGGCCGTTCCCGGGGCCAGGGCCCCCGGGCGGGCCGGGGCCGAGCCCCATCCCTAACGCCTGGCGCCATCTTGTCTGGCGTTGCCATGGCGACAGGCTGCCGGGGACCGCCGCGTCAGCGCCGCCGGAGCGGGTCACGTGTCCCGCGCGCGCGGCACGAGCCGCGCACATTCCCGCGCGCACGTGACTGGCACGAGGCGGGAGAGCGGACTACAGCTCCCGGCATGCTGCGCGCCGCCGCGCCCGCGCAGTGCACGCCGGGAGGCGCTCTGCCGCTCCTCCCCCCTCCCAACCGCCGGCCCAAAGCACGGCGGGAGCTGCGCACCTCCCTGGCCCCGCCCCCTTCTCTTCCATAGGCGGGCAGGAGTGATGCTTACCCACGGAGGCGGGAACGCGGTGGTGTAGGGGCTTCTGATTGGCGGCGCGGGCTGCCGTTCCCGGGCGGGGCCGGGGGCGGGAGCGGCGCGCCGGAAGGCGGAAGCGGAGGATGGCGGCGGGTGCGGGCGGGCTGCTGGCGGCGGCGGCGCTGCTGTTGGCGGTGGCCGGGCCGTGCCCGGCGCCCGCCGAGCTCACGGACGGCAACAGCGAGCACCTGAAGCGGGAGCACTCGCTGATGAAGCCGTATCAGGGTGAGCGCGGGGCCGGGCGGGAGGGGACGGATGCCCCGCGGCGGCCCGGGCTGAGCCGCGCTCTCTCGGCCCGTTGCAGGTGCGGGCTCCGCCGCGATGCCGCTGTGGGACTTCCAGGGCAGCACCATGGTCACCAGCCAGTATGTCCGCCTGACGCCCGACGAGCGCAGCCGGGAGGGCTCCATCTGGAACCGCGTGGTGAGAGCCCGGGAGGAGATCGCCGGCGGGGCGGGGGCCGGGGGGAGACCGCCGGGGGCCCGCGGCGGCCCCAGCGCCTCTCCCGGCTCTTGCCCTGACGCCGCTGGGCGGTCTCTCCGCACAGCCCTGCTTCCTCAAGGACTGGGAGCTCCACATCCACTTCAAGATCCACGGAGCCGGCAAGAAGAACCTGCACGGGGACGGCCTGGCCCTGTGGTACACGCAGGAGCGCCTGGTGCCAGGTACGGTGGGCAGCCGGCAGCCGCCTGGCCGGGCTGAGGCCTCGTCAGCACTCGCACGTGCCCTGGCGCAGCCCAGGGAGCTGCCCCTGTCCTGTAAGGTTTCTCGCCAGGGCGGGCGTTTGAGGTCCCCTGTGTCTGGTTTCGCTAGATGGGGATGGTGTGTCCTGTGCCTTCTGCCCTGGAAACAGGCGCCCTCAGTCATCTGCCTGGCAATGAACAGCTCTCGCAGCTCTTCTCAATAGAAGTCTCTGAGCACAAATTCCTTCTGAGAGCCTTCTGTACCCTATGTTCTGCCCTGTTCTAGGTCCTGTCTTTGGCAGCAAGGACAACTTTCATGGACTGGCTATCTTCCTTGATACRTATCCCAATGATGAAGCGACAGAGGTGAGTAGTTCAGGGAACTTGTTCAGTGCCAAGGAGGCTGTTTCCTCACGGCTTCGTGCTCCGAGTGCTTCACGCCCAGACCAAGGAAAAGTCTCTCCATACGTGAGAGCGGGCTGCTCTTCCTGTCATGGGAGCTGGTAAAGGGAAGAGTTTGTGCGTGCATTAATGGAGATAAGAAGGTTCTTGCTCCGCCTTCTGCTGTTGTTGAGTACACAGATGTTTCCAAGGCCTTTTCCCCTCAGGATGAGAGGGCAGCATGGAGGTGGTGTAAACTATGCACCACCTATTAAGTTAAGTTAGAGGAATCCACCTAAAAGTATATTCATCCCAAGTGTCATTTCTTGACTTTCTCCGTGCTTTGGTTGATCATTCCATGTTGTTTCTGGCCTTATTCTCTGTTTCCAACCTGGGTGTCTCTAAAAGAGAAACTCCTGGGCTGGCTTTTTGCTCCAGAATTCCCCGTGGCTGAAATGCAGATCAGTCCCGTGGGGGCTGTTGGTCCTTTTCTTCTCTCCTGCTCCATGTTCATGGATGTTGTCATGGCACAGTCGGAAGACATAACTGCTAGTGAGATCTATTGCACTGAAAACATGACACTTAAGTTGTAAAGCACCTGGAAACAACCCCATCCCCCTCTTGTCTTGATGYTCACTGAGAGCTGAATTCTTGCCTCCAGTTGGCCTCTTCCAGTGTATGTAATCTGCTGACTACAAAGCCCTGAGTGTGGTTATGCTGCTTGTGTGAGATTTCTGCCTGTTCTGAGTCCTGTGCTCTGTCCTTACACTTCTTACCCAGTCTGGTGCCTACTCTGCAAGTCTGGGGCGGTCTCATTGCCCTGACCACGTGGTACGGTGTGGGCTTGTGCGGGGTCTTGATACAGAAGGTCAGAAATGGCTGCTCTGCTTTAGCCAGAACAAGCTCTTGCTCACATTAGAAGCAGCTTTACATAGAAAAGGAGCCTTGATTTCGTGGTTCTGCCCTCTGTACCCGACTGTACAGCAAAGCTGTGGCTCTGTTGCCGTGCCTGGCTGAGATCCTGCTCTCGCTGAGGCTCTGACCAGGCAGGGGAAGGTGGCTCTTGGTCTGCAGCTTCAAGGCTCCTGCAGACTGAAAGCACCAGTGCTCTCCTCCTTGCAGCGCGTGTTCCCCTATATCTCTGCGATGGTGAACAACGGCTCCCTGACRTACGACCACAGTAAGGACGGGCGCTGGACGGAGCTGGCGGGGTGCACTGCCGACCTTCGGAACCAGAACCATGACACTTTCCTGGCAATTCGGTACTCCCGAGGCCGCCTGACGGTGAGATGTGGCGGACACCTTCTGCAGGGTGTCTCATGCACGTTAGAGGGGGCAGTGCTGAGGGGTGGGTGTTGCTGTGTCAGTAGGTGACCTGGAGATGGTTTTCCAGGCTCAACCACCTGCCCCTCTGGCTCCAAAAGAGCTGCAGGCGAGCAGGATGGCAGCGTGCGTTCTTGGTGTGACGCTCCCCTGGTCTTGCAGGTGATGACTGACGTGGAAGACAAGAACGAATGGAAGAACTGCATTGACATCGCAGGGGTGCAGCTGCCAACCGGCTACTTCTTTGGTGCTTCTGCTGGCACTGGAGATTTGTCTGGTGAGAGGGGGCTTTGCTTGCAGGAATACCTGCTGTTTGGAGCCTGGAATATACTGCTGTGGATGCATTGGATGGCTTTGATGGCTTCCTTTCCCTGTATTGTTAAAATCTTGAAACCCTGTTGGGTAGGGACGCGTGGCCTGAGAAAGGAAGCACCTAGGAGCTAAGGAACATCTCAAATTGCAGTTTGATACCTGGGGTGTGAGGGTGGCTTGAGAGGGAAGGAGACCTGGATGTGGCAGAGCACGGACCTAAGGTGCTCTGAGCGTGTGGACATCTCTCAGATCTTCTGACAGTTTGGTGCTGATGGTTGTTTCCTAGACAATCACGACATTATCTCGATGAAGCTATTCCAGCTCATGGTGGAGCACCCTCTAGAAGATGAGACTGTTGACTGGACCAAGATTGAGCCTAGTGTCAGCCTCCTTAAATCGCCCAAAGGTGAGTCTCTGGGCTTCAGAAACCTCTGGTAGAGCATTGGGATGCTGGGGCTGGACTCTTAAAGGCCTTTTGAAAGGTGTCAGAGCTGCGAGGCCCCGCAGGAGTGAGGGTGGGTCTGTCTCTGTAGCTGTTCTTCTCCTTGTAGACAATGTGGATGACCCAACGGGGAATTTCCGAAGCGGGCCTCTGACGGGCTGGAAGGTGTTCCTGCTCCTGCTCTGCGCGCTGCTGGGCATCATTGTCTGCGCTGTGGTGGGAGCTGTGGTCTTCCAGAAACGCCAGGAGCGGAACAAGCGTTTCTACTAGTGGAAGACCTGGGCCGTGGCCTGTGCCCAAACCCATCTTTTCTATGGGGAGCTGTAAAAACTGTGGTTTCTAAAAGCTGTTTCTGAGAAATATCAGAAGTATTTTCTTATCCGTCTGTTTGGCTGTAACCCCTGTGTGGCCCTCAGTGTCCCGCGGGTCGGACCAAGGAGGGTGATGCCCGCTGGGGCCCCCAGGGCTGCGGTGGGGGAGCCTGGAGGTTGCTCCCCCTGTTTTTCTGGCGCTCCCCCCGCCAGACAGGACCTGCTGTGCTGCTTGCGGCGGGGGGCCAGCGGCGGCGGGTGTGAATGTAAGGGGGCTGCGGGGAGGGGGCTGCGAGCAGGGCATTAAAGGACTGACACCACCTGCGGCTCTGGCTCTGTCCGGGGTGGGGAAAGGGGGGATCTGCTTGGAG
>JAYKAV010000302.1:49262-62581 GCA_035582835.1 Phoebastria nigripes | reverse complement strand
GGCGGGCGGGGGCGGCTCGGGGGTCCCGGCGCGGGGGGCGGGGGGTGTGTGTGTGTCCCCCCGCCGGCCGCTGACCGCCCCGCTGTGCCCCAGGTCCCCGCCGCTCCTGGGCCTGCTGCCCGGCAGGCTCTCCGTCTTCCCGCTCTTCTTCCTGGCCCTGCTCCTGGGCTTCGCCTCGCTGCTCTGGCTCCAGCTCAGCTGCTCGGGCGAGGGGCCGGCCCCCGGCGGCGGGCAGAGCCGGGGGGGTCCCCGCCAGCCCTGCCCGCCCCAGGCCCCCCTCCTGCCGGCGGAGGACGAGCCGTTGTGGGGTCCCCACCGCCTGGCGCTGCTCGTCCCCTTCCGGGAGCGCTTCGAGGAGCTGCTGGCCTTCGTGCCCTACATGCACCGCTTCCTGAGCAAGAAGAGGATCCGCCATCACATCTTCATCCTTAACCAGGTGGATCATTTCAGGTAGCGTCTCCCCTCGCCGCAGCGAGCAAAGGGAGCGAGGGGGCCCTTCTCCGAAATTCGGTCCCCGCTGCGGGCGCTGAGAGGGTCTCCCGTTTGCCTCTGGCGGCATGGAGAAGTGCAGGGCCTGGGCAGCGGGGAGTCGGGGCTGGGGCGTGATGTTCTCCTCAAATTTACTCACTCTAGAGCTTATAGAAGGACAAAGCGGTATTTTGCTTCTCTCTTCCTAAGCAAGAAGAGAATTATCTACCCCCAGATATTTCAGCTTTCTCCCCAGTGTCACAGGTCTATAGCAGCAAACATCTGGGGATGCTGAAATGGAAAGAAATACCGTGGGGTGTTTGGAAATGCCGTCGCTCACCCCCTGCTCGCTGTCGGGTACCTGCCTGCAGCCCCGGCGGGTGCTGTGCAGCTCCCAGCCGGCCTTGGGCAGGACGGGGTTTGCTGTAGCCCCTTGCTGTCTGCAGTGGCCAAACCCCTGCGTGTCGCCATTGGGCTCAGCGTGTGCTGCCTGCGTAGGCAGCAGCAGGGGTGCAGTTTCAGGATGGGCACCTAGCACTGTGAAGGCAGGGAATGCCGTGTTTGTGTGTGTCCCTGTTTGGGGACCGGTCGAACATTTAGTGTTGAGGAGCACGGGAGAGGGACGTGAAGGGGATGGCAGCTGCTGTGCGTGGCACTGAGTCCCCGGTCCCACGGCAGGTTTAACAGGGCATCCCTGATCAACGTGGGCTTCCTGGAGAGCGGCAATGACACCGACTACATTGCGATGCACGACGTTGATCTCCTGCCCCTCAACGAGCAGCTGGACTACGGCTTCCCGGAGGCAGGGCCCTTCCACGTGGCATCCCCGGAGCTGCACCCGCTCTACCACTATAAGACCTACGTGGGCGGCATCCTGCTGCTCACCAAGCAGCATTATGAGATGGTGAGCGTGTGGGTGGGATGTCCCAGCCAGTTTGGGGCAGGGGCTACGACACTGTCTTGGTGAACAGTCGTACATTTTGTGCTCCACGCTTGGGAAGGGGGGAAAGGAGTCAAAATGGTTCGGGGACAGAGCCTGCGGTGTGAGCTGGTGGGGGGCAGGAGAAGGGAGGCTGCACTGGTGCTCAGGGCTTGTGATGCTGGTGTCTGTCCTCTGTGGTGTGTGGAGTTGTGCTGGACCAGACCTTGGCCGGTACGATGCCCCTCTCATTTCAGTGCAACGGCATGTCCAACCGCTTCTGGGGCTGGGGACGGGAGGACGACGAGTTTTATCGACGTATCAAAGGAGCCGGTCTCCAAGTAAGGGGTACTCTGTGGCCTCCTAGGTTGAAATTGCCCTTCTCCTCATCTCCCCACCTGGCCCCTGGCTGTAGCTGCCCAGGTTGGGACCTGGGGAAGGCAGCCCTTCTGTGCTCCCCAGTAGCAGGCGCAGCAAGTTTTCCAGTAGCTTTACAGAAGCTTTGTTTTCCTTCCAGGTTCGCCGTCCCTCTGGAATCACGACTGGATACGAGACTTTCCAGCACCTGCATGACCCAGCCTGGAGGAAGAGAGACCAGAAGCGCATCGCTGCGCAGAAGCAGGTGAGACCTCAGTGTGGTCGAGGAGAACCACAGGAGATTCGGGTTGTGATCACCACGTGCTCTGAGCCGTCCTTTCTTGTGTCCTCCCCTGCCAGCTCTGCGCTCCCTCCCCAGGCACGGGGTGCTTCCCCCTCCGCTGGAAGCCAGTGCGGGCTGAATGGTCTTTCTCTTCCTCAGGAACAGTTTAAGGTGGACCGGGAGGGAGGTCTGAACAACGTGAGGTACCGAATCGAGTCACAGACAGCTCTGAGTGTGGCAGGAGCCCCTTGCACCGTCCTTAATATCTTGCTGGACTGTGACACAAGCGAGACCCCCTGGTGCACGTTTGGCTGAGCCCGTCTCCCGTGTGCCGGTTGTGTGCACTGTGCTTGTGCCGAGATGCCGGGGCTGCCGCCGAGCTGCTTGAAGCAGGCAGGATTTTTGCAGCAGACGAGCATGGCGGTGCTGGCGAGATGCAGAGGAACAGAAAGGGCTGGGAACCGGGCTTTGCTGGGACCAACAGAAGAGGCTGAGAGCGGGACTCTGCGGCATCGCTGTGGACACTGGTGCTGCCTCCCAGGGCAGGTGCAGGAGGCAGTTTTCCTGCGCTGGACGTGGCTGAGCTGCCACCCAGCTCAGAGGACAATAAAGAACTATCAGGGCACCTGTGAGTTGTGAATGCCCTGGGCCACACCGCGCCGTTCCTTTTTCCTGCTCCCTTCACCTTACTGGCTTCAGCGCACCCGTTTCTGGCTTGGCCCCAGCTATGCTCTGTCTGGACAGGTGATCTGCTCTGGTTCAGAGGCCAAGCCGGTCTGAAACGGGCTCTGAGTGAGAAGATGCCTGTCTTTCAGCTGCCAGGTACCCCCAGGGCTGTGCTGTGGTCGCTTCATTGCAGAAAGCGGTTGTGGTTGAGCCATGCCCTGAGCCCCAGAATCCGCAGCTCTGCTGGATGTCAGCAGTTGAGGTAGCCCAGGACTTCTCTCTGTGGAGTAAGGAGGAGAGTTCTGGCTGAGCTGCTCCCTTCCTTGCCTGCCTTCTGTGGCATGTGCTGCCTTGGCCTTTTTCAGGGGGTGTTGGAGAGCCTGATGTCCCCCCAGCAGCGCCGAGGGGAACTGGGATCTGCTCTGGCCCTGTATGAGGTGTCCTGGGAAAGGCTGGTGGCCAGGCTCACCACAGTGCTGGTGGGGCCGGGGCAATGGCATGGGTGAAGTGCGGGAATTAGGACGGTTGCCCGTAACCCGCCTGAGTCCAGGGGAACAAGAGCTTCCTTGGGCAAGGCAGGGGCTGGGACGCTCCCCTCGAGGTGGGAGCAGGAGGGTTTGGGTTGATGAGGGAGAGGCAAGGCTGTGTGGGGCCCAGGCTGCAGGTCTCACCCACTCGCTCTAGCTGCCTGGCCCTGCCTTGCTGCCAGGCTGGTTTCTCCCATGGTGTGGCAGGACAAGGACCTGGGCTGCCCCTTCCAGCAGGGCAGTGGGTATTTAGTTGCTGAGAGTATCAGTGCTGGTCCTCTGCTGCTGGTGGGGCCTGTGAGGGCTCTGTTTTGGGCTCAAGCCCCCCACTGTGGATGTGGCTTGTCTGGATCAGTGAATGGCTCGGGGAAGGTGCCCGGGCAAAGGGCTGTGGCAGCCTTGGGGTGCTGGTGAGCAGGAGGTGACCCGGGCAATGCACCCTGCAAACCCTAGGTCCCCAGGAGCCCAACCTGTGCGGTGACTTGGGGACCTGCTGCCCGTGGGAGGCCGCCGAAGCACTGACACTGTGCTGGGAGAGTGCTCTGGGACAGGAGACGAGGAGGAGGAGGAGGTGAATGTCCTCCCCTGCTGTTGGGAACGTGCCTGGGTGCTCTGCAGTGCCGGATCCAGGAGGTGCGGAAGCCGGGAAGGTCCCAACAGGTGAGGAAGGGCCCTGGGGGCTGCCAGTTGTTTGGGTTTGGTAGAAATCAGCCACACCAGCACCTTTTGCTGCGAAGTGGGATGTGTAGAGCTGGGCAGGAGGGGCAGGGGGGCCGCATGCCCTGCTTGGGACCTGGCTCTCGAGCCCCAGGCGGGAGCAGTGGCTGTGGAGCAGCGCCTGGTCCATGCCTGCTCGTGCTGGGAGTGAATGGGCTCTGTGACCTCTAGGATGCTGTCGCTCACCCTGATCTGCCGAGGGGTGGCAGAGATGCCTGCCGACTCTCAAGGGAGACCCCTGCCAGCACTGGGCTCCTCTCCTCCATCATCAGCCTGGCCTGGCCGCCTGCTTGGGCTGCTGGGTGAAATGGTGCTGTGCCGCTCCAGAGCGGAGGGTGCTTGGGCTGGCTCACAGATGATGCCATGTGTGGGACTGCACCGTGCTGGCTCTGGGGTCTTGGCACGCATTTTGGGTGCTGCTGCCTCCTCAAACTGGGCAGACCCAGCCAAGCAGCCGGTACCCCTGCATTTGCCAGTGCTGGCACCAGGCCCTCCGTGTTTCCTGGCCCCCTTCTGTCCTTGTCCCCTGCCTAGCACTTCCTGGAGCAGTGGCTTTGCTGGGTGCCTGCAGACATCACCAGACAGAAGCTGTCGCCATCCTGGGAAGACGAGCCGCCCCGGGGACATGGCATCTCCGGCAAGGAGTGCCAGGATGAGGGACACCAGAGCATCAGAGCCAAGTGTGGGGGTTGTGTACTGTGTAGGGGCAGTGGGATGGGGGGTCTGGAGAGATCTGGCGCTGTCTGCTCTCCATGCTGCTCTGGAGCTGGGTGAGGAGTCTGGAGCCCTGTGGCCTGGGGTGTGAGGGGGGCTGCCTCCTGAGGAAGGGGTTGAGGTGGCAGCGCAGGGCGGTGAGGATCAGGCTGTGCTGCTTTGCATCATCCAAGGTGCAGGCAGGCCCAGTGTGTCCTCCTGCCCGGTTCTGGGCCTGTCCTTGCCCCAGGGCGATGTAGGGGCTTGCTGCCCAAGAGCTCCAAATGGCCTTTCCAGCCTTGTGGCCCCAAAGCAGCACTGGTATCTGGCACAAAGATTGCAGGCAGGCTCGGACACACGGTGCACTGCCCTGGAGGTGTTCCCAGGACCCGTCATGTCCCTCGCTGCGGTCGGCTGGAGGGAGATGTTGGCGCAGTAGCCCCTCTCCTGTCTCTCCATCGCACAGGTTTTGGGATCGGCCACCTGTACGCCAGCCACTTATCAGTGCCTGAACCGCAGCCAGGGCTGGCGGAGGCAGATCAAAGTATTTCTCTGCACCGTTCAAAATAGATGACACAGTTTCGGGCAGGTTTCACAAAGATGTAGATGTGCAGAAACAGAGAGCATATGTGCAGCTCACACTTCGCTCGGTGCTAACGGCTCCTCTCCCGCTGCCTGGCAGCTATTTCTCAGCTCCGCTTGCAGCCCCCTCATCCTCTGGTTGCTTTTGTGGTAGAGGCGCCGTGCTGGAGACCCAGCTTCCTTTTATAGCCCTGAATGTGACTCGGAGGTCGCTCAGCTCCATTCCCCCCCCCCCACGCACTTCATTATTTAGCAATGGCCCAGCAGGAGGGGATGAGGTTTTTCCCCATCGCCTTTCTGCAGATGGATAACACCCTGCCTGCTGTCCCGGGAGCCCCGCAGAGCCGAGCCGGAGGCCTCCCAGCGTTCCCTTCCTCTCAGCAACCCTGAGGAGGGGGTCAGGATGCTTGGGGACAGAGAGACCCTGTGGAGTCCCAGCTCTGCCCCTCTGCCACCCTGCTTCTGGGGCCCAAATTGCTGTCAGCGAGGCCGTGCGGGGGCTGCCATGGGCATGGCAATTGGCTGGCTTTTATTGCCGGGTTGTTTTAAACCGGGTGGTGCCCGGAGCGGTTTGCTGGTGGCCACACGAAATTGCCATAGTATCGTGATGTGGGGAGGACCAGGGGACTGAGGTGAGCGGAGAGAGGGGGCTGGGGAAAAGCYGACGGGAGGCAGGAGCATCTCTGCCCAGGCAACGGGGCATCCCTGACTGCTGGAGTGTCCCGGGTAGGGCCAAGCCCCAGGGCCCTGCGGGAGCTGCCATCCCATGGAGAWGTGCTCAGGGGAGCGCAGCCTGTGGTGGAGACGTGGCAGCAGGAAACGGGGCAGACGGGAAGGAGGGGAGCGGCTGTGACCAGCACCCATTGAAGTCAGCCCAGCATCACTGCAACCTGCCCAGACCGAGGCCCCGGCGGGATGCCGTTACTGCCTGTCCCTCTGGCAGGGACCCAGYGGCCCCACGGGCTGCTGGGGGTGCCCCACGCGTGGCTGAGCTCCAGGCAGAGGGCCAGGGCCTCGCAGACGCATTCCTGGTGCCAGCGGGTTGGGAAACGGCACGGTTGCGAAGGGCCCCCCTATTCAGAGGCCACGTGTCCTGCCGCTCTGGCGTGCAGCTGGGCAGTGAAAAGGAGCCATGGGGAACAGGGAGGCTGGGGATGGAAGGAGAGGTTGCGTGCCTTGGCACCGAGGATAATGCAAGCATGTGAGCCTGACGAGCAGGGACCAGGGACAGTGTGTGTGTGTGGGTGAGCACTGGCAGCACAGCTTGAGGACTCTGGTGTGTGGTGGGGGGAGCTGGCAGTGAGCAGGGCCCCGGTGCACGAGCATGCCRGATGCACATGTCCCCAAACCCAGGCTGGGGACGGTGCGGGTGYGATCACTCCCCGGGGAGAGATGGGCACTGTGCACGGGCTGCTGTGGGGGATGGAGCAGGGTTGCTGCAGGCATCCCACTCCCTGAGGAGGCCGGGACGCCCGGTGACCAGGTCCGCCCCGTGCCTGGATCCCCGCTCCCTGCTCCTGGCACGCTGCAGGGGTGGCAAGTGACAAAACCGGCTCCCGGCCAGGACACGGCAGGGCTGATTCAGAGGGATGAAGCGTGTCATGTCTCACCGGCAGCAGGCCAGGTGCTGGGGTGGGTGGCAGCCCCACGGGGGTACTCCACGCCCCCCATGGCGTGCTGCGGCCCGTGGAGTGAGCTGTGCAGCACAGGCACCTCCGGCAGCTCCTGCACACCCATGGGTGCTGTGGCAGGGGGACATGGGGCTGTCCTGCAAGAGGAGGGTGCAGAAAGTGTCCCACGGAACTGAGACCCCTCTCCCCTCCGCGGGGGCTTGGTGCAGCCAACGAGGCTGAGCAAAACGCTTTTCTCCTGGCCCAGCCCGCGCCCGGGGTGGGCGATATAGCCTGCTCCTAGCAGCGCCCCCCCCCGCCACGGTGAGGGCCACCGGGGGCCGGCTGGTGGCTGGAGCCTCTACTGCCGGTCCCGGGTCTGCAGCTGAAGGGTTTGCGGGGGTCTCCCCACGCTGGGGGTTTGCGCAAGGGGTGCTCGGCGCTGCACGCAGCCAGCCCGCCCCGGGCACCGCCCTGACGGTGGGCACGGCACGGCCGGGCCGTCCCCCTTCCTCCTCCTCCTCCTCCTCCTCCTCCTCCTCCTCCTCCCGCCCGTCCCCGCCCCACCGTGCCGCCGCCGCCCGCCTCCGCGCCGCGATTTGCCGGTGCCGGCTCCGCCCGCTGCCCGCGCGGCCGCGGCCGAGGGGCGCGTTCAAACACGGCGAGGGAAGGAGCGGGGAGAGGAGGCGAGCGGGATCGCAGCGCCGCCGGCATGGTGAGTGCGGGCCCCGTGCGCCTCCCGGTGAGCTCCGGTACTCCCCCCGGTGAGCCTCGGTGAGCCTCCCGGGGAACCCCGGTGCGCCCTGATGCTCCTCCCGGTGCGCCCCTCCCCTTCCCCGGTGCTCTCCRTCGTGCGGTGCTTTGTCCCGGGCTGCAGCGCGCTCGGCCGGGCCCGGCCCTGGGGACCGACCTCCCCCTCCGCCTTCTCCGTGCCGGAAATTCCGGCCGGGCTCGGGGAGGGCTGCGGGGAGGCGCAGGGGGGGCTGCGGGGAGGCGGGCGCGGGGAACCCGCGCCCGCCTCCCCGCAGCCCCCCCTGCGCCTCCCCGCAACCCCCCTCGGTTCACGCCCAGAGGGGATGGGAAAGGGTTTGTGGCCGTATCCTGCTCGGGCAGGGCTCGACGGGGGCACGGCTGGGGTTGGGACCAGATCTCATCCACCACCCCGGGAAGGAGCCAGGCTGGCCGGACCGGTGTTTTGCCGCCTGGGGGGTGACACCCTTCCCGCCGCAGGCGGGACACCTTCGGGCTCCCCCGGCGCTTCCCAAACCTCCCACAACCTGACCTACTTCCTCGGCCGCCTGTGCCGGGAGGAGCTGCTGCGGGGCTCGGCTGAGCTGCTCTGGGGGGATGCCCCGGTGCTGGGGCCTGGATGCTCCAAGCATCCCCCCATGGGGACATCCCTGTCCCCCATCCCCGTGCACACCCGGTGGCATCACAGGCAGCCCGGACCTTCCCAGAGSGTCCATCCCTGCTGCCCTTCGTGGGGTGCTGATGCCCGGAGCAGGTGCTGTGCTCGTGGAGGGAGGTGACAGCGCAGGCCGGGAGCTGTCAGACAGGTTTGTGCGTGGCAGCAATTAAAAGCGGGGTGTTTGTTTACCCGGCGTGTGGTGCTGAGAACCAGGGCAGCTTCCTGGGTGTAACCCAGCCCGCGAGCCCTCGGCAAGGCTGGGAGCTGCGGAGGGGGGCTCTGCCTGGCCCCTGCCACGCTGGCCGTGTCCCCTTCACTGGGGCTGCCCGCGAAGGGCTGTGAGGCCCATTGTCCCCCTCCCCGGTGCTGGGGAGCTGGAGCCGAGGCTGAAGGCGTCCTCCCGTCCTTCCTCCCCTGGCCACCTGCGCAGGAAGCTGCATTGTCCCGTCCCCATCCTGCCCCTTCCCGCCGCCCTCCCGCTGTGTCCGGCCACGGGGTCCCCCGCACGCACGCAGCAGCTGGGCCGCGGCTGCCTCGTCCCTGCCCGGCGTTGGGGTGGGAGTGCCTGCGGATGGAGCGGGGCTGCAGGGAGGGCTTGGGAGCTTGCCCTGTGTGGTGCGGGAGCCCATGCCGTGCAGGAAGACTCCCTGTGGGGCAGGAGAGGTGCCCGTCCCCTGCACCCCCTGGGAAGGCTGAGCCAATGACCCCCGGGACTGGGCATCCCCCAGGTCATTTTGGGGAGGTCTCGGGAGGGTGTCCGGACCCTGAGGTCCCGGCGGGGTGGCTCGGTGCTGCCGGGCCAGGGCTGCTGCCAGGCCTGGGCAGGTGCTGCCGGCTCCCGAACTCGCCCGCCTGGCTGGGCGGCAGGTGCCTGTTTTGGTGGCGGCCCCGGCCGCAGGCGGGAGGTGGGGCTGGGTGTGGGAGGGAGGCGCGCTCCGCCATGGGGGGGGCAGCAGGCAGGAACCCCCGCCCCGGTGCATGCTGCGTGCCGGCGCCCTGCTTGCTCGGCTCCCAGCTCCCCCGAGGAGCTGCCCGGGACCTGGCAGGTCTCTCCCAGCACCAGGAGCCCAGGTCGGTCCTTGGGACCCCCCAGCTGGAAAAGGGGGTGCCGGAGGGGTTTGAAGTCCCGGTTGCCTGGCGTTGCTGACTTTGTCTCTCCTTCGGCAGTGCTGGTACCGGGCTTTTCTCTAATTCTCCATGGCAGCAGCACAGGGTCCTGTGACCTGTGAGCCCGACACCCGCGTCCTCGGCACCTACTTCTCCTCGGAGCTCGTCGGCAGCATGGGCAGCGTGGGCAGCCTGGTGGAGAAGCAGGATCTGTCCCCCCTGGAGCTGCGGGCCCCGCTGGGGGGCTCGCGGGGGCTTCGGCAGCCTGATGGCTTGCTGCGGAAGGGGCCGAGCCAGCGGGAGCTCTTCGGGTACCTGCATGGGGCCAAGAAGGAGACGCGGTCAGAGCGGAAGCACCAGACGTCAGGCGCCTGCTACAAGCGGGACTACGAAAGCGACCGTGAGAACCGGTCCCCCGAGCGCTGCTCCCGTGAGCATCACCGTGGGGCCGACTTCTCCAAAAGCTCCCTGCCCGAGAGGGGCCGCTTCGACAAGGTGAGGCTGTGGCTGTGGGTGCCGTGCTGGGTCCTGAAATACATCTGCGCGAGGATGGGGCTGGAGCACAATGGTCTGTGCCAGGGATGGGATGTGGGGATTTAAGGATGTCCAGGGTTGTGGGGCTGGGAGCGAGCGGGTTCTCCCTGGCTCTGGGCACCTGTGTGTGCTGGTGGGGGCTGTTGGGTTCATCCTGACCGCACTCTTGTTTTTCAGTGCCGTATCAGGCCCTCAGCCTTCAAGGCAGTGGCTGGGAGGGGGCTGGTATCCATGCAGGGCCTGTCCTCGTCCAAGGGGCAGAAGCTGTCCAAGAGCAATGGGAGCCTGCACACACTGCTGTCGCAGAGCAGCACGGCGGCCTCACAGCATGGCCCGCTCCGCACCCACCTGCTCCATGCCATCAGCCTGGATGAGGCCTCCGACTCCAGCCACAACTCCATCCAGAGCTTCCCCTCCTACGGCTCCCGCCTCAAGCCGGCCCAGAGCCAGTTCAGCGCCTCCATGGGCCACATCAACCACATCGGGGGCTCCTTGGACAGGGTCTCCCGGAGCCCCAGGGACCCCCTGGCCCCCGAGAAGGCACCTCTGTCCTGCAAAAGCATGGCCACGCTGAGCCGGCTGCAGAGCCCCGGGGAGCCCCCGCCRCCTTACGAGTTCACCTACTCGCTGGAGGACGCGGTGAAGCAGCTGGAGGACCGGCTGCAGGAGACGGGAGGAGAGCTGCGGCAGCTCAAGAGGAGCCTTAGCGAGACCGAAGACCCCTTCACGCAGGTCAGCCGTGGGGCTGGGGCTGCGCTGGGTGCCCCGGGCAGGGGCGTGGGGCAGTGGTGCCTGGGTGGAAGGAATGGTGAAGGAGCTGGTGTCCTGCCATGGTGGGCAATGGGCTGGGAATGTCCAAGCGCAGAAGGACCCAACATCACGGGACCTTCTGGGATCCCTCCCTGGGGCTGCCCTGCACAGGAGCAGGCTATGGACCCTCACCAGTGTCCACCTGTGCTGGCAGGTGTTTGAGGACAAGCAGCGGCTATGGCTGGACGAGCTGGAGGATCTGAAGCAGATGTATGTGGCCCGGCTGCAGCAGGTGACGCAGCAGGCACAGCGCGGGCAGCGGGCGCTGCAGCTGCAGCTCTACAAGGCGCAGCAGGAGAAGAAGCGGCTGCAGGAGGAGCTGAGCATGCAGCAGTGCCAGTGCGAGGAGCCCAAGCTCCGGCAGCCCCAGGGCGAGCGTGTCAGCCCCAAGCTGGAGGAGACCAAGTGGGAGGTGAGTCCCCTTCCTCCCCTCCCTGTTGCCACCCTCCTGGCCGTGGAGCCAGGACAGGGGCAGTGGTTCCCTGCTCTGGTGTCACTCATGGCCACAGGATGGCGGGGGACGAGCCAGGTGTGATGCTCGTGGTCTCCCAGGGATGCTATGGTGACAGCCTGGGGTGCTGCCATCCCTGGGATCCTGCTTCTCCAACCCTTCCTCACTGCTTGCCCGTGGCCTGCAGGTGTGCCAGAAGGCAGCGGAGATCTCCCTGCTGAAGCAGCAGCTCCGGGACACCCAGGAGGAGATGGCTCAGAAGCTGGGTGAGATCTTCAGCCTGAAGACGCAGCTGCGGGAGGCCAAGGCGGAGGTCCAGGCCAGGGACTCCCAGCTGGCACAACTGGCAGACTCCTTCCAGAGCCCCCCGGAGCCCGGTGCCTTGCTGCCGCTGGGCGACGACCCCATGCCGGTGTGCCAGGACTTCCCCGGCTGCGAAACTGATGACTCCAAGTGCCGGGGCCTTCACAGCGACACGGCGGAGCCCCTGGAGCGGCAGGTGGAGTGGCTGTGGGCAGAGCTGCTGCGGGAGCGGCGCCAGGGCCAGCTGCAGGCTGTGAACTTTGAGCTGGAGAGGAAAACCTGGCAGGAGGAGAAGGAGAAGGTGCTGCGGTACCAGCGGGAGCTCCAGGCCAGCTACATGGAGATGTACCACCGGAGCCAGGCGCTGGAGCGGGAGCTGCGGCAGCTGCGGTCAGAGCCCAGGGACGTCGGGGCTGACTCGCCGTGGATCGAGCGGGTGGAGTCCTCGAAGATCTGAGCAGCGGGATGCTGGCGGGACTGTGAAGGGGGAAGGTCTCTTGCTGCTGCAACGGGATGATCTCAGGGTCTGCACAAGGACCGGCCGCTCGGCACTGCCCTGGGGTGAAGGACTGATTGCAACAAGGGAGCTTTTCCTTCTTGCAGTGCTTCAGGCCCTTCTGGGGGGGGGGTGTCTGGAGACGGGGGGTCATCTGTGCCAGGGTGGGGGTCTTGCATGTGCCCCGTGCTCTGACTCCAGGAGCGTTTGCTGTGATTCCTTCTGCCACGAGGGCAGAAACCAAGCACCCTGTGAGACATTCCCTGTCCCTCCTGCTCTGCCGCCCCATTCCCTACAACCCATAACTTAATGTCTTGCTAAGGAGAGGCTCGAGCCCTGTCCCCAGCCCCAGTGCCTTGCTGTGGGGTTCCAGCTGCTGCTCGCAGTGGCTGCCCTGTCAGCTGGGTCCTGGAGCCAGCAGTGCCCTGTGCCTGGACCAGGTGGTATTGCTGCCACTGGGAAGGCAGAGAAGGAAACCCTGACAGATGCTGGTACTGCTGGGAGGGGGGGCAGCTGCCCCAGCACTTCTGTTGGGGCTTTCTATGTCACCAATATTGGGGCTGCTCTGCAATGGAAGGTGGTTAATGCAGCTTCCCTGCAGGGAGCCCTTGAGCTGAGAGGGGTGAGTGCCTTGCGCAAGGAGGGATGGGAACCTGGTGCCCTGCCACACTGGGAGGCCTTTGGGGAGGGGAAAGAGGACAGGGGCAGGGGGCTGGGRTGCTCCCCAAGCTGGGGAAGAGGCTAGGGTATCCCCACATCGCCCCTCCCAGGGTGGGTGAGGGGTAGCTGAGGAGCTGGGCCAGTGCTGGGGGAGACCAGGTCGAGGCGCGCTGGAAGGAGCCCTGCTCTGTAACAGTGGAACTATGTGAAGGCCGGGCCTGGCCTTTCCTGCAATAAACCCGGATTTCATTCTTCTGGCCTCTGCCTTTGCTTTCGTCCAGCGCGGTGGGGGGTAGCGGGGCTCCCAGCCTCCTAAGGGGGGCGCGGGCTGRCCTGGGCCCTGCTGCGCCCGGGGAGGGGTCCGCGGGGCCTCCTTCCCTCTGGGGTCCCCCCCACCCCAGCTGCGCTGCCAGACCCAGCGCCCGCCGGGGAGCCGCCGCGTCGGGGAGGGAGGCGGCCCGGGGCTGGCGGTACAACCAGTTGGGGCATCGCAGCCGGCTGAGTCACGGCAGGGCCGGGGCCTGCGCGACCGGCTGGGGCCCGCGGGGGCGGGCRGACAGGCTCCCGGGGCGCTGCCGCCGGGACAGGCCTCCCCGCCCCCGAATGGTTTAACCCGGCCAGGACACCCCCCACCCCCCCCAACGAAAAAGACCACCCCCGTTCCGTCGCGGAATGGTTCGCCCGGCCCGGCTTAACGACGCCTGGACGTACACACACACACACCCCCC
>JAYKAV010000302.1:21618-49162 GCA_035582835.1 Phoebastria nigripes | reverse complement strand
CCGGAGCGCAGACGCCCCCTGGCGACGCGGCGGCCTCCAGCCGTGCCAGCCCCCCGCGCCAGGCCGGGGCTGCCCCCCCCGCAGCGCCGCTCCCCAGGACGGAGGGCCGGGACCGCGTCCTACAAACCCACAGACACCTTTATTCACCCCCACGGCGCTCACCACCCCCCGTCAGTGCCCTCGGCGGCGTCCCCACAAACAGGGGGACGAGGATGCACCACCACCGCCCCGCGGGGCGCAGCCTGTCCCCGGCTCGTCACAGCGGCAGGGGCAGGGCCCCCACCTCCTCCAAGCACTCATCGTAGGTCTCCTGGTACTCCTCGTGGGGCTTGATCATGATAACGCAAGTCGGGCGCTTCGAGCCGGCTGCGGCTCCCAGGTCCTGCGGGAAGAGAGCGAGGCCGTGGGGGAGGCTGGGGGCTGCCGGGTCCCCTCCCCGAGACGGGAGGGCTGACACCCAGCCAACATGTTTTGTGCCCTGGTCTAGCACCGGGAAGATGCCTCTGCCAGGCCCTCAAGCCCCAGCCCGGGAAAAGAACCCTGTTCCCAGCTTCTCCCCTACATCCCGGAAGCGAAGTGTTGGGCTGGCACCTGCCTCACGTGCCATACTCCCTCCCCAGGGCAGGGAGCCAGGGTCTGCAGAGCTGCCTGCACTGGGGGTGAAGTCCCAAAGATATGACCCCCCCCCAACCTCCAGTCTACAAAGGGGGGGGGATGTCCCACAACCACCACACCTTGGCCAGTGCCTCGTTTCTACAAGCAGCCAGGTCCCAGCTCACAACTAAAAGGGGAAAATGCACCCTGGCTCCGTCCCGCAGAGCTCCCATCCCCAAATGCTGCAGGGACTCGACTAGGGCAAATGGTTCTGTGGTCCCACAGTGAAACACTTCCACACCTGTGCCATGACCACTCATCCCTCTCGTGCCCTGCCCACGGACAAGCACCGGGTGCTTTACTCAGGCACCAGATCTGCGCCTCCCCGGGAAGGCTCCTGTCACAGCCCGGGCCGGGCGCTGCCCACCGGGTTCCCTTTCGCTGGGGCTGGTTCCTCCCGGCTGCGCAGTCCCAGCCCCTCACCGATTTGGAAGGGACGTATGCGTAGGGGAGGCTCCTGTCCTCGCACATGATGGGGATGTGGCAGTACACATCGATAGGCAGCGTGTCGCCGGCCAGCACCGTGATCCTGCAGGGGAAAGCCCGTGTCAGCGGCGGGGCCGGGCCGGGCCGGGCCAGCGGGGCCGGGGCAGCGCTTACCCCTTCTCGCCCTTGTTGATGAACTTCTGGACCTCCTTCACGCCGCGACGGATCTGCTTGTGCTTGGCCGCTGCAAGAGAATCACACCGTGAGGGGGCTGCGCCGCCACGGCCCGGCCCCTGCCATGCCCCGGCCCCTGCCAGACCTTTCCTGATGCACTTGTAGAGCTTGCGCGTCAGCTTGCGGGAGGCGAGCGGCTGGGCGATGGGGTTCAGGTAGTCGAGCTGCTCCCGGTACGAGCGCTCGGGAGTTCCCTCCGCCTCCGCCGCCGCCTCCGGCTGCTTCTCCCGCGCCATGGCCGCGCCGCTGCGCGCTTCCGCTTCCGGGGCACGCGCAGCCCGGAAGGCGTGACCGGCTGCCGCCAGCTCTTTGCCAGCCAATCGGCAACCCCCTCAGGCGCTGCCCGCCCACCGCGCCGGCCAATGGCGAGCGGCGCCTTCCCACCCCCGGCCGTGCGGCCTCCAGGCCTGCTGCCGGCCCCCCCCGCAGCCCCAGGCCCCTCGCCCCGCGGCTCCCTCCCCGCCCCGCGGCTCCCTCCCCCGGCCCGGGTGTCAAACAGGCGGGGACAGGCTTTCAACACGGGCCTTTACTGGGGTGCGGTCGGCGCTGGCCCCCCCGGCGGGTGCGGGCCGGAGCACCGCGGGGCTGCGACTGCCCTCCCGGCCTGAGGCGACACGGGGCGGTAACGCTCAGCCCGATCCGAACCCCACCACAGCAACGCTGCAAACGCAGGGGGAAGGCAGCGCACAACAGAGCTCTCCTGCAGCGCGCCGGGGGTACGGCCAGCCACCTTCACGGGGCTGGGCCCCGATTCATCCCAGCTGGTCACAAAGATGATTTTCTCCCCTTTTTTTCGTCCCAGGGAACCTCTTCTCACTGCAGGGCTACGCTGCTGCTCTTCCCAGGGAAGAAAGGAGGCTTCCCTTCCAGTGCCCCTCCTAGAAACCGCTTTGTTCTTTATCCCATCAACCTGGCAGCCACCACTGGGTGATAACTAGGTCTGCTGAAGGCCACGGCTGCAGTGTCAGCACATCCCCTGAGCCCCAGCAGAGCTCTTGAGCCAGGGGGACAACACCGCTCCAAAAGAAACAGGCCTCGGACATGGCTTGTTACCTTCTCCCCCACCCCAGCCTGTCCCTTGAGCACAGGAGGGCTTCACCCAACATCTGCAGCTGCTCCAAGACCTCTCGCTGCATCTCCATGGCCATGCGGTGCACGTGGTGGTTGAAGCTGTTGTACATCACTGCATTCTGGAACATGAGCATGAGGTCACGCTGGAACTGGACCATGGACTGAATGTGTCCCTTTGACAGTCTTCTCTTTATGCTGGTTAAATCCATGGGTCTACAAAAGACAGACAGAAGGAGAACTAAATTGCAACCCAGGGCCAGGCATTCTTCAGGCTCTGCATGAACGTGCTTATTCTCGTTTCAGCATGGCCCTGAAAGCACAGCTATTTTCAAACAATTTTATTGCTCAGGACAAAGAGGGGGAATGAGAAATGTTCTTCTAAGTCAGAGACAAAAGTAAGTTCAGCCAATGCGACACTTGCTATCCAATCAACTTGGCAGGTCATTAGCAGTCACCTCTAAAAAAATTTGATGTTGAGCTCCAGAGAAGGCAAGCAGAGCGATTCTAGTAATTAGTCTTCATGAAGTCAGTCCAGGTCTTAGTGGAGAAAGAAAAGTTACTAAAATAGGTATCTATTAAAACCCCTTAAAATCGAATGGTGCCACTAGCAAAAATAGCAGTGCTGATAAGAGGAACATGATGGAGAATAAATATTACTTCCCTTATTTTGACAGAATAAGAAAATGAATGGCTGCAGAGAGGGCAACTGTGACTAGAATAGAATATGATTCAGCTCTGAAAAATGCCCTTAATCTCTCTGGGAAATATTCTTATGACCCACTTCTCCACTGAGAGTAAAACATCTGGGGAACAAGCAGTGGATGAGGAGAGGGTATTGACTGAGGCACATGCTTCCAACATGGGGAGAAGAGACTGCTGAGCTGCAGAAGCTGAACCCCCTGCTCAGGCAGGGTTTAACAGCTTCATGGACTGTGCCTGGAGTAAGTCAGCCATGCAATGCCGGCAAAGGGCAGGCACAATTCCTATCAGCTCCAGAGTCAGTGCAAGCTTCCAGGTTCTAATCATCCAGAAGGCAGTTTTAACAGAAGAAATCAGTGGGAGATGCTGGTGACAGCCAAACTCTGGAAAACGAGGAAGGAAACCGTCCCACTGGCCCTTTGGAAACCAGAGAAGACAGAAAAAACAGAGAGAAATCAACTAGCAAGCACTTCCTCCACAAACTCACCTCTTTACCACATCCCTGTATCCAGGGGCTTGTTTCTCTGACACCGCCTTCAGGAACGGGCCACTGTATCTACAGGGACAAGCACAAAGAACAACCTCTGTCCGCCTCTCTGCCAAAGACAACATCGCAACACGAACCAGTGCTTGCCTCTCCCTGCTTGCTGTGAGGGCCATGGCCGACTAGCAACAGCCAGTATTCGGTGGCTGGCACGACGAGGCATGGGAGGAGGCTGAGCCCCTTGCTGAAGCTGGCTGTGCCAGCTGTGTAGGAAGCAACATTTGGGCTCTGCCACATTAAGCAGAGGAAATAAATATGCAGTGTTCTCTCCAGCTTTGCAGCATGCAGCTGTTCTTGCTGCGAGGACAGCCAGAAGCAAAGCCATGGAGAGACAAGCCAGCCTGTGGTGGCTGTTGTGGAGGGGAGGACAAGGCCTGGTGACACAGGAGCTGGAACTCAGGGCAATGTGTACAGGAGCCATGTCAATCCAACCCTTTGCCCCCGCATACCTGTGACTGGCTATCATCTTCCAGATGGACAGGAGAGTTCTTTTGAAGAGCAAATGCTGCAGGGGGTTATCCCAGCTCAGCTGCACCCTGTGGAGGGAATATATTGCCAGATCATCACACTTGAGACAAAGTAGGAGGTGGCAATTCTGCTAGCACCCACCACATCCAGGTGGATGAAGCGCAGAGATCCTTTGCTGTAGCTACGCAAAGCCTTTCAGGATGAGATGGTGGAAGCGTTCTGCATCTGAATGTACAGCTAAACATCCAGAATGCTGGAAGATGCCAGGCAATAGGTAGAAACAAGATCTGAGCTGAGCAGCTCTAAAGGGCAGGATCAAGTTGGATAGAAAAGCTCATGCTATTCTGCAGTTCAGAACTTTACTGAGGTGGTTTTTATTCAGTTTCTCATCCCAATGAACTATGGTTTTCCTTCAAAAGGCAGCCCAGGYGATCACACATGTGGCAGAGCCTGCATGTGACTGACACGCCTGCACCTGCCTAAAGCAGGCTGGTAATGCCTCTCTTAGGAGCTGGACTGGACATTGCCTGACAAAGCATGATGCCCAGCTCACACAAGGCCTAGCTGCCTTGAGGAAACATGTATTTTCCATTTAATCTCTTATTTAATCTCTACTCTTCTCACTTCAGCTTAGGATCAATGCCCAAAAATGCTAGCAGATCCACAGAGATAGCACAAGTTACCTCCTTCCCTCCTGTCCTCCTCGGCTATCTCACCTTCCTGGAGGTGACCTGTGCCATACACTTGTTCTCATGTGAGACAAGGGAAACAACTCTGTTCTGCTGCGCCTGCAAGAGAGCAGACTGAACTACTTACAGCTGTGTGTTGGCAGGACTTGTGGAGTCCAGCACAGGGGCTGCAGAGGTGCTATCACTATCATCTTGATCCTGGGCCTGATTACTCATCTCCTGTGGATGCAGCTCACCTAAAGCTTCTTCTCCAGGTGTCTCTTGAGTCTTGTCCTGATGAGCACAGAAGAAAAGGAAGATACGTCTAAAATGGCAGCCCATCACCTGAATCCTTTATCTAGAAGCTAGCCTGCTGCACATCCCTTTGCTGCATCCAGTCTCAGCTGGGAGCTAGCTCACTCTCTGTTATTCTGGAGGATGATGTTTCACCTTATTCAGACCTTCACTGTGCTGCCCAGCACTCCAGTAACAGCTGGGTCTGATCTCTTGGATCATAACCACCTCTAGCTTACACAAACACTGTGGAGCTGACTGGTGCCCAGTGTTGCGCCTGTCTGCTTTTCTGGGAAGAGTCATGGATGTGAGAGGGCAATCAGGAGCTGAGGTAAGACTGCCTCAGGCTTGTTAAAGCTCACGACACAGATAACAGGATCCCCTAGAGTGCAACAAGGCTGTTTCCTCACAAACTCCCACATGAATATGACAGAGAATAGACTCAGCCAGGAAGGGGAGTGTTGCTGTTGTTGTAGTGATTTTCCAATAAAATGTAGAGTGACAGGTGCAGGGAGAGAGGCTTTTTGGCGTCTAGAAGTGGGATTACGTGCAGTGGCACGTGAGAATCCTCAACAGATCTGAAGCATGGAGCAGACTCCTCAGGAAGAAAGTGGACACTGTGCTGTGTTTGGCTTTGACCACTGGGAGAACTGCGAGGGAACTGCTGGGAATAACACCGTTGTGGCTGAACAGGTGAAGTGCGAGAACCCTGAAAGTTATTTCTGTCTCCAGTGTTTGCAAGGGAACATATGTGAGTGTGGAAAAATGGCACTGTTCTTCCACTGCTGTGTTACCTGACCCACTACACCTCGCAGGCTGGTAGGAGCCCACAGCCCCCCTAGACACAGGACTGATGTAAACCCAGGCTAGACAGCGCCTGCTTCCAAGACATGACGGTCTCTAGGGGCAGATGGTTATTGCTATCACAGCCCTGTGGGCCTGAAACCAGCCAAGCTGTGTGCTGCATAACACAGCAATTAGAGCAAGGCAAGTATTCCAGTCTTGCCTTAAACCTGAAAGCAGACTGCCAGCTCTCATGAGTCACCTTTACACTGCCAAGGAGCAATTCCTCCAACTCGCATCTGAAGGTTTTATCTGTAACAAGCTTCCTGTTCATAAAGATACGTACCCATACATAAAAAACATCCTTCCCCTCATAGATTTCTTTTGCATTCCCCTCTCTGCTGTCTCTTCCTCTGTGTCCCCATCTTCCCACTCGGAACCTGGGACTTCCCCATCTCTTCTAGAGCTGATTTCCTTCACTGTCTCTCATCCAGGACCAGAGGCTCTCTTAGGACCACCTCTCCCCTACCTCTCTTCCTGGGAAGTGTTCTTTCTCATCTGCCAGGATGTGTAGTTGACTTTYGTCTGCTCTTGAGACTGCTGTCCCTGTGGTCTTTTCCTGGCTCCTCAAATCTTCCCCATCATCCTGCTTCCCAGAGCCACAATAATCCCACCGAGTCTGTGATGGCTCTGTGCTGCTAATGCGGAGAGGTTCCATCATCTGGGTTACCTACAACACAAGAGATTTATTGCTTCAAATTGTGAAGGCAAGAGGAAGAAGAAATAAGCAGCACAGATGCTATTTTTGCTTTCACTCACGAACGCCTTTCCATTTTTAGGAATCCCTGCAAAACCTTCTGATGAAGCCCTGTGTTATTATTACAGTGTCAGTTCACCGACATCTCTGTGCTTTAGGGTGAGCTGTGTTTTGGCAAAGCAGCTGCCTGGTTGCAGTGCCAGCTTTAAATGGGAGAAAGGGCTAGGCTTGGGATAGGAAGCAAGTGAACTCGGGGCATCTACTCCTCCCCCAGACTGTTTCTGTGCGTAGGGATGGTGGAGGCCCTGAAAACCCTGATGTTTCAGGAGGGCCTGAACTATGCTGCCCACTTTCCTGTCATCCAAACGGCCCTACCTCTGAGAAGAACTGGAGAAGACTGTCGTCTTCACATGGCCTCTCTGCCTTTTGATAGTCTTCACTATCATCCCCCCAGAGAGGCTCACTGAACTCCAGCTCGCAGTCTGCCTCTCGGCTGCTCTCCTCTAGCTTCCCCATGGCCACCTCTTCAGTATTCCTCCAGCTCCCCACGTCCAGATCCAAGCTTGAATCCCAGCTGAGAAGCGACTGGAAGTCACTGTTCTTCTCTGACTCGCTAGGAGACTCCGACTCAGACTCCCACCACACCCAGGCATGGCCCATCTGCAAACAAATATAAAGAGAGAAACAGCAATTTCTTTGTACCCTGATCCAGAACTGCAAAGCCCAGCTCATTTCCTGACATACTCAGAGAGCCAAAGCATGGGAAGGACTCTGTGAGGCAAGCAGCCTACACCTGAGCCCACACTTGACAGCATGTGTCAGGGCTGTAGCTCTGCAACACACACTACCATTTCAGAGCAACTGACTTTCACGTTTTCTGGTGCTTTTGCAGTGCTGCCTGGGGGTCGGTGGGTTACTGTGCTCGGGGGATGCTGAGCTGGTTAGGAGCATGCGGCTTTGTCAGATACTAGATGTTTAAGGTGCCAAAGGCAGCCAGCAGCAAGCTCAAAACCAAGTCATGCCAGGGCTCCTGAGCTGCTGACAGTTGTGAAAAGCTAGTGACTCCGAGGACAACTCATTGAAATTCCCTTTGCTGCCCCGTGAGAACTTTTTATACTGGAAATAACTTATTACGAACACCACAGAAACTTTGTTTTGAAAGTGACATATGTGATTTAGCTGGATGGTGATATATTGTGTACCTGAGCCAGAAGAATTATAACCATGCACAGTCACACGCTGACAGGGGACAGTTCTACACATTCCAGAAAATAAAAGTTAGCATTCTCTTAAGAAGGAAGAAACCATTCATTTCATCTCTGTTCATTAGTCCATGCCTAAGTGTCTTCTACTGTACAAGTCTACTATGATTTCTCTAAGTCTGGGGAATTGCTCACAGAGTCACAGTAACAACAGTAAATGGCTTTTAGAAAAATCTGTGTCTTGCCACTGAACTCAGCTGCCTGGATGCTGTACCTATGGAGAATTCTATGCATTAATTAGCAGTGTCTTTAGAGTTTTCAGTTAATTATGTACAACCTAATTTTTCTGGAATTTTGAACAAGCACATTTCTCACTGACTTCCTTTTGCATTCTCAGGACTGCTACAAATAAAGCTTACGGTGCATACCTGGGAGAAATAAGGAATCCATTGGGTTTGGGATGAGAAAACTTGTTTGCTTATTTTATGAACTTACAAGCAGAGCTGGGATCTGAAAGGCTGACCTTCTGAAACCTCTTTCAAAGTTAACTTCAGCGGAAGCAAATAAAATTTGATGAGGTAAGAGATAACATTACCTACTCTCCGCTTCCAGCTAAAGGAGTTGGGCAAACTGTGATTTCATCTGAAGAGGAACCCCATGCCTAAAGCACTTTCCTGCACGATCAGCAGAGCTGGCCGCACATGCAGAACCAGCCACTGCAGCTCAGCTGAAGAACAGAAAAGCTTTAGCCTCAGGTAATTACTTGTGATCATCTTTCTGTACTTCAGTTGAGAGGGATAAGCATTTTAAAATCAGGAAGCCCAGGGAACTTGGGCATAAGCACCGATTAAAAAGATTTTCGGCCTTATGTTCAGTTTTACTAAATCTTGGAAGACTCAAGACACCAGAGCAGAACAGCAGCATTAGTGCAAGACAAGCGGGATGAGTGAAATAATTACAGACTGCTTAATTCCATACCAATTCTGTACAAAAAGTAAGGGACAAAAAGATACAGACTTCAACTTTTAATTAAGAACTGCCTGACAGTTCTTAATTATGTTGGCTACATAAGTCACCAGCAAGGAATCATTATCAAATTGGAAAATTTTAGTTCACTCTGCAGAGATCAGACACTGCACAACCCTCGCAGATATGAGAAAAAGCTGTTAGAAATAAAAAAGACGGCCTTTAAAAGGAACTTACATGTCAAAACAAGAAAAATGATAAAAGCCTGAACTCTAGTAAATGAAATGTAGAATCCACAAAAAAGTAGGCAAAAAAAAAAAAAAAAAAAAAATTGAAGAACAATTTGCTAAAGACATAAAAGCAAATAACAACAACAAACCTCATCAAAAACATCAGAAGCAGAGAGCTGCCAGATGATCACTGGGAATGACGCATGATCAGTGCCAAACATCTCAGCGGAAAATAGGGCCAGTTGGAAAAACCAAATTAATCATCATTATCAGCAGTTGCCACAGAGGAGATCACACGAGACTTTCTCTTGGGATGGGTCTGAGAGACTGTTTCTAATTAAAATGTCAATGGGGAGGTTTTAGAACAATTTGAGTAAACCTTAGAACCAGTTGGGATTTACTCATGAGTCCTAAAAAAGCTTAAATATAACATGACCAAACCTATGTTGTGTAACCTGTCATTTTACATTAGCCACAGCACAAGAAAACCAGAAAGATGCGATTGTTACATGTGCCTGTAAAAGGGTGGATGTTGGGAGATGCTGCACAGTAAGCCTGAGCTCTGCACTAGACAGATTAGAACAAAGTGTTAGGAAGAACAGAATTAGTAGGTCAGAGCATGAGATGATGAATTGGGAAAGAGGCAACGGGGCTCTGTAGAGGAAAATCATATCTTAGCTTTTTAAAGATCTTAAACATTGTTAAAGGCTATTAAAGTGTCATGGGGCAAGAGAAAAGGCTCTTTGAGGGAAAAACACCTGGTCAAAAGAAGAAACCAAGGGTAGGAATGAACAGCAGTGCTTTCTATAACRAAAGTGAGTTACTAGCGGGCATGATAAAGGTTCTCCCATGTGCTGCAACTTCAGTTGTTCAACTCGGAGAAAGACAGGGCAGAGGTGTTACAGAGGAGATGGAGCCAGACTCTTCTCAGTGGCCAACAGCAAAAGGAGAGGAGGCAGTGACAACAAGCTGCACTGAAAGTAATTCAGATTGGATATAAGGTAAATGTTTACTCCATGGGGGTGGGCAAGCACTGAAACAAGTTGTCCAGAGGGGTTAGGGAATCTCCATCCTTGGAGATTTTCAAAACTTGACTAGGCAAGGCTCCGAGCAACCTGAYCTACCTCTGAAGCTGGCCCTGCTTTGAGCAGCAGGTTGAACCAGGTAAATGCTCAGAGGTCCCTTCCAACTTAAATTATTATTTGATAAAATACCAGAAACCAAAAGAAACCAAATGTAACTTTTTGTGCTATGAACTTAACAACCTGTAATCTCTGGAAACTGAGGCCATAAAAATTCAAATCAGAAATTTGTTCCCAATTTCAGTAGTGAAGGAAAATTAACCAGTAAGCAAACCAAAGGATTCTACATTTCTAGCATCAAACGTAGAGTGATTCTTGGTGGAAATATAGCTCAGCCAAACATGGGACTCAACACAGCAGGCACAACCAACTTCAACACAAAACTTGTGAAAATCAAGAGCTCTTACTAGGTAAGGTAACAATCCCTCTGGTCTTAATCGCAGTGACTCAGTTTCCTGCAACTTCTGTGTCAGAAAGCTGCGCCCTGTACTTGCTGCATGAAGAAGTGTAGACCACTCCCAGTGGCTGTAAGTATCAGGAAGGATAACATTGTTTTGTTTTTTTTTTCCACTGGAAGGTCATGGGGGCAGAAAATATGCAAGGTCATATGAGCAGAAAATAAGAAGGTGACCTGAAAATTGTCAGATAGAACTTAAAACTCAGTTAAGCATCCATGTTGCTGAGGAAAAAGAACTGTAATTTCCAGCAGAGAGAAACAGTTCACAAGCTCCAGTGTGAAACCAGGTACTAGCATGCCTACAGCTGCTGGAATGACAGGAGATTCTCACTCTGACTAAGCGTACCCTTTACAAATCTCTGAGGAAAGAATGTAAGGTTCATTTCAATACATTGGTCTCTTAAGGAAAGCTCCAACAAGACTGTAGTATTTAACTTCTCATGGCTAGATCTCCTGTTTCATCACAACAGTACCATATTCTCACACACTCAAGCAGGGAATCTTCCCCTCCATCCAAGCACTATGCAACATTCCCACGATTAACAGACTGTCTCTAATGTCAAAGCTCTGCCGTGCTTGTGTGCTATACAAACAACTGGAAGAGAGCTGTATTTGCAGATATTCAAGACTGGTATGCACCCTTGTACAAAACCAGGGTTCCTCATGGCAGAGAGCTGCGATGCTCAGTACACTGCACACTGTACACTGGATTTGTTCYCAGACTTTAATATACATACACATTTACACATCACTAGTAAAAATCTGTACACTTCACATTACAGTACATACGAGCCACCAGTTGCTAGCTAACACCAGAACACTGATGAAGCCCAAGACGACTGCCCTAAAACAGGCAGGGGGGCTAGTCTTCCCCTCCGGGGAAGTTTCTTTGGGTTACACATTCYGACGAGACACTGCTTTCCAGAGGGGCAAGCGAAGAAGGTGGACCAGGTCCCAGAAATGGACCTGCAGCTTTTCTTCCTCCTCCAACAGCTGTTAACAGCATCGTGCTTGCACTCCAGCTCTGGATGCCAGGTGCTGGGATTTTCTGYCTGCCTGCAGCATCATTTCTTCATCTTCATGTCTGCCTCGATGGCACAGCGACGCCCTCTGGTGCCGCCGTCCTAGTCACAAGGCAAACAAAAAGAGAGAGTTATGCAACCCTGAACACAAAACACTTCCTCCAGCACTCGGGGAGGTAAGGAATTGTGCATCTGGTAACAACTTTTCACACCTTCCAAACAGGAGAAAGGGAAGCTGTCCTAAGAAGGCCCGGGCAGGCCTGCCTGCAGACCTACCTAAAATTCACTCTGGACACAGCACAGGTGCTGGGATTTGCAGCATCTCTGTGCACTGCTGGCACCCAGGGCAGAGAGAGGCAACAAGGCTCTCGCCCAGACAGATGCTTGTGGAGCCTGTACAGTGCAGGCTTTCTCCTAAGTGGCAGATTCTAGCTTGGCTCTTAAGATGGGAAGAGGAAACTGCTGACTAACCTACCTTATCAGCTGCTGATCCCTATGGGAAGTGCTCCTCCAGTTGAGTGACCCTGGCACTAGCTCCCTAGTTTCTCCGCACAGCTCCTTTCCATGAGTAGAAGGCGAGCTGAGAGCTTCCTTTGATCCGCTGCCCTCTCCCTCTGGCTGACATGCTGACTCTCCCGGAGTACTCCTCTGTCTTTAGATATATGCGAGAGAAAAAAACAACTCTCCATCTTCCTCCCCTCTCTCCTCCCCGCAACTCAGAGACTTGGGGTTTCCTGGAGGGAATATTTTTCCAAACACTTCCAGATCACCACAGGCACAGAGCAAGGTATTTCTGCAGAGTATCTTATTTCGTTTCTGGACCATGAATAATAAAAGGAGTACACAGCTGACTCCTCACCTTCCCAAGGCCCTTTGTACTGTCTCGAACTTGCGGAAGGGGCAGCTGTATAAGCGTGAGAGATGTAAGAACTATAGTACTGCACCACTTGGTCTGTCTTCCCACTTACATGGAAAGAAAGCAGGAGAGAAGTTGTGGAAAAAAGCAAAGGCAGATGACAAAACAAGAACACTTGGAACCAGAAGAAAAGAGTGAAGCCCCTCCCACTCACCCACGCTGAGAATAAGGGACTGAGATGTTTCTTCTCTAATGATCATGGTTGTACAGCCCCTAAGTTAAACACACACTGCTGCAATGCTAAGGATGCTGTGACAGTGCAGTGATCACCCAGACAAGGAGCAGAGCACACTGCCAGCAGTACTGCAGTACCTGCTGGAGCCTTTCAATACTTACAAAGAGAGAGAGAAGGAAGGCAGGAGAGCCCATTGGGACACTGTCCTGTTAAAAGGCCAAACAGAAGGACTTATCAGATATCAGATACAGAAATGCACACACCACATAGAAGCACTGAGCCCACACACGAGCATAGAGAAACATGTGCCCCACTCCCCTTCCCGCATGGCATCAGTCTTATGCAGCAGGAACATAAAAATGGACAAAAGAGGGATACTGCGAGAGTCAGAATGCTAGGAAAGGGATATTCCCTCCTCAGCCATGGCAAGGCCCAGCCTACCAATCTCTGCACTGTGCAGTCACCACTAGAACTAAGCAGGCAGTCCTTGCTGTCACAACGTTATGTGCACCAGCTGAGAGCACTTGAGATCACTTAAGTCTGGATGTGTCTTTACAGAAGGAAAAAAAAATCTACACTGCTATTAGTTCAGATCAGTGTGGAAGTCAAAGGTTCTCTGGTGTGTTTTACACAGCAAACCAGGCTGGAGTGATTCCCTGGTTCTAAAAATCTGAGTAGGAAGTGAAGAACATGGCAGAGGCTAATCTTCGAATTCTCTACACCTTCACCTTCCTGCCATATCACGCCTCTTCCAATACTCTRTTCATTTCCCTACAGTTTTCATCACTTGTTTTTAAAAACAGGGAACAGAAGTCTTGGGATTACAGAAATAATTCATAAGACCTGCCTCTGGGATGATGTACAGCTCCAGAGCTAAAAACTAATCAATGGACACATTTAAAGAAAAATTTGTTCACATGAAGATGCTGGAGCCATTACAATGTCAAAAAACATTCTGCCTATCTTTGGCATGGGAACTTCATGCAGTATCTTGGGATTCTCCAAAAGATACCAAGTGCCCTTCCACACAGGGTGCAGCATTCTCACCTTCTCTGAAGCATCTTGCTTGCGAGTGGAGTCTCGCCCACGCAGGCTCTTTGCACTGATCCCTGACTCCGATGTTTGCATGATCAGTTGCGTGGCCAGAAATTGCTGCAAGAAAACCACACTCTGTTAAGATTCTCAGGCAAAACAAGGTCAGTTAGTGCGTGTCAGTTAACTATCACAAACCACAGGTTGGGAATGATTGGGTCAGAGGCAGTTTCAGTTCTTTGTCTGCTGCTCAGAATAAGTTCCCCCATTTACCTCAGAAGCCACAAGTCCTGAGCAACTATAAAACCCCAGTTCAAACTCTGTTAGCCCTGCCAGTTGGGACATGCTACTTCACAAGAAGTTTTAAATGGCATATATTCACAGGACACAGTTTCACGTACACTTTAAACTAGCATAAACCAGCACAGCCACCAAAAGAAGCAGTCGCGTCCCCTGTCATTCACCATTCTTGTTGCTTGTTTCTGTTCCTGAACCACACCCTGGTTCTTGCTGGCCTAAGCATTTCCCTGAAGGAAATTAGATTTGAAATTGGTCTGGGCTGAACCTAAAAAAGATTTTGCTGTGTTAGTTTTAAATTATCCACAATCTAGTTCACCRCAAACACCTGAGCTAGCACAAGAGAGATGCAGGGGAAGATAGGACTACTTCATTCAAAAACACTGTGAGTGAAACTGTGGTCTTACATCCAGAAGTCTTTCCCATACCTAGGGACCAAGGCAGATGCTCTGTCCTTCACTGGCCTCAGCTCAGTACTTTACCTGGATCTGCTCCAGGACATCTCGCTGCATCTCCACAGCCATGTGGTACACATCATGGTCAGAGCTGTTGTACATAACTGCATTTTGAAACATCAGCATAATATCACGCTGGAACTCAGCTGTGGTTCGTATCAGCCCATTCTCAATGTTCTTTTTGATGGTAGATAAATCCATTGGCCTATAAAAGAAATGCAGTCAAAATAGCAACAGAAATATTTAACTCTTTCCCCTCTCTTCTGCGAACAGCCCTGGGTCTCTGACAGGTCTAGTTAGACTATCTATTGAATTTAGCCAAATAGGTTCTCCCCCACACAGGCTGTGTTCCTGAGTACCAAGGCCTCGGGTCAGAAGACACAAGCTGTCCACCAGCTACCATGAATGGTAACAACGGCATGACAGATGCCTCAGTAGAGGCGTTTGCCTTCTCCAGGCATCACTGAAGGAGACACTAAGGAGCTAAAGCTGCAGCCAGTGAACTGTTTAGGAGAGATTTTGGGGGCTAGCAGGGGATTCTGGTAATTCTTCCAGAAGAGTCCACTATCTGGGACAGTAGAAACTGCTAATTAAAGAAGATAGGTCTCTGGAATTTCAAAGATTAAATCCTACCCTTGGATAGAAACTGGGAGAAGCAGATCAGTCACCTTACTGATAAAAAATGTTCTGTGTAAGTCAGTGTACTTCATTCAAAGACAGGGCTGTGTAAAGATATGTATGTTACTGAAGATGACCCTTTTCTTGGGGGAACCTGTTTCTGACTGAATCATGCCAGAAAAAAATAATTTTCCAAGTCTTGCACGTCTGCATGGCAGCCAAAACCTACATCGTTCCTGCCAGAAATCCCTACACAAATATGCAAATATACCGAGTTCTAATGACAGAAGACTGCTGAGACTCACCTCTGCACAATACTGTGGTAGCCTGGTGCTATATCGTCAGTTACAGGCTGTAGAAAGACATTGGCGTACCTGCAGAGAGGAGGAGTCCACTTAGTGCCCTGTCCCTGCTTGTAAATATTTGTTTCATGCTCTCATGTTTATTTGTCTGCTACCAGTAACAATATGATTCATCATCTCCCAGCACCAAGGCAGATGAACCTCCGAGATGGGAGAGCAGAGACTTGTCTAGGATTAGTCACTTCTTTCTGCCAGTTCTCAACACGTCAAACTCACCTGTGATTAGCTGCTGCTCTCCAAACTAGCATGATGGCTTTCTTCCAGATCTTCTGGGCCTGTATTGCTTCCTGGTCCTCACTGCACACTGAGCTGGGAAGAAAAGAATAGGACTTCCTTCAGGAGTCTGCATACATTCAGAGCAGAAACCTTATGGTTATTTTGCCTTTGACATGCTTATGCTAATCCATGCCAAAGACAGAAAGAAAAAAATGGGACCTGGTACTATGGCGTTGTCTGCACACTTGCACTTGTAAGCAAGGAGAACCAGACAAATCATCAACAAATTCCCCCTTTGGACCCACTCAGTCAGCAAAACAGAAATGAAAATCCTACGCTTCCTCCACAAAATAGCCTGGGATTTGCACCTGCGTGCCTGAGAGCTTCACTGATACTCACAACTGCGAGGAGGCTGGGCTGCTGGGGATGGAGTCGGCTAGCGTGTGAGACTGTAAAGGTGCATTATGGACACTGAAGCCATCATCGCTCTCACTCACAGGGGGTTCGTTATCCATCTCTGATAGATATCCCTCACCCTGATCTTCTTCTTTGGGTTCTTCCAAACTGGCAGCCTCACTGGCACCATCCTCATCATCCTCTTCACCCTGCCCATCCTGAAACACAGAGAGTTCATGAGTCTGCACAGCCAGCTACAGCAGCAACTCAGAGCCTCCAAAGCAACTATGGTTCAGCAAGCAAAGTGATTTCCTTGCTATGGCTGCTGACAACTGTACAGGCACTTTCACAAAATCCTAGTCACTCTATCCTGCCCTGCCTCCCTCCACGGAAACAGAAACACACATRCACACAGCTTTATAGTGCCTGAAGCAACCTCCCCTTTAGCTCCAACTGCAGACTGCCCAATTCTCTTCTCAGCGCAGAAAGCTGAAAGCAAGCTTTGCTTTTCAGCAGATGGGAGCCAGGAAGCAGCATTCCCTGCTGATGTGGTTTATTAGTAACATAAATAATAAACCTAAGATGACTACAACCAATCCAGAATTACCTTCATCTGACTCCTAAACAGGGCTTGGGCCTCCTCCTTCATTGACTCTGTGAAAGAAAGAAAAGCAGAAAGGTTGATTCTCCAAAGCAGTCTTTCCTACAAAAGCTCCTGCACCAATGCCTACTGTCCTGCAGTAATTACCGCTGTTCCTACACATATCTTTTCTCCCTCCTCCCCAAAAAACCTGAACCAGATCACTGACATCTATCCAGCTAATAATGTTGCATGTAAAAGATTTCCTAGCTGAATTAAGTTACCTGACAGCTCAAATTTGTGCTGAACATCAGCCTGTGAGGAGTCTTCACTCACATTTGGGACTTGTGGAGGGGATGAATCATCATCAGGTGGGGTCTGGAGGGAAGAGAAATGCACAAATCTAGATGTTTGTGTCAGCTTACTTCAGTGACGGTGTGGGCATATCTCACTCACCCTAACCTAACTCAAGGCAATGAAGTTCACTGAGCACCTTCCCAACAGCAGTTCTGCACATGGGCGGGGGGAGATACATAAAGGTACTGCCTAAAGCAGAGAGCTTCTCTGCAGATCGAACAGATCAGCAGCATGACTCCCAAGAAAACAGTCAGTCACATTCATTGAAGGGTCACCTTCAACCCAGCAGTCACCCTTCCTCTAAACTTCTCTCCTACCTGCCACAACTGCTCCCTTCTTTCCCCACACCAGTTTCAGACAGCCTCTCTGCTCACATACCTCTGTCTTTACTGTATTGTGCACTTCGTCTTCTCCCTTGGCCGATTCTATCTCAATTTCAGAAGTCTCTCCTGCTGCTACAGCTGCTCTTTGATCCTCTTCTATCTCTTGACTTCTAAGCTCTGGTGTTTCCGTCACTCTTGCAGTTGCTGGTATGGTCTCCTCAGGGCCCAGCTGATTCTGCTCCTGCTCTGCAGGTTCTGTCTTTATTTCTGATCCCAGCTCGCCAATGCCAATTAGGTCTCGAATTCCCTTTGCCTCTGGCTCCTCACACTCCAGTCTCTCCTGCTTCACAGTCACAGACACTTGGGGTATCTGGGCCTGTTTCTCGTGCTCCTGACGAATTGAGTGTTCCCATGGGCCAGGCAGGGTCTGAGGGTCATCGGTATCTTCGCAGAAAGAAGACAGAGCAGCTTCAACAACTGCTGCATCCAGGACTTCAGGGTGGTCATCTACCTTTATTGCCAAAACAAACACACAGCAGTGCAGGCCAAGGTCAGAAAGAGGGATTAAAAAAAAAGTTCATGTTATTTGGTAATGAGACAATTGTGGAAAACCCGGTGTACTTGGTTTACAAAGTTGCCTTTTGCAGCCAGACTCGTATCACTCCCTGTGGAGTCTCCCGTGGAGCTTCAGTTTCAGAAATACAGCACTCCTGGAAAGTATGCTGCAAGCAGTGCTCATATGTCTGCCAGAGACGTGACCCAAACCCTACCCAACATGAGGAAGAAAGATTTCTTTCTGCACTCTGAAGAGGAGCACCAGGCTAAACGTGGCAGACTAGCAGCAGTGGTGTCACAGGGTCATTTCCTATTGATCTGGACAACGATGGTGAGAACGTGCATTTTGGAATAGTTATTTCTTGCTTGTTTAAACTAACTAAATTGGTGAACAGTAATCACTTGAGATTAACCTAACTGGATGTGGAGCAAAAGACACTGGCACTCTGCTTTGCCCATTTACCTTGTCCTCAATGATGGCTATAATATTTCCAACAGTATCGAAATCCAGCTCTTCCCCTGTATAGGACACTGCAATATCCATTTTCTCAGCCAAATCCAGGTCTTCTTTCCCATCCATGCAGTGATCTTTGGAAGACCCTGCAGTGCTGCCAGCCCCAGAACCCAGGCACTCTTTCTTGATGGAATCAATGATCATGGATATTTCACTGCTGTCCATGGACACTGTCACGGTATGGGAATCAGACACTGCCTCCATGGAAACACAGGCTTCTGGCTGGCTCACTGCACAAGGATGAGAGTGACAATCAGAGACCAATCTGGAGAAGTCAAGCCCACATAAACAAATACTGCAGCGGGTAAGACCAAGCACCAACCGCAAGTATCCCAGGTCCACCCACAACATTATGGCTTAGAAAAATAGAAGACAAATACAGGTTTGCTTTCCCACAGYAGAGACAAAGTGAGATTCCAGCCCTTGAACCACAACCCAGCAACGTACCATTAGCACCCCCACCTCCACCCAGCAAATCCTGTTTAAAACCATCTGTTTACTCCAGTACCCAGCCGTAACTGTCCTTTCATCAAGGATGGCGAGTCTGAGGTGACAAAAGGCCAGCTGAGAGCTTGCTGGGTGCTGATCCCAAGGGAATTTCTGTTTTCCAGCAGTGCATGACCTAGGAGTGCGTAGTTCAGGAACGCACCTGTGGCTACGCTTTCTGGAGCTGCAGCTGGTGGCACAACGGATGGTGCTGACAGCGTGGGCATCATGACAATGGTTGCCTGGGACACAGGCTCTACGGGGGGTGGCAGGAGCTTAGCTGGAGGTTCGCTGGCAACAGCGGAGAAGGAAGCAAGAGGTGAGGTGAACTGTGCAGGACCAGCTTCTAAAAGCCGGGAAAGCGTAGGAGCACCTAACAGAGAGTAGAAGGGAAAAGCACATGAGCAAGAAGCAGCCACCACTGAAGTCCACAAAGCCACCACTGGGCTCTTCACTGTCTGGTGGCTTCTTCTGGGAAAAGACACTGAGAGGTACCTATAAACGGTCCCAAAAGCTATATGGAGAAACTGCACCAAAAATGCATGACTCCTTTGTGTGTGCAGTCTGAGACAAAATCATGCAGACTATGGGACACTGTGTTCAATGTAAGGGCTGGATAGGCTAAGCCACACATGCAGAGAGATGCCCTTCCAAAGGCTCATCCCAATACAATTATGGGAAATCTGAAAAACAGTGCTGAGAGAGCCACACAAGGTAAGCCAAGACAAACAGTCATCACAGGAGCTGGAAGGGAGCAGAGGGGATCTCTTTGCAGGTCTTTCCTGGAGAATTCCTCTTATATCAAAGGTTGCCACTCATCTTAGCTGTAATTTCCAGTCTGAATTTACTGAACTGTCTGGACCAAATTAACAGATCTTGAAGAACAGTCATGGATAAGGAAAGTGAGATTATTCATATGGAATTATATATGAATGAATGGCATAAATCCTCAGTTGCAGACAATGTGACTAAACCACTGGTTAGCATCAGCTGAGAAGAAACTTCACCTTCGGCAGGTTGTTCTGACAAGGCCCAATGCAAAGACTCTTACACTGTCCCTCTCACCCCTCTCTGTGGAACTTACTCTGGAGCTCACAGTCCACTGTGGTCTAATCCTCAACAGACCTCTAAGCTAAAGCAGAGATAAGACACATGAATTCTCCAGATTCACAGGGAGCTGCAGTTTGGTACATCGGGAATCAGATACGAGACCAATTTTTCCCCAACTCCCTGTCAACTAACCCTTTCTTTCTTCACTGAAATGCCTGGTATTAGCCAGTGTCAAAATCAGAAAACTAGACTGCATGGACCAGGATCGAACCAAGTCTAATTGTTTCAATCATTTTARATCAAGGCACTCTTTTTTCTGTAAGGATTAGAGTCTTCTGAAAAAAAAGTAGGGGTGAGAGGGACGGGTGTACAGAAATAGGAATACAACTCATAAAGAAGCCCCAAAACCAGCCAGGCTAGATGTCCTTCATCTCTCTCCAAAGAGAATTCATAGAACAGTCTGAAGGTATGTCTGAAGAGAGAACTGTGCAGGGAGAGTCCTGAGTTACCTGAAGCAGCAGGAGATGCAGGGACAGCACCAGGTGCCGACTGCATTTCCCCACTGTGCAGCACTGGAAGGACGCTTCCTACCTCCAGCAGGACTCCTGAGCTGTTCATGTGACCAGAAGCCACTGCCATTTCACTTTCACCGACCTGCCAAAGGAGGACACAACTGAAGTTCCTGGAGATACCATCACATCAGCGATTCTCTGCCAGATATGCACTTCCATGAATATGTCCATCATTTACTGTCTCAGCATTTCTTTTGCACTTTTTGTCCAGTCTAGTCCCTGCCTGAGGCCCCTTATGCAAGTGCACAATATGACAGTCTGAAATCAGTTGTTGTTCTTCAGCTACAATACAGCTGCAGTGCCACCTTCCTTTGAAGTTAGGGCAAATACATCATTTGCTCTACCTTAGCTCCTCTGTTCAAGGACCTCACAATCCTTTACAGGTACCAGTCTCTCTACCCACCGAGATGGCATAGAATTATCCCTAATTTTGAATTGAGGGAAAYGGAAGCACCAGGATGGAAATTAACTCTATCAAGGTCACATACTAAAACCTATGACAGACCTTGAAGCAGATGTAAAACAGTCCTGTCGATACAAAGAAAACCCAGTCTTCCACAGCCATTATCTTTCCTTGCTCCACCCTATGTTACATCGCACCCTGCAAACATAGAACCCATGGAACATTTACCTAAGCTAACAAATAGAAAAGACCCCAAATCTGACTATTAAAAAAAGAAAGTCAACAGCAATACACCTATTCCATCACACAAGCACTAACACAGGGAATCCGTGTCACGGGCAGGCTGATGGCTGCTATTTTCAGACGCTCTGAACAGCGTCAGCAATGGTCGCCCTCCTAAGACTTCCAGAGTCACTAACACCAGAAGGGTCAAAGYGGCTTGTCATCACAGTGATTTTAATAACTGTCTACAACTATGAGAAGACTGAAGCACTTCAATATTGGTCATAAACCCCACTAAAGGATTCCCTACTCCTATGCTAAGACCCATTACAAATATTGAAACTCAACTTCCTGCCAACATGTAAAGAAGAATTGTGAGCCCGAAGCAGAAATCACCAAGAACACCTCCATGGAGACTGACCGGGATGATGCTGACTARCACGCCCCCTCCCCCGGGGAGAATGATTTCCTCTAGCAAAGCCTGCAACTCCAACTCCTTACAACTGAGGGGAGATAGCCAGTCCTATGTGCTGAATAATTCCTGCAGTCCTGCACCCACAGTACTGCCAGGAAAGGGTCCCACCTCTGTGGCTCACAGGGGTAATTATATCTCTCAGATACCACTTCTGCTGGGACTCTCACAAAAACTGTATGTTTTTAAAAAGCCTTTGCAGTTCCCCCTTTTTCAGTGGGAGAGTCTGGAGCAAATTGTTTGTGTGCTTGCATATATGAGCAGAGAGCTCCATACCAGCCTGGGGCTTGTGGGCAGGAGACTGCCCTTCTTCAGCAGCTCTGAGAGCAGAGGGGAAGGAGGCGGAGTTGCTTTTTGTCCTAGCATCTTTTTCTGGGGTGAATCATCAGTGACTGGGGTCATGGGGGCATCCAGGGGAGCAGAGCCTGGAGGGGTGTCAGGGATTCCAATGAAGGAGGCAACTGGGGTGCTGGGCAATGTCCCTGGCGTGACCTGAGAAAGAGAAAAACCACACTGTTCAAAGCCACACTCCACCACACGGACTAGCCCCACTTGCTCCTTCCCCCAAGAGCATTGATCCAGCACACCACAGACACCTGCTCCATTCACTCGCTACACCTACTCCAGGCATATGCTTTCACCCTTTCCCTGCCCTGTAGTGCCACTTCCCAGGCACACACAGAAGACTGCCTGGCCAACCCACTGATGCCCCTACATAGCCTTTGATCCAGGCACCTGATCATCACAGACATGGAAGAGGACACATATCTCGAGCAGCACTGTACATCAACCACACTACAGCACTACCACAGCGAAAAGTCTGCAAAACAAGGCAAGGGCTTCTCCCCAGGCTCCTGTTCCATGACGGACGCAGAGCCCCATGTCCCAAGCTGGTCTTTCCCTCTTACCAGGGGAAGCATCCTTACCCCTGGACTGGCCTCGTCCACAGCGGGCTGAGACAGATCTCCCAGAGCATAGTCTCCCCCTGGGGAGGTTGAGCCTGCAGGGGAGCGAACCATCACACCTGTCAATCGTCGTGGTGGATTCTTAATGGCCTGACGAGCTGGAAGAGAACAGAAAAAAAAGTGAGATTCCATGACTCCATCTTGGACAGTCCCTGAGAGTTACCTCTGACTTTATCCTAAAGAACCCTAAGAAAACAATTTATATTGTAGGAATTTCTTGCACCACACTAGGCTCAGTTCACAATACTAGTATTGGGTAATGCACTTTAATTTCAGATTTCCATAGCAGTTGGGTATTCACCACCTCCCACCACACTGAATTGCCCCAAGAATTATAAATGAATTAAACATTCAGAACAAATCTCTCTTCCTTTTAACTTCAGGCAATAGTAAAACTACTGGGAAAACTAAAGGGGTGAAAAGCCTGACAGAGAGCTCCTTCCTAATCCTGCTTCCTCTTGGATAGACCATTTCTACAGGATTTGTTCTCTTCTCAGAAGTCTCTGCATTTTGCCCTGTTACAAATACAGTGCTGGAAAGAGAATATAATCTTTCTTTCCAACTCCTAGGGTCACAGAATTCCTCCTGAACAGGTCTTAACAAGACTTAAATATTTCCCAAATGTTCTTATGAACATATGCATCTCTGAGGAGGAGGAGTAAGGAAGCTCATTTCCAGCTTACCCTGATAAGCAGCATCTGTAGCCTTCCTCTTGACTTCTGCCTCCTCCTCCTCCATTTTTTTCTTTCTGTATACGGAACCAAAACCTACTGTCACACAGTGTCCCACTTCCCCTTAGTTCCTCCTGCAGCTTACTGACCCCCACCCCATTATCTCCAGACAACAATGACCTGCCTCTGTGGACTCAGGCTCAAATCCTCTGAGGGAAGCAGAGTCAGAGGCCAGTCCGAGAACGACACACTTGGCAGGAAATTTCATTTCCAGCTAATTATCAAAACGGAGGAGGCAAGCATGATGTTGCAAGCCATCACTGAGCTCTTCACTGAGAAACTCCAAAAGATGTTCCACACAAGCTGGTGCCCCCCAATCTAAACTAAGTCCACCCTCAGAGGCCAAAGCATCTGCCCAGCTGCCCTGTTTCTCTTAACCCAATGTACGTGGAGCAAGAGGTGTCTGACAAACACACAGCATCAGGCAACTACAATCTCAGAAGAAAGCATAACATGGAAATAATTAAATAACCCACATCATAATCTCATTGCACAGCTCCTCCAGTCTGTTATCCATGTGTCCTGCCTGGATCAGCTCTGCATCCTTCTTGAGTTGCCTGTAATCAGAAAATCTTCTTACTTACTTATCACTGAACATTAAGCCCTGAGCAGCATTTTCACCCCAAGCACCACCCCTTTTTCAAGACAGGACTCTCAGGTGCACCACAGCTTAATGCCTCTGCCACATACCTGTATTTCTCCTGTGTTTCTTTAATCATTTTCTTCAACTCCTCAACTCGTTCTGCAGTCAATTTCCGCACAATAACATCTTCCACTGTTTCCACAACTTCTCCCTTCTCACCACGTTTTCTCCTACAGAATAAGAGAAAAACGAAACAGTTCAGACATGAAACACAGAAAACCCCAGTTCTACTTTCATAAATGGCTCCTGTCTGTCATTCCTGACACAAACATGCACAAAAAAAAAACCAAGCTCCTCTTCCAATTTCTCTTAAATGATACTGGACAGCACAATGTTCAAACAATCTCTTCTGAAAAGTTTATCTAATTCTTAAACGCGTCCAGTGTTAAAGACTTCAGGAATAGATCAAAGATGCAAGCCTACTGCAAATTTTCAACCTGAAGAAAATCAATCATTCAACTTCAGAGAAGATTCTTACTACCCATGAAGAAACATCTACTTTTTTTCCTCAATAATTCTACTAAGCCTTTTGTCTTTGCAACTCTAGTGCTGAAGATCATTCAGCGCTATCACAAACAAATACTACTTTTAAACATCCTGCCTTTAATTTAATTTGATGTGAATTCTTAAAACAAAATGCCTGGATTTAGGAGTGAGAAATATCTGAGACCACAAAGCTGTACTGATAGCGTTGATAAGAAAACTATTAGAAACCACTGCAAAAGAGAGACAAATACAAAACATTTCCCCTTCTCACTCTTGTTGTCTTTTCTACCCCTATTCTGAATGACACTTTTATGCGTAAAGCTTCTGATCAGTAAGACTAATATGTAGTGTTTTATTCCAGCCAAATAAATATTTCTTTTTGCTGCATTAAGTCCCCAAATGCACACTGCAACTCTTACAAATGGAGCTGTGGCAAAGAGGCCCCTATTACCCTGCCATGTATTGTAACGACAGTAGGGGCGTATGGAAAACACTAACAAGTACACAGTGACCAGTTTTAGAACCATGTAATACTGAAATATTTTGGTCTTATGAAAAAAGAAGACAAGATAAGGAGATGTGGGAAGCATGTTCTAAAAAATACCTTGGGCTTGCCAATCTCCCCCATCTGCCATACCCTGATCCCACTGTCCACCCACGCCAGCTATCACAACTGAATTTCCTCATTCCTGTATGGTCCTTTTGGGAGGAGCACTATCAAGTCCTTTGCTGTAAGAACAAACAAGTCCACCCAAAATTGCTGCAGACTGCACTTGCTTCAGGCTTTGTACTCACTTAGGGGTCTCTGTAGTCTCCAAGAGCTCTGAATACTGAGATGCACAGTGCTAAGAAGAAACAAAGAAAGTCAGAAAACACCAAGGGGTCAGCATCAGCAAATGCCTACCAACAAAGCCTACAGGGCACTTACTCCCACTTCTTCAGAGGTCTAACACTTTATGAACATATCTGACAGTCTTCTCCAGAGTTTCCCCCATGGTTATAATTTAGTGTAGCGCAAAGTGAGGAAGCATATTCGCTCTTTTACTCTAGCACTGCCCAGGCTGATCTCCAAAACAAAGCTGAAGAACAGATGCTCCCAACTAACAATTTAGAAATCAAAGCATGATTAGGAAAACTGTAGCCGTAACATTTCTGTCTGTGAACATGAACCAAAAATATTTCAATGGAGAAAACAAAATAACATCATATCAAGGCCAGTTTCATAGCTTAACAGAAACAATAAGGAACAGAAACCCCCCAACTTCTCCTCCCTCGATTCTCCTAATCTCTGTCCCTTATACAACAAAAATCCCAGGTGCTTGCCCAAACAGCAGGACACACCAAAACACATGGGCATCCACAAATTCCTGGGGGAAGGAATTCCACAGCTTAATTACATGCCTGGTGAAGAACAATCTCTTTAGGTTTGCTTTGAACCTGCCTCCTGTTAGTCTTACTTAATAGCCTCTAAATCTTGTACTGGACAAAGCACTAACAATTAATGCTCATTCATCCTCAACTTCATGCCACTTCTGATTATACAGACATCTGTCGTATCTCCCATTACTCATCTCTTTTTTATGCTGAAGGGTTCTACCTTACTTAGCCATCCCTTACAAGGAAGCTGTCTCATGTCTTTGATCATCCTTGTCTTTTCCTTAACCTTATCCAACTGTACTGTGAGCTCTAATTTAATTTCAGGAACAGAAAAAAAGCACCTAATTTGATTTATACAAAACTGATTTTTTTTTTAAAATTAATTTTGCTATCTTTTTTAAAAACAAGAAATACATTCTCTTAGGCAGCTATCTTACATATCCCATGCAGAACCCATTTTTCCAAGACTCAAATGCCAGCATCTTACCTTCTGGGAAAACCAGTCAGGTGGGCGTCCTGGCTCTGCAAAAGGTTTGATAGCTCTGCTGACTGAGACCCTACAGGTGAGAAATGGCAAGTCACCGTCAACTTACTTTCTTCCCCAGCCAACATGCAGAGAAAAGATGCTGACCTGTCTTGACATTCATCACTGAATAGCCCCCATAAACACAACGAACTTGCCGATGAGTTATGTTTGGGAATTATTGAAGTACAGCCCTTGGACTCAAAAATATTTGCCTACTCCCAAACAAACAACAGCTTCCCTCCCTTGCTTTGAAAAGCAAGTTTCTAGCTTCTGATGACACCATTACGTTTCCACAAGAACTTTACTTTGGTGAGGGGGAAAAAGGCAGCAAAACAGAGCTACAAGTGCAGAAGCAATGCACAGGAGTCTGTTATCAAATACCCTCCTTGACCACAACTCACCTCTTCCAATTTACGTTGGAATAACGTTACTCTCTGTTCTGATTAACACACTTCTGTTTTCACACAGCAGTTATGAAAGAAGCAAAAAGATTTTCAAGGTACACGTCTAATGCTTCCATCTTTAATAGCCCAACTTTGTTTTGAACAGAAAGTACACAGAAAGCAGAAGTGTTTATGACTAGCTGTTGCACAACGAACCGGCATGGTGAAAAGCCACGCACCAGTACAGCACACAACCCGTGCTTTGCCCTGGGAGTCCGGTGCTTGTGCCCACCTGAAGGCAGAGCAGCGGGGACAATCCTCGCCCAGCCCCGCTCCCTTACCAGTTCTGGTCCCCGCTCCGCATGACAGATGAAGCCAGGCAGAGCTTCTCGCGGATGGACCAGGGCTCCGTGGGGCCGGCGCTCAGCAGCTTGTGCTCTGCCGGGAGAGGGGAAGGAGTGCACGGACCCGTCCCCCCTCGCGCAGCCCCAGCAGCACCCCCGGGGACCCCCAAACCTGGAACCCCGCCCCCGACCGCTGGCCCCGCCCCCGCGGCGGTGACCCCGCCCCCCGCGGCCGCACCAGCCATAGCCCCACCTCTCCCCCGGGCCGTTGGCCCCGCCCCCTCGCGCCTCCGTTGGCCTCGCCCCCTCCCTTCGGAACTGCTCAATTCTCCTTGGGCCGTTCCCTTGCCCCCTTCCCACCCCAACCCCGCTGCCGCGGGCCGCCGCTGCCGCTCCCTCGCCGCCGCCCACCCGCTCCCCGCCGCCTCTCCCGACAGGCCCCGCACTCACTGCCCGTCCCCGCCGCCATCTTCCCCGCCCGGCCCGAGGGAGGCAGGGCGGAGCCGCGCGCAAAGCCCGCCGGGAGGCGCG
>JAYKAV010000302.1:0-21533 GCA_035582835.1 Phoebastria nigripes | reverse complement strand
GCGGGCCCCCATTGGCGGAGCGGGCGGGCGGCGAGGTTTGAAACCCCAACAGTAGGCGCCGCGCGGACGCGAGGTGGGCGCGAGGCGGCGGCGCCGGAGCCGGCCGCGGCGGAGCCGGGCCTGTGTAGGGAGCGGGGCGGCCTTTGTAGCGGTCTGCCAACGTGAGGGGTGGGTGAGGGGGTCTGTGGGGGTGCGGCGGCGGCGGTGGTGATTCTGTGTGTGTGCGGAGGAGCCCTGTGTGGCAGCCTGTGCCTGTGTGGGCAGGCCCCGTGTGGTGGTCTCTGGGGGTGTGTGTGTGTGTTGTGGGGGGCGGCCTGTGTGGAGCTCTGTGTGTGGTTTGTGTGTGTGKGGGGGGTTCTGTGTGGTGGTCCGTGTACGTGTTATGTCTGTTGGGTCCCATGTGGTGGGGGGTGTGCGTAGGGGCGGGGTCTCTTATGTGGCCCTCTTTGTGTGTGGAGGGGTCCGGTGTGGTGGGGTGTGTGTGTAGTGGTGTGTCTGAGGTCTTGGTGGTGGTGGGGGGTGTGTGTGCACTTGCAGCGGGATCCTGTGTGTCAGTGTGTGTGCGTGGAGGGAGGATTCTGTGTGGCGGTCTGTGTTTCTGGGGAACGGATGGATATGGTAGTGGTGGCAGACTGCGTGTAGTGGGGTGTATGCGTGGGGAGAAAAGCTTGGACTCCCAGCAGACTGCTGTAACATCCCCCTATCCTCACCGTGCCCCTTTTTCTCCAGGAGCCGTGTGAGACGCCATGGCGCAAGCACTTGCCTCCCCAGGGCTGTTCTCTGATGATGATGCTGCAGCCTCCCCTGTTCTTGAATCCACAGCAACAGGGTTTGGGGCCGATGTGCGCAAGGACCTGCTGTCAGAGTTCTCTGCCATCTCTCCACATCTGGAGGGCTCCCAGCAGGTGAGGTTGGAGCTCTTCTGTCACAAAGAGGGCAGTGTTTTGACTTGTGGCTGCTGTGCCTCTGCACAAAGGTGTTGTGATACACACAGAGGAGGCTAGAACAAAACGTTGCATCAGGGGAGCAGTTCCTGTTATGAGCAGTGTACTATGAAGGGCACAGTCAGTAAGTGCCCCTTAACATGATGTCTTTTAGTGTGGTGCTTGGTCTAGGGGCTGGTTTTGGTGTCAGGTCTTCAGGTTGTTGGTCTGATTCACTAGATAAACAAAAGAAATGCTGGTGTGCCTGGAAATGGCTAAGAAAGCTTCTGGCATTGCTGGGGATTTTGGGACCAGAGAAGTGTCTGTTAGTTACTGAGCACTAGTCAGGGTAGCCATGCATGTGTTACATGGTGTGGTTCCTGTTAAGAGTTCTGACGGATGGTTGTGTACTGCCTCTCTGGCTACCATGTTTAACCTGTGCTGATTTTTGCAGGCTGTAGCTGAAGACAATAATGGAAAATTAAAGGTGTATCTGAGAGTTCGACCTCTGAAATCTACAGAAGTGGAAAAAGGGGAAGACCAGGTGAGACACTGAATGAAGCAGTCTCTGAGCTGGTTGCCTGTGTGTCTGCTGGGAGATGCTATTCTTTGCTGTCTATGCTATGGCCTCTTGTAAGCCATTGTGATGATGGGGTTTTATGTGTTCTTTAGGGCTGTGTCTGCATTGAGAATTCAGAGTCCCTTCTTCTAAAAGCCCCCAAAGACTCCTTCACCATGCGGAGCACAGAACGTGGAGTGGGACAAGCAGCGCACAGATTCTCTTTCACCCAGGTAGGTAATTGGGACAAACAATCCATCTGGAAGTTTTTCAAGCTTAAACCAGCCTTTCAAGCTTGAAAAGCTGGCTTACTAATACACACTGATTCCAATGCACTGCGTGAACTATGTAGCCTCGTACAATCCTCTCTACTTAAGTTTGTTTCTGTTGCTGTTTCCTTAGTTTTTCTCTTTTTAAGGTGATCCTGACAACTTTTTTTGGCAGCAAATGCCAAACTTTTGTTTTGTTCATGAGGCTTTAAACACACTAGAGGCTGTAGTGTATCAGATGTTACTGGATTAAGCAAGTGAATAGCTTGTTTTTATAGGGGGCTTAGGCTGGAATTACTGGTGGTTCTGTTGCTCCTGATGTGGGGCTAGTGGAGGGAACAAAGGACTATGTAATACCCACTTATGTGGAACAACCGTCAGCAGTCAAAAGATAGGAAAGATCTACATGAGGCTGTTTTTCATGTGTCTTGTTTGCAGATCTTTGGACCAGATGTGGGGCAGAAATTGTTCTTTGATGAGACGATGAAGAACGTGGTAAGGGATGTACTGAATGGGCAGAACTGGCTGGTTTACACCTACGGCATCACCAATTCAGGGAAGACTCACACTATTCAGGGTAAGGAAAGCACTAGGTGTTAGTAGCCTATTGAGGGAGTTGTCTGCTTCTACATGTGAATCCTCAGCTTGCTGTTGTTGTTCTTGCTTCAGGCAGCAACAAAGATGGGGGGATTCTGCCTCGCTCCTTAGCAGTCATCTTCAACAGTGTGGGGGACCGGCTGTACCAAGCCATGGATCTGAAGCCTTCCCTCTCCAATGAGGTGATCTGGCTGGACAGCAGGCAGGTGCGACAGGAAGAGACCAAGAAGCAGACCATGCTGCGGGGCGGTCTGTGGGAGGTAAGCATGTGGTTTCTAGGAGGTTTAATAGTAATAGGGAAAGGATGGTGTCGTACTACGTACATGCTCACGTTCTTTGTTTCCTTCCAGGAGGAGCTGTTAACGCCACTGAAGAGGAGTCATAGTGCCGAATCTCAGCTCCAGGCCACCACCAGTGGCAGTTTTGACAGTGGAGTTGCTGGCCTCTCTTCATCTAGCCAACTCACCAACCATTCAGACATCAGCCAGACAGAAGGTATGTCTGGAAGCCTATTGTGTACTACCTGCTGCTTGTTGTTGGAGGRTGGGGGAAGAAAGGGTGATGGCTATTTGTATGCTGTGTTGTGGGTAAGGGAGCAAAGGTGCTGTAGTCTCACAATTTTCCCTTTGAAAGATAAGGAAGGTGAGGCTTGTGAAATGAAAAGTTACTTGATACCCACTTATGTCATTCAAGGGATATGGTTATTGAGCAGCTGAATGCCATGCGATGGTGATAGCTGGAAAGCAGGGTGCTGAAGTGACATGTTGCATGGAGCACTTGTGCCCAGACTTTCAAACCCAGGAACTACTAGCTGATTAGGCATCCAGAAGCATGGAGTGATTGAGGTAACAAGGACTAAAACTTCACTTGTACTGGGAAGAGTTCATGTTTGAAATATCCTATACTTCTGGAGTCAAGATCAAGTGTATAAGAAGTCCTTACGCAGAAAGGAGGATACTGTTAAAGGGAATCTTATGCTGTCTGACTGGGGACAGGCATTAGTGTAGGTCCAAATGGGAGGAGGTATATAGAATAGATTTGAGTCTGGGATAGTGTTCCTGCTGAAGAAAGATGTCTCAGTCTATAGCTAAACCAATCAGGTTGGACCCATGAAAAGCTGCAATCCTGATTTTTTTACTTTTTTTCTTTATCTTTTCCCCAGAACTGGGCCCTCGCTGGGCTGACTTGGATCGCATTTCACTCACTAACACAGGAGACATGCAGTTCTCCATCTGGGTCTCCTTCTTTGAGATTTACAATGAGTTAATCTATGACTTGTTAGAACCAGCTTTACCTGGCCAGAACCGCAAGAGGCAGACGCTGCGGCTCTGCGAAGACCAGACTGGCAACCCCTATGTGAAAGGTAATTTACCTGAAAGATATTTTTAGTGGCCTGCTAGGGAGACTTGAGGACTGAGTGCGTGGGTGGCTTAGCAGTGATGTGTTGGGGACCACGATGTTCTCTATGGCCTCTCAGAGGTCTCAGATGTCTGGATTATGGGAATGGTAAGCCTGTTAATGTCAAGGAAATGCAATGGTGAAGTTGGGGCTGAGATAGTTAAGTTTTCTGCCAGTCTCCTAACTGCCTTGCCCAATGTCTGCCTGCTTTTCCAGATCTGAACTGGATCAATGTCCGGGATGCTGATGAAGCCTGGAAGCTCCTGAAACTGGGTCGGAAAAACCAGAGTTTTGCTAGCACTCACATGAATCAGAACTCCAGCCGCAGGTCTGAAGGGGCAGGGGGGTTGTTTAGGCAGACATACAATTCTGAGGGGCTTTTAAAGGTTGCATTTCCCTTTTAAAACATCTGCATGTTTCTTTACAGTCACAGTGTCTTCTCCATTCGGATTCTGCACTTGCAAAGAGGTGGCAGTGAAATTGTTCCAAAAATCAGCGAGTAAGTTTCATGCTCTCTAGGATTTGGGGGTGTTCTCTGTGGACTCAACTTTCCTGTCTCTTGTCGTGGATCTGGGGTATGGGAAGTATCTTGAGGAAGGTCTTGTTGAAAGTACTTGGAAGGAGTAAACGTTCCCACTCTTAAGTCTTGGAACTGACTGGGGATTTTGTGAGGAGTACTGCAAAGTACAGCTTGAGGTAGTTCTCAGGCTTTTTGAGTGAAGGTAAATGTGAGTAACCCTACCCTTGCAGCAGGGCTCATCTGAGTGCTGCCGTTGCCTGTTCCTGGGATGTAGTTATCTGGAAATGGATTGTCTCAGTACCTGGGAAGTGGCTGTCCTGAGGACTGGCAAAGGATCTTTGAACTTGACAGTGCAAAGCTCATGTTGGTGTTATCTTGTGTAACCCCTATGCTTAGGGTAGGTCTTTCTGTCCGGCAATAGCCCATACACCCCAAAAGAGCTTTCTGTGCCCTTATGGGGAAGCTGGGAAGGTGAGCAGGGTAGGTGATCGCAGGGTCTCTGAATTGCAAAACTGGCAAGAACAGGAAAAAACTAGTAGGTCAGGTGAGTATCACCTGTGTTTTCTTCAGATTATCCCTGTGTGACCTTGCGGGGTCAGAGCGCTGCAAAGACCAGAAAAGTGGGGACCGAATGAAAGAAGCAAACAACATCAATACCTCCCTCCACACACTGGGTCGCTGCATTGCTGCCCTGCGCCAGAACCAGCAGTCCAAGTGAGTATCCAGAACTCCATAGGGAGTGTGTGGGCAGGCTATTTTGCTTTCCCATGGGCTCACTCTTGTCTCTCCCCATAGATTGAAGCAGACTGTGGTTCCCTTCCGGGACAGCAAGCTAACCCGTGTATTCCAGGGTTTCTTCACTGGACGTGGGCGCTCTTGCATGATTGTCAACATCAACCAATGTGCATCTACGTATGATGAAACTCTGTATGTAGCTAAGTTCTCAGCCATTGCCAGCCAGGTAAGTAGCACACACCAGGATCATGGCAYGGTCAGGATACATCCTGCTTCTGTGGGAATGGGCCCCTTTCCATCATAAGGCAGGGGGAATGCTTGCAAGTCTTCCCTATGCTTCTCCAGTGGATTACCACCTTTACAGTATTTGCAGATTCTGCTAAACTGAAAGGGTTGACAGGTTGCAGACAAGTGCCGTGTTTAAAGACTATGCAACTTGCAGGCTTTGTGGACTAGTAATGATAGCCTTTTCCCCTCCAGCTCGTTCAGGCACCTCCCACAAAGCTGGGACTTCCATCCATACAATCTATCATCAAAGAGCACAACAGGCGAACCAGCCAGGGTCCAGAGGCAGCGGCAAAGGAAGAAGTGGAATCAGAAGAAGACAGTGAGGATGAAGCAGATGTCTCCATGTATGAGAAGGAGGTGGGTTGTGCTTTGGTTTACAGCCTTTATGGATAGAGGGGCAAGAACATGACTGTTAGCTTTGGCCTGGGAGGTGGGGCTGGAGCTCGGCACTATACCAAGAGATGACAGAGAACCTCAGAAGGATACGGGACCTGGGAAATTGGGAATCCATGAGGAAAACCATTCCACTGTGGAATAGGGACAGTAAGAGCTCGGGTGCAGACCTATAATCCCTACTCTACAAGGGAAATCTAGAGATSAGAAAATATGCAAAACAGATGGCTAAATCGAGGAAAAATAATCAAACTTCCTAGATACTCAAAGCAGGCAGCTGGAATAGCTGGAAAGATCAAGATGGAAGTTATATACCTACAGAGACTTGAGTTGTAATGTGTCAAGGTAGCAAATGCAGGTGCAGCCCTGGGCAGTGCAGTAGGGGAAGCTGCTCTGGAGATAGCTCCATCTGGAGTGCAGTGTTGGTTTAAGCCATCTCATGAGAGAGGAATTAAGAGCAAACCTGGCAACTTCTCTTTCCAAGTGACTCAAAGAATCTTAAACCTAGATCACCCCAGCCTACAGATATGGGATCACCTAGTTTATTCTAGGTCTTAATTCTCTCGTGCAGTGTGGGCAATGGAGTTTGTGTCCTTCTTGCAGGACTTGTTGCGTGTAGTGGAAGCTGCACGAGAACTGCTGGTGCAAGAGCGGCAGGAGAAGCTGCAACTAGAAATGCGCCTCCGTGAAGAGATCTGCAATGAGATGCTGGAGCACATGCAACAGAAGGAGCAATGGTGCAGGTACAGCTTATGCTGATCTCCCTCCCTTTGTTCAGGATGAGCTACAGTACCAAGAACTGCCAGACCCTGACATGTAGTTGTTTGCTCTCTTTGTAGCCAACATGTGGATGCTCAGAAGGAGCTGCTGGAGGAACTGTACGAGGATAAACTGAATAACCTGAAGGAGTCACTAACCGACTATTACCAGGAGGAGATCCAGGTTTGTTCAGGGCAATGAAATGACATCAGGAAAGTGGCAGAGGGTTGGGAGGGGACTCGGGGTACTTGAGTCCAGGAAGGCGACTTATGCAAACTGAAAGGAAAGATTTTTGTGGTATTTTTTTGTGGTATTATTTGATAGCTTTATCCACAATTTTTGCTTCTTGTCTACTGCTTTATGTAGTTCACTAGGCTTTATAATTTTCAGGAATTTTAATCTGGAAGCTAATGTGCAACCATTCTGACTCTTCTATTTGTTCAACATGATTCCCTCCCCTGCTACTCTTTGCTAGTGGCTTGCTTTGCACTCTTCAGTTTAACACAAGTTCTGTGTATTTCTCTTCTTACTCTTAGTTGTGATGATGGGTACGGGCCTGTCTATATTTTTCATGCTATGGCATGAAGATGCCAGCTCTCAAAAAATCCCTTGTCTTTAGAGGCTGTAAAAAAGTGGTTTAGGCTCCCAGGAAATGGGTTCACTGTTTTCACTTAAAGGACATTAAAGGCTGGGTCCAACATGTGAAGTGTGTGATTGAGAAAGTCTCCCAGAAGAAAGACATTGAAAGTTTCAAAAAAGCTGTGTTCAGAAAATCTTGTTGAATATTTGAACAAACTTGCTTTCTAAGGAGCGTGACGAGAAGATTGAGGAGCTCCAAGCTGCTCTGCAGGAGGCAAAACAAAAATTGGAGAGTCTGGATACTAAGCAAAAGGACTCAGGACAAGGCTTGCGTCGATCAAAGCGAGTGGCTACCTCATGTGCTCTGCAACAGGAGCTGATAGATACTAAAGCCAAACTGGAGCAATGTCAAATGGAGTTAAATACTGCAACAGCAGGTAAGGTAGTGATGCTGCACTGGTTCTGAACTATGGCTGAGCAATCCTTGTAGAAGGTTAGAGATACTTTTTTCAGTAGGATACACTGGATTCAGACATCCTGAAACCACTATTCTGAGTTGTAGGTGATAGGAATAACGTGCTGGATAGACAGGGTTTCACTTCATTTTCACATGAAAATGGGACTTTAGGGCAGGATCATCTCCCTATTCAAATTCTAAAGTCCCTTTGTGTAACTAAAAGGGAGAAGCCTGGAATGTTTGTGCATGTCTGCACAAACTCAAAGGTTTTTTCAGCTTGCCTGTGGCAGCTTGTCTCAAGGGAAGTCCTGACTTCAGAAAACCTGAAAGCTTATGAATGTACTGTTGCTCACTACTTTTTGTCTGTTCCTAGAGTTGCGCAAGTACCAGAAATTACTGGAACCACCTCCCTCCGCCAAACCCATTACTGTGGATGTAGACAGGAAGCTGGAGGATGGACAAAAGGTAACTCCATCTCTGTGTTAGAGGAAGGAACACTTGCAGGGCAAGGTAGTTGCTAGTTTAAACAGTGGAGCTGCTGTTTCCAGGTTTTTAAACAAATGGTTGAAGTTGAAATGGGTCTGTTGAAAACAAACCCTTACTAGAGATGTGGAAGGTTGTGGTACCTGTAATCCCAGTGTACCTCACTCAGATGGGATCCTCCCTCAGTACTGCATGTCTGAATTACCCTGGAGTGGCTTTGTTCACAGAGCAACGTCAAAGCTAGCTGTTGTATTAAATCTTTCTCCTGTAGAATGTCAGATTGCTGCGTTCAGAATTACAAAAACTTGGGGAGTCTCTTCAGTCTGCAGAGAGGGCATGCTGTCACAGTACAAGTGCAGGAAAGCTTCGAGAAGCCCTCTGTACATGTGATGACATTCTGGCTAGACAGGTAATGCGTCTGTTTTGTTGTGGGTTGCACAGGGGGATTTAGTCTATGCACTTTGCCATAATCACCAGAATAACCTAGATTCTTGCAGCTGCAAATAAAAATGACTTGCTCTCTAGACACATACTGTCTATTACATTAAGGGAGCTATATTGCTAATTTTTTCAATGGTTGAGTCAGACTGCATATTTAACTCTCCAAAGGAGACCCAAGTTGTTCCTGTTCAGTTAACTGACAGCCTGCACTTAAAGTAGGAGAATACAGAGTTCTCATTTCCTTATCCACTTCACTCTATCACAGTTGCTATGGCAGTATGTTTGCAGCAGGATGGATTCAGCTTTTTCCTAGCCTTACTGTTCCTATTTTGTTATTGAACTGCTACACTGTTGACAGTAGAAGCTTTTATGCATGGCCTTATTTAGCACACCAGTTAGTGAATTTTGGCAAAGGCAGTTTATCCTCTTCAGTTCATAGTAACTAGGGAGTATCTTTATATATATCGCCTTCCCTTTCTCAGGACCAAACACTGGCAGAACTGCAGAACAACATGATGCTTGTAAAACTAGACCTGCGGAAGAAAGCAGCTTGTATTGCTGAACAGTACCATACTGTGCAGAAGCTCCAAGCTCCTCCAACATCTACCTTAAAGAAACGGTTCTGTGCCAACAGGGAAAACCTACAACCTAATCAACCTCCTGGTAAAAAGCCCTTCCTGCACAACCTTCTGTCACGTTCAGCTACCCGTCCTGTTGCTGGCAGAGGGTGGCAACTTCGTTCAGTTGCTATATGACTTTTCACAAAGAGATGCCTGCCCCGCTATTACTGGAACAGGTGGCAAATCCAATATAATAGCATCTATTTTTCTTTGTGTGCTTGTTTATTGTTATTGTAGCTGCTTGAGAGCTTATGTAAACATTTTTTGATATGTATGGTTAAACTTTTAATCGATACCAAAGTGGACAAAATGACCTTTTGTAATTTAAACACTACAACGAGGAAAGTCTTTAAATATAAAATAATGCGGATGATCAAAGTTGTTTAACAAAAGGACAAGTTAAAAGTGAGTTCTCATCTTCAACTATGTTGGCACATAATTCAAAAATAAGTTCACAAGATCCTCCTTGAAAGATATTTTCCCTTCCTTGAATTATAATCCTTTATTAAAGTATACACGTTCTAGTTCAGGGCTGTTCTCTCGGATCTTGGCTTGCAATTCTGGCTCCAAGCGTGTTACAGACATAGAACTAAGCAAAAGAAACAGTAAAATGGTTATATATAACAAGCACTTGAATGTAAAATAAGATGGACGATGCATCTGGTTAAACTTCCTGGATTGTGAAAAGAGTTTTCAGATCTTTTTTTAACTTCTTATGAAGGAATCATGCTCACAGACCAGGGGCAAATGAATCCCTGCTTAAAAGGCAATAAGATAGTCTATAGAGTCAAGAAATGGCTGTTGCTACTACCATGAGGGTAGGAATCTACTTAGTTGCTTGAGGTTGTTGCTGGCAATAGAAACTTACCTTCCTAAAGGTGTTTTTATTAAATATAATGTATTTGCCTATTTAACTTACTGCCTGATTTTATTCAGTTGAATAAAAGGTTTATTTTTATAAGAGTCATCTCACAGTAAAGTGAATTAAGCTGCCAGGTCATTTAAACAGCTGCAATTTCTTAAATACAGTTTAAGGCCTAATCTTCCTATGAAATGGAGCGCCCTGGTTAAAATCAAGAACTGTACCACACTTGCTATGCTAGTTTGTAAAGTCATCTCCAGGTAGCCTAGTGACACTTATTTACCACAATTCTCTATTCTATGCCAGGCAGGGAAACAGATGGTGTCAGACTGCTTTGTTGTACTCAAACAACTGCATCGGATGAGAATTAGGTATTGTTTTCTGGAAGTCAAAAGCTACTTTAGTTGCTCAATATTTTAACGGATTCAGCTCCAGCTTGCATTGTTTAAGCTACATTTGGCAGCTTGTCAAGTTTAGACAACCACTAATAATATGAGAGGGACAGCTTAGTTGCATTTAAGACCTTGTTCATACTACATACTGCAAATTAAGCTAACTTTATTTGTAGGTAGCCCATCCAGGTTTCATTATGATTTCAGCTATAATGAATATTGTTTCTAAGACAGTTTTCAGTACTGAGCTATTTGTGTATTGATGAAGAATTCTTTCTGGAAAAATATTAATCAAATTACAAATAAGCATGTATAGTCAAGTGCTGTTCTGTATAACCAGAGGAGTTTCCAGCTGAAAATAAAATGGGCTCTGACTGTATTTAATGAAGCCATAATCTTACTGCACATGAGTATATTGTTTGGACCACATTAGCTTTTTTATGAATCATTCCAGTGATTCCTAACTCTGTATTATTAAGCTCAAACTTCTCAGCTTGAAATAGCATGGTTAAACTACCCACCCAAACCTCTCATTCACTATCCCTATGTAGCTGCATCTCAAGCTGCTAGGAGTTTGTAAACAAATGAGCCCAATTCGACTATTATATATTACTCATGAGTAACATAGTTATTACTTTTATGAATATTCTCATGTTTATCACACTTGTTATATGGGAATTAAGACTGTATGCTCTAGGAGGCAATGACCACTTGTATTCTGTCTTTTTGCAGTACCTTGCATGCATCTGCGAGTGTAACATTAAAGTGAGAATAATGTAACAGGAATACGTACCTTTTTTGAGGAAACAGTGCACAACACAGGGGTGTTGCAAACACAAGACTAGAGGAGACAAAAATGGGTTTACAATATTTAGGGTGCTGAAAGAAAATTCAAAACCCTTAGGCGTGGTCTTCTAGGCAGAAAGCTTTTTTTTTTTTGTATACAGTGAGGTAAAGTTCCATGGAGTGCTATGTAACCTTTATTTCTCACTGCATTATACCTATGAAATCATTTACCTACTATGTAGTACTAAATGCATCAATACCATGCTTTATACAAATGTGTATAAAATTATCATTTTATGTCCTTTCAGTGTTTTGCATTGGTGTGCATGACAACATAAAATGCTAGACAATAGCAAATGAAACTCTGTTAACCAAATGTTTCAAGAATTCATCAACATACAGGATTAGATTCCAATTATTGTTTATGGAGGTAGCAGCCAAAGCATCTTTTCTAACCAAGCTGCTACATGCCTTTTTTTGCCAATCCCTTTCTTTCTCCCTCCCTCTGCTTTTCTTGGCAGCTTCTTCATTTCTAATGGCTTTTTTTTTTAATATGGTATTATCAGTTACAGATACAGAAGTGAAGTAACTGCTGTAGCCTCGTTAACTCTCTCAACTTTTTTTCTTTAAACAAAGTGCAAATATTGCTACTTCCTCCAAAAAACCTACAAGTATCTCTTAAAATAGCAGACACAACGCAAAGAAATCACTTACCAGAATCCAACTAATCCAACTTGAATGGGAGCACTCATCCACGGAAACCTCTGTTAAAAATAAATTGCACACAGTGAGTATGGTATCTTTTCTCCCCCCTCTTCCCACCTTCCTGGAATTCTTGTATTGTAAGAGACAGATTGCACCTAAAAGACTCTTGGACACGATGAAGGCAAAACAGTTACCAGCATACCTTAAAGCTGAGCTCCAATTTGAGAGCCCAATCCCTTTGAAAAGTAATATGAAAATTCCCAGTGATATCAATGTACACTGTTATCCTGAGTAAGCGTCCCTTAGAAACTACAACAGGTGGCTGACTCTTACTTATGACCCGATCCTGAGTACGTGGGCCACTTCTTTGAGTCACACAAGCCCACAGTAGCTAGCAACACAGCCAAAGTTTGGAGCAGTGCTGCAGGTGCAAGGTGCTGCCACACCTCCTAAGGGCACAGCGAGTTTTGCCCAGGCATCCCTAAGAAGAGCTAGGTCTGGTTATAGCTCCTATCTCTTCAGTGACATCAAATGGTTTTAACTTACAACTGGAGATTTACTTTGTGAGCAACAGCAACTGCAGCCACCAACCATAAAAGACAGGTGTCAAGGGAAAATATAAGTCTGCCTCTCTTAGCCCTTTCTCCTGTCTTATGATTTGCTTTGATGTGTAGGAACTTGCCCCGGTAGCACAGTCTGGTACACTCCAGTTCTGCAACAGTTCACCTTTTATTAAAGGGAAAAAGGGTAGAAAAATTGGGGAAACAAGGCTGAGAAAGCAACATATAACCTATGGATGCATTTTTAGCATATTCCTCATTACTGTAACTTTTGCAGAACTTGAACATATGCCAAGAAATAGGATAGTTTTCTTGTAGGCCTTTAAATTATTTAGGAATCCGCTCCCCCCACGTTAGAATTTTAATTGAAATTAATTACTGATGAAATAAAACCAGACCTGTTTAAATGACACTGCTGCAATGGCCTTCTGTTGCTACAGTAGAATCAGTGTCTCCAGTAAGTAGGACATGAGGAGGAAGTTGATTTTAAAAACAGAGAACAACAGGAAGTTGATTTAAAAAAAAAACAAAACAGCTAATGAGTTAAAAATCACACGTTACAGTGGATGATGTTTTCAACAAAGATGATTTTTTTTCTGCAAGAAGCATTTCTCAAGATGTAGAAGTTAGAGGGGAAACTGGTGAACAAAAGATGGGCACTATTTGAGAGCAGAAATAGAAAAAAAGAAATTTAGAAAGCTTGGTAGGACAAAGCTTGGTGCTAAGGAAGGTTACAGCAGCATAAGAGGCATGGAAAACAAGCCTGTGTGGATCAAACTTTCTCCAGAGCCTGAGGGAGGAGAAATGATGTAGAAGATTGCCTCTTTCTTCTTTTTTTTTTTTTTTTTTTTTTTTTTCCCCCTGGAGTTATTCTGTAATCCCGAAATGAGTGCAGGTACAATTGTGCATTTCAGCAATAACCTGCAACAATAGATAACAAATGGAAAAAGACAGCAATAGCAAGAATGATAAAGAGTGAATACAGCAGTTCTCTGCTGTTCTGGCATGCCACTAAACACACCTTCATTTGACTCTCAGCTGAGATAAACTCACTCAAAATGCTTTACATTTTACACATTGGGAGACAAGAGAGAGTGTGACTGACAGTGGAAGGGATGTAGGACTGTGGCACTGGTGTAAATATTACACATATTTGGGAACACAAGTCAAGCTCTGTACTGCAAATGACTTCAGTCTCTGAGGAGAATTAAGGGAGAGGGATGCTACACATTGCAGTGTGAGTGTGGGACCTGAGATACATAACAGAAAAGCCCCAAATACGATTTTATAACTAAAAGACTTGGAGGGTGTCATGAGAGTAATAGATGGTTTCATGCCTTTATCAGAGAGAGGTGTCTAAGGTGTGTTTAGTACAGACAATATAAACAACATCTATTATTTCATGTGGTGGAACATTTTTTGCCAAGGCACTTGATCTGAGTTACAGCCTTTATTTTTCAAGAATGTTACCAGGCTGCACTAATCAAGAAAGATGGTGAGGTAAAACTCTAACACTGGGAGGTCAATATTAAGAATGGGAGTTGCCCAGGGAGCAAAGTAAAACAATAAAGCAAAACTCAAATGCAGGCTGTATCCCTATAAAGAGATAGAATGGAGAAGTACAAGACAGCAGAAGAATTTACTGTGTTAGAGAACTATCATTTAACTCCGGAAGAAGGCAGTTCCCGATGAATTAGGATTTAATTTCCAGATGTCTTTATGGCATCTTCAGTGGTTAGTGCAAACAGAGAAAATGGAGAAATGGTAATTAAGCAAACGAAAGCCATAAGGAGAATCAGCTTTTTTCTAACTGCTTCCTTTCATTGTTGGATCTCAAAATCTGTCAGCTTTCCCAAGCTAGCTATGCCTGTTTTCAAAAAAATGAATAAATGAAATGACAGTTAAATTAGGAATGCATAGAGGACACTAAGGCAGACTTTCAAGAATGATGCTTAAAAAAGAAAAAGGCTCTCTGTTCTAGTTTTGTAACAGTTTTGAATACGTATTTTAGTTGCAGACTAAGAGACCCCAAGGAGCTTGTTTTAAGGATATATGAGGAAATTTCTGGAATCAACTTGAATGTTAATACAGTATGCAGAACAGGAGAGAAACAGTAACCGAAGCTGTAAGAGTAGTAATATAAATTAAAACTCACTGTCGATTGGAATTTTCAGAAGTTTCTATGGAAAAAAACCAATTTCTTTCCTTAGGAGAAAGGTTACCTGTAACTAAAATAGATCTATAAACGCTGTGCCTCAGAGCAAGGTTGTTTATGGATCCTCCTGCTGCAGCAGATAAAATAACTTGGTTCTGCACAGTGCCTGTCAAGTGTACGTCAGTAGGGATAATGAACATAGGCATTATACAGCCTAATCAAGAATTACTACACTGCATAATCGCATAAAAGGCAGCCAAAGCCACTGCTGAAACCTATAGCAAAAGCACACATATATAAAAAAAATATTTTTTCAAGTCAAGAAATAATTAGATTCTTTTTGAAGCAGTAAGTACGTGCCTTTGTTCTAAAAACATTCTTGAATCATTTTCTAGCAATAACTGTTGGGAATATTGTTAATTCATACTAACGTTACCATCAAAACGTCCTCGTGCAAAACAATATCAGAATATGGGGGATGAATAGTGCTATATAACCTGTATCTTATTTCAAATATCAGAGGATGATAGCCTGCTATCACTGAGACCAGCATTCCAGAAGCATTTCTTTCTCTCTATCTTACTGCAGAACATCACTCTATTTTCTTCATTATTTCACAACCATTTGACTATTTTCTGGCCTTGTGTGTTGCTTAATAGGCTTTGGCAAGCATACAAGAATTATTTTCAAGAGTGATGGTGTACAAAGCAAAGGCTAAGGAAAATGAGTTAGTAAAGCATTGTGTGGATGGTATTGGAGTACTGCAAATGGGATGGTGCTTCTGAAACCTCAAGAGAGCATGCAGAAGCTGCTTGTTAAAAATGCAGCTCATTCCTTAATGGTTTTAATACTAATCTCTAAGATGTGTTACCACTGACTACCTGCAGAGCAGTGTTTCACCTGAACTCACAGTCTTTGAGGCTGAGGGGGAGGAACAGGTGAGCATAAACGGTCATGATGGTACCAAAGACCACTGAGTAGTCACTGAAGAAATCGCTCATTTTTGCTGATCTGAAAAATTCACAACACCCTTATATTGATTATACCACACAAAACCAATAGATATTTGTCTCCAAACCCTGAGAATTGTTGCAACTTCTTCACAAATGTCATGTATTTGCCAGCTGAGTTGATAGCATTTGTGACATTTCTCCCACATCAAATACATATAAAATAATCTTTGCTCTAAATATATGACTTGGTTTGTTTTTTTTTTTTTTTAAACAAGGTTAGTGTTCTGGGTAATACATTCTCAAGAACATAACAGTATCACAACCTGCTTAAAGCTACTCTGCACACAGGGTATGGGTCAAAAGAAATCAGCAATTAAGAATTAGCCAAATCAGTATAGGGCTTTTCATACTGCAGACAAATAGTGTATTTGGATGCACTGCAGTCTCACTTCTTTCAGGAGATATAAGCAGCACACACTGACTTTCACTCTAAAACTCAAACACCACGTTTCCTGTTTTTACATTCTGAGCAATAGTGTTTTCTGTTAACAAGGAGGGGGAAAAAAGCAAAGCACTTCAGGAAAAAAGTTTTTAGAATTGGAAGATGCTTTGGACCTCTTCCCAGTGCCTCATTTATATATACAGAAGCACTTTCAAATGGTGTATGTAACTGGGTAGTCTAACTCTCTACAAGAAAAATGAAGGGCAGAAATAATAAGAAATATAATTTAAATATTTTAGAAAGCTTTATCTTAGACAGCTTTATCTTATCTGGAAACTCAGACCACGCTTTCTTTTCCTAACTTTTTCTACCAGGAAGGAGACTATTGTTCCCTGCTTGTTGGGTGGGTTTCACAGGCAGAGACTTTGCCTGGAGTTACACAAGTAAGTAAATCAGTGATATCAGCTGGTGAAGATGAAACTCCCTTTACTGGTAAAGAATTATAGAGTTCCTCATCTGAATAGTATTTCTCTTGTGTTAGACAACCCGATAATTAATTTCATTGCTGTTCTTTACCCTCTCATGCACACACAGTGCATAATCTTGATTCAGTTTATATATTTACTAACACCAGGTGTTTGACTTCACACTACATTAGCATAAACAGAATATAGGAAATACATAATCTTTGATGAAGCATGCCCGTTCTATGCCTACCCTGCACTTGCTCATCCAGTAAATTTTAAAGGGTCATTTTCAAAAGAGATTTTTATCATCATTGTTGTTTCCAAAGTCAAATTGCTACTACAGCAGCTAAGCAAAGCCTCTTTATTGATATCTTGAGAAAAAAGCATTATAAAATTCTAAAATATTTTTCTCATAAACTGTGTTCCAAGTCTTGGTACAAGGAAGTTTATTTACTAAGAGGAACTGTGCATTTTAAGAACAACTATAAAAATAACAAAAAAGTTCAATAACATTTCTTAATGTTATTTTACACTGTGATAAAAAGAACCAAGCTATCTCTAAGAAAGGCATAAAGAAAGCGACAGCTGTAAAGCAAGCTCTACAGTGATGTCCTCCCAGAGTGGAGGCACATTTGGGAGGCAAATATGAAGACTCAGAAAGTATTTTAAATTCATGAAAATACTAACTTAGGCTATGAAATACATGTATGTAGATTATCTAAGACTAACCTTTAAAAAGGCTCTCTTTTCCAATGTATTCATTATGAAGGGAGGAATCGCTGCAAATGAGAAAAAAAAAAAAGCATTAACCTTGGAGAAAAAGGCACTCAGTTTTCGTTTTCTGTTGAGATGAACTAATAACATAATACAATTTTCACAGCCTTTTGTCATTAATTGAGCTTTCATTTCACATTGCCAATTCAAGATACTGGATTGGTATTTACAGAGGTAAATTCTCCCAATAAGCAGAACTTCTAATTTCACACATAACTAAACCTGAGCTTAGTAACTTGGCACTGGTCAAAGCACCTACTCTTCACTAAACTAATTCCATTCAAGCAGAATTTGCTAGCGTTCCTTTGCTATCTGTATCTTTTCCACAAAAGCATCCCAGTAGCTTTTCTGCTGCACTTCTGTGTAACACATTGTGGATATTTTCACAGTAAGAAATGTACATTTCTTTGTGGAACTTCTTAAGAGAAATGTAAATACTGCCTGCGTGACTGTAAGATAATTTGGCTTCTGAGAAAAATCACTTATATAGAATTTAAGCTCTCCCTCACATTAGGAACTGATAATCAGGAGCTGCACATAACTGCAGTTATTCTTACCCATGCCAGGAGCAGCCATAAGAATCCTTGATATAACCACCTGGGTAATTGCCTGCTCAGCTGCTTTTGTTGATTCACCCAGTCTGTTTCCATTCTCATCCGTGACAGGGATTCCAAACTTGAGTTCCCTGTTGAATAAGGGGTGAAAATAAAGCAGTGACTTATGTGCATTTATTCACCTTTTTTGTCACTTTATCTTTGTCCCCTTAAAATCGTCAATTATAAGAATTATGTTTTTTATTTTATTTTCCAAGTTAACCTGTTTGTAACACTCTTTGGCACAAAAATTTCAAAAGGCAGAGAATGATCTGGGGGAAAATATGCTGAAAAGTAAACAACTGAATATTTGTAACAACAATCTGCTGCTTGAGCCTGCCCACATGCATGCCAAGGGGGAAGAAAGGAGATGTGTTATTTCTGTAGTCCACAGAAGGGAGAGGTTCCTTCAAAAAGCAACTCAGAAAAGTGGAATTTTCTGGACTGCTCTGGAAGTAGCCTGTCCTTTCTGACAGACAACACAGGGAATACAGGAAGATTAGTTTCACTGAACTAAAACAGAAGTTTTTGTGAAGATTCCCCTCTGGCATTCTAGTCTGAGTTTTCATTTCAACCACTAAGAACATATTTGAAAGTATAAAAGGATGCACAAAACAAACTGCAATTCTGTAACTGTATTATTCTCTATTAGATCTTTTGCTCAAGTGCAGGGTTAGGTGTTAAACTCACATTCTGGGGAGAACTTCTAGGGGAGAAGCAGACAGAAGGGCAGATATACTGAGGACTGCCTTTATTCTTCTCCTCATCTTTTATAAGAGATAAAATACTACCATGGATTGAATTTCACTGTAAATACAAACTTTAAATATTCCCTTTTCTGCCCATAACCTTGTGTTTATAAGAGGATGCTTTTGATTTGTTTTTCCCCACTTCTATTCTTAGTCCTAGTCAAATCAGAATACATATGAAATTTTGTTTCTGAGAAAGTGCGTATTTTTGTAATCTCAGATAATTAAACAGAACTGCAGAGCCTGACTTCTATGACTAACTTCTGCACGTGGGATTTGAAGCACCATTTTTGAAACGACTGTATTTTTCCAAAGTGGAGTTTGTATTTAAAGGGTCCATGTGATCAAGTTTTGAAGGACCAGTACTTGGGTTCTGAGATCTAAGACTGAAGAACTCTATGGATATTTGTCTGAAGAGAATGAGGATGTTCTATTTTATACCTGTCACAATCAATCAATCAAAACAAGATCATGCATGAGGTTTTTGAAAGGTTCTGAAACAAGCTAAAGATATGTAACGTGCTTTATTTAGTAACTTGCTGATCTAAAAACTCAATAACATCCTTTCTTCTAGAATGAGTGATCTTTGTTCTTGCTCCTACCTTTGTCTCATTAGTGGAATATTAATGCAGTTAGCAGCAGCAACAGCAGCAAAAGGAACAAACCGTCCTATAAGAGGTGAGACATGCTGTAAAAACACAGAGAGGAAAAAAAAAAAGAAAGAAAAAAAGAAAAGAAAAGAAAAAAAAATTACATAATCATTTTCTTTCCCAAAGGTCATATTAAAATGCTTCGTGTGCTAATGATAGACCTGATTTATTTCCTTTAAATTAAAATTCAGTGAAAACTCACTGGTGGGGCAGAGGTAAAACAACAAACAAACAAGACATAAGTCATAAATTCTTCTCTCAGAGTGAGCAGTGGCAGGAGACTGGCAAAACCAATCTTAATTTAGTAGCATCACTGCAGAGAAGTGTCAGCTTCTGAGCATGCCTGTCAGCCCAACGGCAACACTAAATAGACCTTAACTTTACTGTCTCTGCTGGCAAGGTCACAGCCAGCAACATCCATACCAGCTGCTTTGCATCTAAGGGCACTGACTATGGAGGCTATTCATCTAGTCCATGTCTTGTATAATCTGAATTACTCTGCTTAGAACAGTCTCTCAAATAACTTGTCAATGCTGTACCACTCCCAGTACATTAAAGCATAAGCAGAGGGGTACAAAATAGGTATTTGCTGTTTTTTTTTTTTGTAAAGGACCTTTTTTTCTTGATTGTGTTGTGCACTTGTTTAAAGAATTTGAGTTTTCTCCATTTAAGAGCAGCACCTCCTTACAAGTTCTTCAGCCAGTCTAGAGTAGGCGTCCATGTTTGCAGAAGTGATACTGCACCTTAAAAACACACCTATACAGTTTATGGGATACTGAGTCCACATCATTGCAATTACACATCCACTCCAATTAACTTTCAAATGCTATTAGATACTTTGGCATGTAAAAAAGAAACTGAAAAAAAAGGCACCTTATTAGATACAGTTTGTATTAACAAAACACAAGGCTGTTTGATATACGTATCAGGAGGACAGGCTGTTTGAAATACATATAAAACTATCTACATGGGGCAAAAATAAGGTTGGGATCTAAAGAAGGGAGCTGCCAACGGCCATTACAACTCCATACTGGGAGCTGTGCATAACATGACACAGATACACAGGAGGAGAAATGAGCCATTAGCATCTCATAGAACACCAAAGTCTAGTTAAGAATGGAAAAAAATAGCAATACCTTTGTTAGTGCATTAAGTCCTAACGCTGTTGCGACAGCACCCGTGGTAGCAGAAACATAGGCTGTTCCCAGCTGGCTAAAACAAAAATAGAAGCGTTTGCACATGCACAACTACATTTATGTCACTTTTTAAAATAATTACATTGTACACATGTAGTTATGCCCCCCCCAAAGTTAAGAAGTAGACCTTTCTGTGACATTGCAGTAAGATGTAGATGGAAGATTCAAATGGGACACTAAATTAAACACTTTTCTTTCACTAGCAGTAAAAATTACACGCAAGCAACATTTTAACATTGAATCAGATTCTGCTGGTTCTGCATTGCTATCTGTTCAGCACTTTCTCATGTGTCTGAATAAACACCTTGAAGGATTTAGTTCTGTATTTAATTTCCTAATTGCTTAAACTAATAAAATCAGTTTGGATTTCTAAGGCCATATCTACAATAGTAATTAAAATCAACTGTACTGAAACCCATACATGCAGACCAGCTATGCTGCAAACACCCAAATCCAACCCAATCTGCCCTAAAACATACTTTATATACTTCCCAGCTAGGAGGTGTCTGTATATCCTTGAATCCACTGCTTTCTCCTGGACATCTATAAGCAAGTCAGCCTCAAAACCTGGAAGTCAAGCACTGCAATTCCAGTCTCTTATTCATGATTTCTAGCTTTCTGCATCTACTTAATCTCTCTCTTTGCCTTCAAATAGAAACTAGTACTGTGAGACCAGTTCCTTGAAGGGTTCTCTTTTTGTAAATAAGCACACAGTGTGGTGTGTGCTATACTGCAGGGCACTGAGAAGATGACACAGAGAGATACCTGAAGGTCCACACAAAATATCAACTTAGAAATATCCTGGTATAACACCAAACTGATGAGGCACTTTCAAATGGTTGACTGAGCAATTCAACACAGACTCCTAATAAATCCTACGCTGTTAAGTGCTTATGATCAAGGTGCTTAGGCTTATCTTTAATGGCAGAAATGGAGTTCTCGCCTCCATCATTCTCAGACTTCTCGTCTGTGCATATCAAGTTAATAATAAGCATAGATGAAAAAACTTATCCCTCTATCACCTCAAACTTTAAAGCCCAACCATGTTCCAGTACATCAGAGAGCAATTTATAAACACATCAGAAATATCTGGTTCAGTGTCTGACCTGACAGTAATTGGGGCATCACCGCTCCTGTTCGTATAATTTACTATAGCATTGAAGGACTGGTTAATCCACTGCCAGAAAACCACTGCTGGTGTCGTTCTTGAAAAGAGAAACAATTATTA
>JAYKAV010000301.1:106386-136095 GCA_035582835.1 Phoebastria nigripes | reverse complement strand
GTAGATGGTATAGAATAAGGGGTGGATACTGTCCTGGTTTCCTGCTGGGACAGAGTTAACTTTCTTCCCAGTAGCTGCGGGGGTGTGTGCTGTGTTTTGGGTTTGGTATAATAGGAGCATTGATGGCCCATTGATGTTTTGGGTGTTGCTGGGTGGTGCTTGCACCAGGCACGTTTCGGCCTCCCATGCCCTGCCAGGTGCATGGGAAGCTGGCGGGGGGATCATAGCCAGGGTGGTTGACCCAGCTGGCCAACGGGGTATTCCATACCATGCGACGTCATGCTCAGTATAAAAACTAAGTGTGGGGGGGCTCTGGGTCCTGGGATGGGCTCTCGCGTATCAGTCAAGGCGTCAGTTCGGCGGGTGGTGTGCAGTTGCATTGTGCATTTCCTGCTTTGTATATTCTATTGTTGTTATCACTGTTATTTTTACTGTTCTACTTTGTTTTATTTCAATTATTAAACTGTTTTTATCTCAACCCGCTAGTTTTCCTACTCGTGCCCTCCCGATTCTTTCCCCCATCTTACCGGAGGTGGGGGGGTGAGCGAGAGGCTGCGTGGTGTTTAGGTGCTAGCCAGGGTTAAACCACAACAGTAACTTAGAAGTTAGACTGCTTTAGAAATCCAGACGTCCTCCCAGCCTATTGTTTTTCCCAGTGATTCCATGACTGAAGTGTAAAATTCAGTAAATGAAGATGTTTATCTGTCTTAAAAGGTGGGGCCAGATGAAAGAAGAGACGAACAATTTAAAAGTGAAATAATACATATTAGAACTCCAGTTTCAAACTTAAACATTTGGTGCCTGAGTACTTGTTTTAGATCTATTTTTTTAGATTTTGTACATTCCCGAAATCTACATACAGATCTAGATGCTGAAGAACTTGATCGGAACACTATGAAAATATGTATATCAAATGAATGTAAAAGTAAATTTACATAAGTAGGCATGTCAAGCAAAAACTAAAATGTTGGTCTGATCTCATTCATTCTGTATCAAGTATAGGTTTATATGTTGGCATCTGCCATAAGACTTAAAGTAAAGTGGACTTATATTTGTTTGAACTGTATTTACATATTCAGTGTAAGCACATTTTTTTCAGAGATTCTTCTTTTACAGCTAGAACGCAATCTGGCCACTGTCATAAGAGACAACAAAAAATGTTTTTACAAATATATTAATGACAAAAAGTGAGCCAAGGAGAACCTCCATCCTTYATTGGATGCGGGGGGGAACATTGCCACCAAGGATGAGGAAAAGGCTGAGGTACTTAATGCCTTCTTTGCCTCAGTCTTTAATAGTCAGACCAGTTATCCTCAGGGTATTCAGCCCCCTGAGCTGGAAGACGGGGATGGCGAGCAGGATAAACCCCCCATAATCCAAGAGGAAGCAGGGAACGACCTGCTGCGCCACCTGGACGCTCACAAGTCCATGGGGCCAGATGGGATCCACCCAAGAGTGCYGAGGGAGCTGGYGGAGGAGCTTGCCAAGCCACTCTCCATCATTTATCAGCAGTCCTGGTTAACGGGGGAGGTCCCAGACAACTGGAGGCTTGCCAATGTGAYGCCCATCTAAAAGAAGAGAGAGAGACCTTATCGCGCTCTACAACTACCTGAAACGAGGTTGTAGTGAGGTGGGTGTTGATCTCTTCTCCCAAGTAACAAGTGATAGGACAAGAGGAAATGGCCTCAAGTTGTGCCAGGGGAGGTTTAGATTGGACATTAGGAAACATTTCTTTACTGAAAGAGTGGTTAAACATTGGAACAGGCTGCTCAGGGAAGTGGTGGTATCACCATCCCTGGAGGTATTTAAAAGACGTGTAGATGAGGCGCTTAGGGACATGGTTTAGTGGGCATGGTGGTGTTGGGTTGAAGGTTGGACTTGATGATCTTAGAGGTCTTTTCCAACCTTTATGATTCTATGATTCTATGATTCTGAAGACCAGAGGAGACCTTTCTGGAGACCAGAGAGGATCTTCTTCACCTTCATACAAAACTTGTCATTCCATAAGAAAGACAGGGCGAAAGAAGAGGATTTCCTTTCTTTTAAAGGTTGGCAGATTGCTACAGTTTGAGAGGATGTAGAGAGGAGTGCACAGTTACGTCTAGCATGAATAAAATTTCACAAGTATCTAGCTGGTATCTTTTTTTCATGTGCTTAAGGTTAAAACTGAGTGCCTGTTGTAGTTTAACCCCATCCAGCAACTAAGCACCACACAGCCGCTTGCTCACTCCCCCCTGGTGGGATGGGGGAGAGAATCGGAAGAGTAAAAGTGAGAAAACTCGTGTGTTGAGATAAAGACAGTTTAATACGTAAAGCAAAAGCCGCGCGCACAAGCTAAGCAAAACAAGGAATTCATTCACTACTTCCTATCAGCAGGCAGGTGTTCAGCCATCTCCAGGAAAGCAGGGCTCTGTCACGYGTAGCGGTTACTTGGGAAGACAAACGCCATCACTCCGAACGTCCCCTCTTCCTCCTTCTTCCCCCAGTTCATATACTGAGCATGATGTCATATGGTATGGAATAGCCCATTGGACAGCTAGATTAGCTGTCCCGACTATGCTTCCTCCCAGCTTCTTGTGCACCTGGCAGATCATGGGAAGCTGAAAAGTCCTTGACTAGTGTAACCACGACTTAGCAACAACTGAAACATCAGTGTGTTATCAACATTCTTTTCATACTAAATCCAAAACATAGCACTATACCAACTACTAGGAAGAAAATTAACTCTATCCCAGACGAAACCAGGACAGTGCCACATTTGGAGTTAAAAAGAGTGATTTCTCACAGGTCAATGTACTATCAGAGTGTTTATACTGGGAAGGAGGGGAAGTTAGTCCAGTTTTTGTAGATTTGGGTTCAGTCTATTTCATAATAAAATATTAAGAGTTTAGTTTAATAAATTCCTATAGCAGTGATCTAAGATGCTGTGTAGGTTTTTGCTGCCTCCTATTCTCTTCTGGCATACTATAGATTTTGAGCTTTCTTACATAATTCAGTGAAAAGAGCTCGGAAACATTTTTGTCTTCATACTGTTGTGAGCAGCAGACATTCAGAAAGCCATTCTGAGCATGTTGTGGTTTAGCCGTGGCCAGCACCTAAACACCACGCAGCCGCTCACTCACCCCCCACCTCCGGTGGGATGGGGGAGAGAATCGGGAGGGCACGAGTAGGAAAACTCACGGGTTGAGATAAAAACAGTTTAATAATTGAAATAAAACAAAGTAGAACAGTAATAATAACAGGGATAACAACAACAACAATAGGATATACAAAGCAGGCGATGCACAATGCAACTGCTCACCACCCGCCGAACCGACGCCTTGCCTGATACACGAGAGCCCGTCCCGGGACCCAGAGCCCCCGCACACTTAGTTTTTATACTGAGCATGACGTTACATGGTATGGAATACCCCACTGGCCAGCTGGGTCAACCRCCCCGGCTATGCTCCCCCCGCCAGCTTCCCCTGCACCTGGCAGGGCATGGGAGGCCGAAAAGTGCCCAGTGCAAGCACCACCCAGCAACACCCAAAACATCAATGGGCCATCAATGCTCCTATTACACCAAACCCAAAACACAGCACACCCCCCCCGCAGCTACTGGGAAGAAAGTTAACTCTGTCCCAGCCAGAACCAGGACAGAACAGGATACTTATTCCATGAATGTCTGCGGTTACAGTAGTTGCAATGGACTCAGATGACTCCTTCCTTTTCTGTGTTGCAGTAAATAGGAACTTGGCACAAGTTCAGGTTTGTATGGGGAGCACCACTAGTAGGCCAATGTGAGTATATGAGAATTACAAGTCATCATCAATCTTTTATTTGTGGATGAAATGTTCAATTTCTAGCAATAACTTTTGGCAGAAACCTGGACTACATCCATTGCACAAATTTAAACCATTTGGTATGTCCATAATTCTGCCAGTTTTACATTCTGATTCTACCAAATTCTAAGCCACATGGGAAGATCTCTAGTATCAGTCTCATATCAGGCTGTGAATTACTTTGGGTAAGGGAAGTCTTTTTTGGTCTGCACTTAAACAGATAAGAAGATCTTCATTTAAGGCTGGACATACTAGAGTCTAAGACAAAACAAATACATGACATGGGGTCCTGTTGGTAGCCAATATAATTTAGCCTCCTGTAATACAGTAGGATAAAGATTATTGTATTCTTGAGAAATGTGTACCTTTAAAATGCCTGTCTGGGTACAACCCAGCGTACTCTCTAATAAATATAAGGCACAGAAGTTTTATCAAATACAGATATTTCTGTTTAGCTTTATTTTTAGACAGGTTTAGGAATCTTATTTAGTCTCCAACAATTATAGTGTTTTGATTTCATTTATTTTACTAAAATGGATTATAAAAATTCTGAGATAACATTTATGAAATTTTACCAATTTTTCCTAAGGGGGTTCTGAGAAGAAAGATCTTTGAAGACTACAGTCAGCTAAGAACACATAACTTCAGGTAGAAAATGGTAATCAAAAGCTTTATCACTAAAACTGAAAAACTTCATCTTGCAGTATTTCCTGTTCTGTTTAGAAAGTTGCTTTATAGATCAGGTTCACTTCAGCTCTGGAAACGAACAAAAAAAAGGATTCCCACTTAAACAGAAAATAAGTTCTACTATTGTGTGGGTTGTTTGGTACTTTTCACTTTTTTTTTTTTTTCCTGGCAGTCTCTATGACAGACTGATGCTGTTCTGAAACAGCATCTGAAGGTCATGTGCTTTAGCTATGCAGCAGGCTCATCTATTCAGCAAAAAAGCTAGGAAAGACGTTTGAAGCCTGCATAATTTATGCAGGTCAAGGCTAGACAGGATAGGAAAGGAGAGTTTTAACTAATGAGATTATTATTAATGAGCTCATTATGMAGATCTTTCCCTTTGCAGAACATTGCTCCTGATTCTTGAAATCCTCAGCTACACATGCATGCATGTATTTGTACATACACACACAGATGTCTTCTTTAGATTAGAAAATGGCTTTGATGTATGTTGGCTTATATTTTTACCATTATATGTCTGATTCTCCTTGGTCATGTATGTATATCTATTTAGAAATCTTAATTCCTTCATACTTAAACATATTTTTTCTTATTTCTTTCCTTTTCTGTGTTTTTTTTTTTTTTTCTTTTTGATCAAAATGGAATAATTTCCTTCTATTTTTATTTCAGTGGTGACAGTGTAAAGTCTCTATGATATATCCCAGGGTATCAGAGTCTCCAGCAATCCTGTCTATATAGCTGTAAAAGGAGCAACCTAGTAACTGATCTACTACCTACTGGGAAATAGTTTTACCAAAGTTAATTTAAAAAAAGATTCTTTTTCTTTTACATAAAAATATATCCTTTCTGCACCATTCTATCTGAGAGCTAAAAGTCTGAAAGGAACAAATTTTCCTTCTGAAGGACTTCAGTAGACTCTCTCTCCATTGGGTACACAGGCAAGATAGTAATTTACTGCAGGAGTAAAGATTTAGTAAGTGAAACAGGCTAGATCCCAGCTCCCTGTGGCTGCCTGAAATGCCCCTTCAGCCAGCAGGTATCTTGCAGCAGCAGCAGTTTCTTACTCTGCTGGTTACACTGAGCGGTTCCAATTAAGGAGGAGGATTATCCCCTGCATGGGAGCTGGCAACAGCTCTAATGTCAGAATCGTCAGGCTGGTCACACAAGAAAAAATAAATTGTGAAGATGAAAAGCACTGGCCTGATTGCACTCCAGCCAAGAAAAAGTAAATGGCTACCTAGGGTAACTAGCAAAAGTGGCTCTGATGACAGGAGGTTGGCATGGAAGATACTTGGCATGTCTTTTAAATGTATGCCTGGGCATGTCCCTTCACATGACAATGCTGCGATTTGTGCTCAGAAGTATCTAAGAACCACTCCTTGTACAGACTCTGCAGCAGAGGAAGGAGGACTTTTGCCCGGCGTGCCCAGTCTCTTTGTTTACTTCTCTAACCAGAGTAAAACATACAGTAGTCATTCAACCTCAGTCATTTGATGCTCAGTCAAGATATCTGCCCATTCTTAGATATCTATGTAATTGATGATAAGGAAAAGAGAGGTTCTTCAAAGGGCAACTCAACCTTCTTATAACTGGAGTTACTTAATATTTGAATCACTGTTTGAAAACATCTGTCTCTCTCTGCTGACTATTGAAAGACTGAAAGTTAGATGACTTGGTGACTAAAACTGGCAGGGTGAATCCAGGCCTAATGGGATTCCTGTTGCTAACATAAAGTTATTGATCACCACACCATTAACTTGGCCTTGCAGAAATCATATGATGATACAACAAATGTATGGACTACAGACAAAATTTATAAATGAATTTTCAAGTTTTACAGAGATAATCTAAACAGTTTCTTAAGCCTATAAAATATCATTCTAATTTTTCTTTTTCTATTTAGCTATACAGGAAAACAAAACTAACTGGAAGTACTCTGTGCCTTGCTGTGCCATGCCAAGCTACATATAGTTTTATGCATTGCCTCAGTTCCTCAAAGAAACAATATTACTCACATTGAAACCAGTGGGAGTTCATGTCTTCAGAAAGTAAAATTTAATTTATATAAATGGAAATCTGAAGAGCCTGCTGATATTACAGATTCACTACTTTATAGTGAGCAGTTCAAACCTGGATGGGCCAGGCAATTTATTGATTAGATAAAAAGGAGAATTTTTAGCATTTTCATTGTGTTCAATATACGTTACTTACATTATTTATCAGGGACTTTTTTTCCGTAATGACTGCCAGAAATCTTTTACTCATCTTCTACCATTGAGTTCTTTCTGTTTACAAAAAGAAGATAAATCTAAAACATTTTCCTTTTGGGCAAATTGATGCTATAAAGTATATGTTAGTTTGATGTCCCTGTAGCAGGGGTCCTTTATTTCTGTCCAGTATTTCCTGCTGCACATATTTGATGTGCAGCACGTATGTAGGCAATTTCATAGAACAGAAAAGATTAATTGTTATGAAAAGATATATAGGTATGTAAGTCTGATGTGTCCTTAATATGTTGTATCTGCTACACTCTGACAGATCATTGCTGCAAGAGCTGGGAACAATATTTTATACTTTTATAGGCTCCACTAAACGTGTTTAGTATTGCCAGATCTTCCTTCAGCCTCATCCAAACTAGGCCCTAGCAGGTCTGTCAAACTGAATTGTATCCAGTCATTTCCAAGAATGCAAGCTCTTAATCTACTGGTGTTCAACAGCTGATCCAGAGGCCAAAGTTAGCCCAAAATATCTTTCCATCCATTGTGTTCCCATTCTTTTCTCCTGATTTAGGACAGGATTCAACTGCTTAGCCATGAGAAACTTCATCTGAGATGCCCTAGAATATCTCAGAAATTCAGATGAACTAGAAAATTTGGAGTTCATGGCTACAAAAACTTTGATATATATCTATATCTAGCTATCTATATCTATATCTATATCTATAGCTTTCTCTTGTGGTTGAGAGAGTTTTTCAAGTATTTAGCAAAAAGTCTTTCCTGTTCTGCACAGGACTACAAAGTTCTTTTGCGATCCAAAATGACACCTTTTTTTCCCCAAAGCAATATAAATGTCTAAAGGTACTAGTCAAATTCTTGTTGTCTGATCAGTTCCCAAATTGCCACAGATCAGGCAGTCTTGTTGCCCAAATTGAATTTGCAGTCAACAGTTGTTAAACAGATATCAGATCCCTGAACTCATATTTCTGAGAAAGTATCGTGGTTTAACCCGGCAGGCAGCTAAACACCACACAGCCGCTTGCTCACTACCCCGCAGTGGGATGAGGGAGAGAATCGGAAGAGTAAAAATGAGAACACTTATGGGTTGAGATAAGAACAGTTTAATAATTGAAATAAAATATTATAATAATAATATGATGTAATGAAAAGAAAGATAACAAAAAGAGAGAGAAATAAAACCCAAGAAAGACAAGTGATACAAATCAAAACAATTGCTCACCAACAACCAACCGATGCCCAGCCTGTCCCCGAGCAGCAGCCCCCAGGCCAGCCCTCCCCCAGTTTATATACTGAGCATGATGTCACATGGTATGGAATATCCAGTTGGCCAGTTTGGGTCAGCTGTCCTGGCTGAGCCCCCTCCCAGCTTCTTGTGTATCTCCAGCCTTCTCAGTCGGTAGAGCATGAGAAGCTGAAAAGGCCTTGACCCTGTGTAAGCACTGCTCAGCAATAACGAAAACATCTCTATATTATTAACACTGTTTTCAGCACAAATCCAAAACATAGCCCCATACTAGCTACTACAAACAAAATTAACTCTATCCCAGCCAAAACCAGCACAGAAAGTTAAAAGCCTTCTTATAAAACAAGGATCTGATTCTATCTATAAGATTTTACAATTCAGTCTTCAATCGCTGCCTCTAAACATGACCTTGAACATGTGGGGATTCTTTCTGTTCATAAATGTGTGCAGAAGATGCATACAGCCATACAGAGATACCACAGTCTTAACAAAACAAAACAAAACAAACAGAAAAACCTCTCTTACTAACAGTGCACGTGGATGTATCCATGTGTTTTTGTCTGACTCACAGTTGATCTAGTTCTGGTTGAAATTCTTGTCTCTTCTGTGCTTATTGTTAGAGAACAGATACACAAAAGTTTTTTCTGAAAACAAAACAAGACAAAAAAATCAAGAAGAAGTTGGGAACATCTCTACCTTGAGGAACACCAGCAAAATTTACTCATTAGAAAGTTTTGTCTGGAGAGTTTTTTTAAAGTTCTCTTTTTGAAAATCCCCTCATCTCTTTGGTAACAGCTGGCTTTAGCACTCACATTATGATCTGATAACCTAGACTGATTGCCTGTTATGGACCTGGGCTTGAATGATGTTGAGGTGAACAGCAAGTTTCTGTATTTGTGCTGTTAACAGACAGAATCACTAAGAGAGTTTTCAGACTATATTGGGAAGAAAAATAAGCCTTACTTTACTGCATGATGACTGTAAGACCCAAAGTCCAGAATTATATAGGAGGAAAGAACAATTATAGATAAGTAAAAGAAATCGATATGTAGTTTTTGTTTGCTTTTCACAGGATGGTAATGTCCACTGTGAGAGAATAGAATGTGCAATTGCTGGTGTAGTCTACAGATGACTTTTTTGATGAGGAGGAAGGTTATTTTGATGCCAGGTTGAAAGATTTAAAAGTTATTGTAGAACTGCTCAAATAAGGTCCCTCTAAAAGTGGGCAAGGAAAAGCTGAACCAGATGAGGCAGAGCAGTTGTGTCAAAACAACCATCTCTCATTCTTCAAAATGCTTGAAAAAAATTCTTCACTTTTCCCTTTTTAGCAGGCAGTAGCTGATCAGAACTGGTAACAGATTATCAATGACAGAAGCTGTGAAGCCGCTGCACTGATTAAATGGCAAGCACCACCAGGAGAAAGAAAATCCTAAGCAGCAAAAATTATAAATTAAGGTCAAAGTCAACCGTGGTATGGGGACATGATATTTATAATCAATGACTTTTTATAAACATTGCCAAGCTCAGCAGTGTCCAAATGACATTAACGACCAAATTCCAATCAAAATTATGTAAAAAGCAATGAAAACACTTGAGGCAAAGAAACTATTTTAAATTTTGCACTGACCATAAATAAACTTGCACAAGATTTTGGAACTTTAACCAGTGGCATGCAAGTAGTTTTTTAGCCCTAAAGTGATCCTAAAACTAGTTATATCTTTCACAAACATTGTCCAGTTTTAACTGCTGCAGTTTTAACTGTTTGATTACTTTAAAAGTGGATTTTGTTAGTTTAAGCAAAAAGTATTCAAAACAACCTATATGCTTTTCTTTCATATGAACAAATATTTTTTTAAAAGGCTAAAGAGATTTGTGTTTCTGTAACCCAATGTATTGATGTACATATATCCTATAAGCATTTGTATGGTTACCAAATGAATGAATTCATTACAGCCTACAATTTCTATATTATTCTGTTAGAATCATCTTTCAGTGATCTTAACTGAAGAGGAGGATATAATGTAAGTGACAAATAAAACAAGCATTCACAGGTAACTTTCTTCATATGAGTAGGTCTTTTAAACTCCAAAGGACTAGTGGTCATACATAATTATGTGCATGTATTTGCAGTTACAAACTCCTGTCTTTAGACATGAAAGAAATGTCATCGTTGTTAGCCTGGCACTGGAAAATGTTTCACGTCCCTAATTAAGCAAACCTCCCTAAGAGTTTTCAAAGGATACAGTCCTGAAAGAAGCAGGGGGTGGGGGGCGGTGAGGATGGGGAAGGGTAGAATATATGGGAGAGCTCAGTTCCCTTTTTGCAGGGCACAATGCAATGCGCATAGAAATGCCAGTCTGGTCTGATAGTTTGTAACCATAGCAACTCCTGCAGAAGCCAGAGGTGAAAACAGAATATTAGGGGTCTCCTTTCTTCAGACCACTGCAGTGGAAAATGAGCAAAAGGGAGAAAGAAAGACTGTAGAGACTTTTCCTGTCCCAGGAAGTTCACAATGTAAATTTCAAGAGTTATTCTTTCCCATCCTCCTCTGCTGAGTCCTTAAAAGTTAATTATTTTTTTTTTTTTTTTTAAAAAAGAAGCCATATTCCAAAATAATATAATTAAAATATTTGGGTGGAGGACATAAGGTTAAAATGGTAGAAGAACCTTCATTAAAGCATTTAATTACATACAGAATTTATGCATAAGGAATGTTTTCTTCCTTTCTTAAATATATATAGCCAATTAAATGGTAGGGAACTAATTTTTTTTCAGCCTTGAGATACAAATGATCGTAATAGATGTTTTGTTTTTTTTTTTTCCTGTAGAGCAAGCAGTGTTCAGAATTAAAATAAGTACTGCATTTGCTGTCTTCTACTTGTGTGCACAGGGTCCTTTACTTCAAACATTTTGGAGAATATATTTTTTATAGGGAATTGCTTTTAATAAGCTAATTTTGTGAGCATTTATTCCTCCAGTCAATTTTCTGGAAGGCCTTGTATTTTTTCCTTCAAGGTCTTGCAGCTCAAAACTTCCAAAGGGAGGGGGAAAAAGTTTTTCTTATCAAAAACTTTTGCAGTTTTCATAGAAATGGTGAATGCCAGCTCCGAATCATCTCTATGCCATGCTATTGGGTTCATTGCCTATCCAGCCAAAGCACACACACAGCAGACATCTGGAATCACAGAATCCCAGAATGGTGAGGTTAGAAGCTACTTCTTGTGATCATCTGGTCCAACTCCCCTGCTTAAGCAGGGTCACCTATGGCAGGTTGGCCAGGACTATGTCCAGTCAGGTTTTGAGTATATCCAAAGGATGGAGACTCCACAAGCTCCCTGGGCAACCTGTTCCAGTGTTTGGCCACCCATTAATAAGGTTCCCCCTTGACCCTTTTCTTCACCAGGCTGAACAGCCCCAGCTCTCTCAGCCTCTCCTCATACAATTGGTGCTCCAATCCCTTAATCATCTTTTTGTTCCTGTGTTGGACTTGTTCCAGTATGTCCGTGTCTTTCTTGCACTGGGGAGCCCAGAACTGGACACAGCACTTCAAGTGTGTCACCAGGACTGAGTAGAGGGGAAGGATCACCTCATTTGACTTGCTAGCAATGGCAATGCTCCTGATGCAGCCCAGGATGCTGGCCGCCTTTGCCACCAGGGTGCACTGCTGGCTGATGTTCTGCTTGCTGTCCACCAGGACCCCCAAGGTTCTTTGTAGAATTGCTTCCTAGCCAGTTGGTCTCCAGTGTGTACTGGTGCTTGGGGTTATTCCTCCTCAGATGCAGGACTTCACATTTCCCCTTGTTGAGCTTCATGAGATTCTTCTTGGCTCAATTCTCCAGCCTGTCAAGGTCTCTCTGAACGGCAGGACACCCATCTGGTGTATCAGCCACTTCTCACAGTTTTGTGTCATTTATTAACTTGCCGAGGGTGCACTCTGTCCTAGAGTCCAGGTCCTTAATGAAAATGTTATACAGTATTGGCCCCGGTATCAAAACTAGTAACTTGCCTCCAGCGGAGCTCTCTGCCACTGATCACAACCCTCTGGGTCTGGTAGGTCAGTCAGTTTTAGATTCACCTCACTGTGCACTTATCTAACCCGTACTTTGTCAGCTTGTCTATGAAGATGTTATGGGACACAGTGTCCAAAGCCTTACTAAAGTTGAGGTAAACAACATCCACTGCTCTTCCCTCATCTACCAAGCTAGCCACCTCATTGTAGAAGGCTATAATGTTGGTTAAGCATGATTTCCCTTTCATAAATCCATGCCAACTACTCCTAATCACTTTCTTGTCCTTCATGTGTCTGGAAATAGTTTCCAAGAATAATTGCTCCATCAACTTCCCAGGGACTGAGGTGTGGCTGACTAGCCTGCAGTTCCCCAGATCTTCCTTTTTGTCCTTCTTGAAGACAGGAGTGACATTTTCTCTCTTCCAGTCATCAGAAACTTCTCCCAATCACAATGACCTTTTAAAGATAATTGGCAGTGGCATTGCAGTGACATCAGTCACCTCCCTCAGCACTCATCGGTGCAACCCATTAGGCCCCATGGACTTATGTATGTCCAGTTTGTTTAAGTGCTCCTTAACCTGGTCCTTCTTCACTGAGGATACGACTTCCTTGCTCCAGACTTTCCTCCTTGTCTCAGGGGCCTGGGACTCCTGAATGCTGGTCTTACCAGTAAAGACTGAGTCAAAGAAGGTATTCAGTATCTTGGCCTTTTCCATGTCATTTGTCATGAGGTTCCCTGCCCCATTCAGTGGCAGGGCCATGTTTTCGCTAGTCTTTTTTCTGTTGTTTTTGTACTTGTAGAGTCCTTTCTTGTTGCCCTTCACATCCCTCACCAGACCTGACTCCAGGCTTTCCTAACCTCATCCCTGCATGACTGGACAGTATCTCTTTACTCCTTGGTCACCTGCCCCTGCTTCCATCTCTTGTATACTTCCTTTTTGAGTCTGAGTTCAGTTAGGAGTTCATTTAGTAGCTCCTTGCTCATCCATACAGGTTTCCTGATGCTGTTGCTTGATTTCCTGTTTGCTGGGAGGGACCGTTCTTGAGTTTGGAGGAGATAATCACATACTTAATTAAAATGCTGAGACAGTTGCAGATGATTACTTGGCCTTTATAGTGACACATAGGCGATACACTCAGGGCAGGGTAGACATGACATCCCTGCATCAAAGCCATTCCAGTACATCAGTGTCACAGAACCACATTAATATGCATTGAGACCCATAAATAGGAATCCAAAGTATACAGTGCTCTCTTCCCCTGTTCCATATGTAACTTGAACTTCACAGTAGTAGTAATAATGTTGTTCTGGTTATTAGCTCTTTTCAGTCTCTTATCTCTGCTCCCTGGTTTCTTCAAAAATATAATTTGATTATGTTACTGGATTGGAGATGGGGAAAAAATTAGGCATTATATGAAAATTATTGATTCTGATTAATAAACATCATGGAAATCTGAAATATCCACTGTCATGCATTTTTAACAGAATGCAGGACAAGTGTCAGAACTAGGAAATAAAGAAAAAGAATTGAAAAATCTTTCAATTTCTTTTAAATAAAGGCAATTTCAGGAAACTGCAGTCCATGCATGTGTTTTCTACATGGAAGAGTGAGGCTGAATTTATTGAGTAATCTATTTAATGAATTATTTTACAAATAATTTGTTCTGTTCTGGACAGTATTTTGAAATGTAAAGTATGCAAACCCTAAGTACTAAAAAAAAAAAAAAAAATCCAATGTACATGTAGCAGGGTCTCAGTTTTTCCCTGTGGTTTTAGAACTCCTGTGGAAGCATGGCTGTAAGCTGAAAAACAGGGCATGGCTTGGAGCGAAAAAATACACTAAATTTTGACTAACAGATGAATAAATATTTCTTCAGTTGCCTTTCAATTTTGAATCAAAATAGGGTATTTCATGGTTAGTTCTTATGGAAAAAATTCTTCAGTGTTGCAAACTTTTGCCGCCAGGGTAGCATATAAATCATGGGTGAGATTAGGTGTATTTGTTGGTACACCAGATTCTGTTCTTTCTGCTTTATCAGCTGCCACCAAGGAGGTTCTTTTCCCATTTTCCACTATTCCTTTTTTTATATTTTTTTCAAAACAAAATGCCCACATTCAATTTGTAACATTCCCGTACTTTCTCTTTTCTCGCTTTCTCTCTCTTACCTGACAGCTCAAATAAGCTAAAATTTGTAAAGGGAGTATGGTTCATTTTTGTTCCCCTGAGCTGAACATGTATGAAATACAGGTAATATTTTGCCAGGCATTAGATAGAACATTTTTAAAGTCTTTTATTTACATAAGATTTATACTGAAAATGCTGGTAGTTTAATATATGAATTAATTGAGTGTTTTGTAACCCTTCATAAATATTACAACTTATTTGAATTTTCACCATACAAACATGAAGTTACAACCTGTCATGCAGGGCATAAAGAAGAATTTGAACTCTATAGTTCAGGTTCAACTATTTAAAATGTCACAGACTATGCTCATGCTTAAAGAATGCATATATATATACATTACAAGCAGAACAAAGCAAAATCTGGACAACTGTAATCTACCATATCCCACATCTTACAATTGCTGATTTTGAGGCTTGTTACAAAATTGAAACTTAAAAAAAAAAAAGCCCATCAAGAAATCTGAAATTCTTTTGGGAGGAATTTGGCTTCACTTCTGTGCAAACTTGAAAGTCATAGCTATATACTAAAGTCAACAGAAATTCATCAGTGTTGAAGCTTCACTACTCCTAGTCATTTTTTCACAAATTTTGTTTTGGGTTTTCAGATGGGTCCAACTTCAGACAAAAATGTGAAATTTGGGTTATATCTACTTAGAACAATGATTAAACAAATTTTCTGCCAAGTGTTCCATTTGCTAGGCTGAACTTACTTACACAGATAGACTGCTCTCAGGACCCAACAAGCTCTGGACTCTGCAATATAGATTTATCCCTAAAGACTGATGGGAACAGAAGAAAACATTTGTAGAAAATGGAAATGACACTGCAGTGAATTTTTCAGCTCTAAAGATGAGAGGAGAGTCGTTATGATTGTGTCTGCTAAGGAAAGTGACAACAAGAGAGATAATAGGGACCTTGTTTCATTTGTAGTATACATTTCAGTGTGTTTTCTCTACATTCACACCTGTATTAACTTTTGTATTCTTTTTAACAAAACCAATGCAGAAATATCACTATGAACTGTCATTTAATGTCTGAAAAATCACAGCCCTTCTGTGGGATAAAAGATTCCTTTATTTTTCACTTAAAACTATAAGGATGTGTACCTGGGTTCCATTACAGAGCAGTCTAATTAAATGTATTTGGAAAGGTCCAATTACTCTGGCAAAACAGACACCATAAAACTTTGGTTTGAATGCCCAAAAGAAAATTGACAGGCCATAAACATTTCTCCTAAATGGCCAACTCTATTTCTTTATCTGAATCTGAACCTAGCCAGATTTTTAGGAGATTTGGGGTTCCACTATCAGGTGACCACACAGCTCCACCTTCCTCAAGATATTTGCATTTTCTCAATAGCGGTTAGTTCTTGAACCTAAAGGAAGAAAAGAGAGTCACAGATGTGTCAGTGACAGTGCTGTGAATGGAACAACTAATGAGTCGAGAGTCTACTATGTGCCAGCACTATACCCTGATTTATTCCAGCACCAAGGACTGCTCTTGAAACTCACTGCCTGATACATTAGCAATGTACCTTGTACCAGCCTCCTGTACTGCTCAAATGCTGAGAATAACTCCTGACCCTGGGAATAGGTACATCATAGAACACTACTAGAGAGCCAACATCATTTCAGACTACTCCTGTAAACTACAGGAGCAATGGGGACTGCAAAAGGTGTGTATGGGGGAGAGAACTAATTCCATGTCACAGCAAAGGCTCTGGTTGTATGATTTCAATCATTCAAGAGTGGTTAATTGCCGCATTATCTTTATTGCATAGCAATGCTTACTGGCAGGAATGTCAGTAGTCTTAACCTTAATGGTGTTATTTGGTTTACATCTTCATTTTTGTGCCCATTACCAGAGGTCACAAAGGGTCTTATCTCCCCGCCCCCCACCTTTACAATTCACTCTCATGATTGCACATGAAATACTGGCATTGCCTTCATCAATATCTAGGTTTCTCTGCAGGAGAAGCAGAGCCATACCATCTGTTCCGCTTGTCTAAATATAGTAGCTCAAGGGGAATGTACAGCTGCTCTTTTATCAAATTTTACAAGTACCTGTAAAACAAAATGTTTTGTCTGGCTGAAATCCCTGTCTCCAGCTCTAGAGCTTTTTTTCTCAAATATCATTGAATAGTGTAAATAGCTGATCTCAGCAAGTCACACTCCAGCCACCGAGAGTTTAGGGACTTATTAGAGAAAGTAGGATTARACAACTAACAAGTTCCTTGGGTGTATGTTCAAGCCAAGAACAGTACTATCTATCCCCATTACATATTTATTTTTCAGCTGGAAAATATACTCAGCAACTCTCCAACCTGAAAGAAATGTTTGCAATTTTCTTTTTTGACAGGAAGCAGTATTTTCTCATTTTGTCTCATCATCTCTCTCACACTGCAAATGACATGATGATAATGAATCACATTATTTGCACTGCGATGACTTGACTAAGTAATGGAAGCACAGCTATTCTGAAGAAAGCTGAAAGTAGTGAATCTTAGATGTTCCTGGGAAAAGGCAATTACTGTCATTTGGCAGCTGAACTTTCCAGCTGAACAGGAAATATGAAAGGGGAATGCCTAAATCCAGGGCTGCAAACTATTTCTTAAAAAAAAATGCAACCAAACAAAACCCACATTAACTAAACATTTACATTTATGGTAAAGGAGGAAAAATAGAGAAAGTAAAAGGAGAAAGCTAAACTTGACACATTTGCAAATATAGTGGGCACTGAGAACTCACACTGACTTTATTGACTGCAGTGGCACCCAGAAAAATCAGGCTAATTCATCTTTACATAGCAGAAGCTAAGAGAATAGAATGTGGTTTTTATAAGAAAATATACTGATATAAATCTAACTGGAATAAAAGCACAGCACCAGAGGACTGAATTATTCAAGCATATATGAGAATTTTCAGGATGAAGGAACAAATGAAAGTTTAAAAAAAAAAAGTTTAAAAAAAGATTTCTATGTGACTGGAAAATACTATTGCTAAGAAAGCACACACACACACAGAGTTATCACAGTCCAGGTGATACAGTTATGCAGAAACTTGTTGCACACAAGTTACGTATGAATTCTTCATTTTCATGCTTATTGTACATGGATGCTTAGTGCAAAAGGAGAGGAATAGGAAATTTCTGGGTAGCCAGGCACACTTGCAAGCCAAATGAGAAAAAAAGGACATTCTCCTCTCTCAGAACATGTCTCTGAGCTCAGATCTCAGCAGAGAATCCTACTATTTGGAGTGCAGACCACGAGAAGCTTAGTCCCTTGTGTTTCAACTAGCATTTCAGCTATCAAAAGACAGCACCATAGCTTCTCAGGCAAGCTGCTGGAAATAGAAATAGTTGCACCAGTTGTTTAAGCTGAAGAAGAGGCAAAAGAAGGATAAAATATCACAGAATTGTAGAATTACAGAAGCACGTAGGTTGAAAGGGACTGCAGGGAGGCTGTAGCCTGGGAGACTTCGTAACTGAAACCGAGGCAAAGACAGCAGAGTACCTCAGCCTTGTCTGGGTCTGCTGTCACTGAATCACCCACCCCTTTCAGCAATGGTCCCACATTTCCATTGTTTAGTCTTTTCTTAATAATGTAGCAGTAGAAGCTTTTTTTTTATTGTCCTTGATGTCCCTTGCAAGTAACAACTCAGGTTGAGTTTTGTTTTTCCTAACACCAGCCCTACATGCCTGGGTAGCATTTCTAAATTCCTCCTTTTGTTACCTGTCCCTACTTCCACCTCCAGCATACTGCATATCTAAGTGGAGCATTTTCATAGCTTCTGGAATTCAGAAAAGTAAGTCTGCCTAGTTGTGAAGGTGTGAAGGCAGAGCATTTTAATGAGTACATCAAGAACTGAAGCAGCATTCCCCAGAAGGTCTGTTACAAGCTGAATTTGTTGGCACTGAGGTAATTTTTTTCCATGGCCAGTCAGATGATAGAGAAGATGATAAGAATATTTGCATGGGTTTAGGATGATATTAGATTCAGTTATACATTCCAGATCATATGGATCACACTCACTATTAAACACATCACGGATTTTCCCTTTACGGAAATGGAAGCAGAAAAAAAAAGTTCTGTAAAGTTTATTTTTGGAGGTACTTAAGAGAAGTTAATGAATGTTGCATATGTTCATATTAAAAAAAAATCATTATAGATTAGAAATGACCTTGTCTGTGGTTGGAAAGAAGAAAAAAAAGAATTTGCTAAGTCAGAAATTTGCTCATTGTTTTTATAATTGTTTTATTAGCCACCTATAAATCCAAATTTTAATAATCATGATTTTAATACAATCTAGATCTGACATAAATTTCCCATTGATGTAAATGACATATTAGATATCATAATGCATTAATCAACTATGGATTAAGAAAAGCTTAGCGAATGAATACTTGAAGTAGATAAAGTAAAACATCATGTCTATTACGTTGATTTCTTGGAGAAGTTCCAGGGCAATAGGACACCTCAGTGTCCTTTTACACATGAGAGTTAAAAACCCAAAAGGATGAATATGGACAGTGGGATAGAGTTAGCCTTATTCTATTTCTGTGTTCTGAGACTTGGTTGAATAAACAGCATTCATTTCAACAATAATGAACTGTAACTTATGCCTTAATTTCTGCTGATATCAACTTGTAAATTCCTGCAATAATTTCAGAGTCACTATTCATCTGGGCAAGCTTAGCAAAGTATCAAGTGTTTAACTGATCATTTCTAAGAAGATTGGCAACAGCATGGACTCAAAATTGACAGTATTATATTTTAAATAAGCTTAATGATCTAAGTAAATAAAATCGGAGGTCACTTTCAAMAAAATTTTCCACATCAATCTGTTCAGCCTTTACTAAGATCAACACAGAATGAGCTCCTACTAAGTCTATAAAGTTTCCACTTCCACTCATTTACTAGACAAAGTGCCTCTTCCATGAAAAACATGTAAAGCAGTTATAACCTTCATAAACAGGAATGCAAATCACCCATAGATATATATTTATTAAAGAATAATAATATATATATTTATATATATTTATTAAAGATATATATTTATTAAAGAATTCCCCTGATGAGTTTGTAGAGCTTATCTGCTAAGAAGAAATAATTCCCACTTAAAATTTGCTATGCTCTTTTGTGGATGGTAGGTCCATATGCAAGATGAAGCAGACAGCAGAGGTAATGGCTTATGAAATGTTGCTCATACTCCATTGTCTGATTAACAGTCTGACAGATGCTAAAGTGGAGAGCACAAGTCTTTGTCTATTTGCCTATCTTTCTATTTATCTATCTATCTATCCATCCATCTATCTACCTATCTGTCTATAGCACTTATTGAAATTTAAAGTTTCCAAAGCAATTATGTTCAAAGAAACAAGCTTTCTTTATCTTAGCACAGTATTTGGACTGGCAAAGGTGGTGCCTATAGCAGATAAAGGAGAACTCAGGTTGACGCCTGGATTTGGAGGCAGTAGTCCAACGTATCTGCTTCTGAAAAGAACTAAGGTGAGAAAGGGAGTTTGACGGGGAGGGAGCCATCAGAGATTTAAGGTCTAAGGACATTTACAAAGAGCAGTTCTTCACAGCAGTTCCCAACTCAGTTATGTATGTGCCCAGTCCTAGTCATACTAAATATATTCTCATAAATTATGGCTTGTAGCAAAGAGCCTTCTGATTTGCGATAGCCTTGCACAGATTAAATGGCAGCAGATCAGGCCATAATGCCTCAGATTTTGTATTCCACTGTATTTTTAAATATAGATGGCATCTATATATCTATAGTATCATCAAAAATAACGTTCAGAAAAGAAAATGCCTGTGTATATATATTTTAATAGTTAGATTTAAGACCTCTGAAAAGTTCCATAGTATTATAAATGCCCATTGCCTATGTTGTTTATGTTTGTTTCTACTTTAAGTGGAAGTAAAGGCCCTAGACTCTGCAAACTACAGAACTGAATATACCTGTGGCACTTGCAAATGCCTGGGAAATGAAGTTGTTGTTTTGTTTAACTCTCTGTTTCGCATGATCCTTGTGTTAAATTGTGTAGATTTGCATTTGCTTATGCTGTATTATGTGAAGTGTTGAAAACAGATTTAACCTAACACCAGCTCACATACGAAACATATATTTGTCTAGTGGAAATATATGAGAAAAGACCTAAAAAGAAAAAGTGAGAAAATGTATGCATTTTGAAACTGCTGATTATAAGGGCCTGATTATTACCACCAAAACTACCATGCAAAAAGCCGTGTAACCAGAATTAACCAGCCTGGSAATTCCATCAGTGCAGACAGTGCGTCATACACGAACGTAGGCTGTTCTTCGCTATCAGCAATAATGCTGATTCCAAGCATTTTAGTGATAAGCCTGATGTCAGATGTTTCATAATTTGTGGTGTAATTGTCTTTCTAGACAAACAAAGGGCCTTCCACATGGCTACTAGCTTTGTCTAGTTTAGTAGGAATATGTGAAGTGCTATAAGCAACACAAAGAATCACTTTCATCAGCTGTGAAAATTGATATAACTGGTATAATTCACTTGTCCACACCTTATTGAAGAGACAATGGATGACATACATTTTTGAAGAGGATGTGGTTGGGTACCAGACCAGGCTGCTATCTGTTTATATTTCTGTGGCAGTTGCACCGTGAATCAGATGGGCCCTTCTGCAAGGAGGGGCAGGGTGCACGGTTGTTCACTGAGGTGATGTATTCAGCCAGGGATCTCTTGAGCATGGAGCAGAGGGAGCAGAAGGGTAACACCAGGCTGCAGGGAGCCTGACCTTTGATAGCAGGCTCAATCATTCTAGACACTCTCTCTGCAACAAAGAGCAGAATCACTCTGGATTTATTTGTAAATATTTAATTTCAAATTTAATGGAAAAGATTTCAATTTTCAGTATTTACAAATCTATCATGCTCTAAAACATTCTTTTTTACTCATAAAATCTGACTTTAAAGATTGCAAGCCTTCAGTGTTTCATTCGATTTTATTGTGGTCCAGCACTGCACTATCCATCACTGTCATCTTGGAAGGTTAGAGTAGAAAAACACACATAAATACACATACCCATCACTCACCCGCCAGTCCCACATATGGCTCTTTAAAACTCTAATTTGCTCAACCCAGTAAAAGATAATACTTTACATGTAATGGCTAAGTTGCTGCAGCAAAGCACAGTGAATGGCAAGCAAAAAAGCAGCACTCCCTTCTCTAGGGAAGGTGACAGGGGACTTTGCAAAGGTGATGGGGGACCTGCTGGCATCTAAGTAACAACTTTGATCAGCTCAGCATCCTTAACCCAGAGAAGCAATGTGGAAGGAATTCTTCCCAATCCCCTTCAAGTAGGATCTTTAAAAGCCTTTATGCCTTCTTGTTATCCTCTCTGTTTTCACCACATGCAGGATGTTTTATGTATTTTGGACACACACTCTTTGTTCTCCTTGTTGTGCACTAAACTTGGTTCAACTCTGCTGTCAAGGTTACATTCCTATTGTGACCAGCAACAGATCATTTTCAGCTTGTGCTTATACCTTTGGAAGCCTCTGGTACCATCCTGTGTCTGTATTAAGGCCTCTGCTATCCTACTACTGGGAGTCTTTGCTACATCAGAATATTTTTGACTCTATCCAAAAAAATTTAAGAAAAGTAGATGAGGCAAACTAGTCTCCCCTCATGCTGGCTCTGGCCAGGGTCCCATCACACTGACTTGGCAGTATATTAACATACTAAGTTGCTATGTTTTGACTTAATGCAGATTTTTTTCTGCCAGCTTACTGGAAACCACACTTATTCCTTGTTCCTCTACCAGCACTCCACTGCTGATTAATTCCCCTTAGTTTGTACATAACCATGTTGAAGTCCATGAGGATGCATTTTAAGCTTTGCCCTCTATAGGGATCACAGCTGTAACATAAGCTGTAGAGAACAGAAATTTCACTAATTCAATAATGATATAATGTGGACCTCAAATACCTTCCTATATAATAGCAAAACTAAATTTTCCTTTCTCATGTGTTGGAAAACTTTGAGAATTAAAAATAGGAAAATTTTGCTCTGCCTGTGGGCTAGCATGACTAGACACAATGACTTGTTTATACCAGGGTCTTTTTGTAATATGATCAAGGTCAGGATATGAACCCAAGCACCTACACAGAATTGCATATCCTATAAAGTGTTACCATGGTCCATGAGACAGTTTCAGCTGGGTAAGCTGGGCCAGGAACCATTGGATGCAGCTATCCTACTCAGTAGGAGAGTTCAGTTACACAGATGTAAACTGTGCTATCTTTGCTGGCTTCAGGGTTAAAGAAAGGTCAACAGCCCATTTTATTTGCTAATGTCAACATTGTTGATGATATACATCTGTATTCAAAAAGCGTGTGTCCAGAGAATGTTATTGCTGCAGTTGTGGTCTCTTGTATTGCCTCTTCTTTACTCAAAAGAGCAATTTAGTGTTGCTTCTTTCCTCCTTTGTTTAAAACTTTTCTTACCTTGAAACCCTGAAATTGTTCCAGCTCTTATTTATTCTTCATTGTTCTGATTTTCTGGTACATTTTAGAAAACACTAAATTGATTTTAACAGCTGTTTTTTTAGTATAGTTTTGTCTGAATATTATACTTCTTGTTTGGTTTTGTTTGGTTTAGTTTCATCTGGTTTGGTATGTTCTGAATTTTAGTTTGGTTTGGTTTGGTTTGGCCAGTTGGACAGTTTCTTGCCTCCCTTCCAAAATATCTAGATTAATTCTTACAAAGAAGATTACTTATCATTTGCTGTATTTTTTTTCCTCTCTTTCATTCAAATTTTTTTTTGCTTGCTTTTTTCCCCCGTTTTCTTCAAATGAATTTAGTCCTTCTGAGAAATGCCATTTAACAAATAAATGCTCTGCTTTTCCAAATAACATTCCGCTTTTCCAAAGAATACATACAACCTACTAGAAACAGTTAAAAAAGACAAGGTTGATTTAATTTTCAGATACTTATGAATGTTCCTGTCTTGTCTTCTGGCTACCACAAAGAAAGATTGAGATCGTATAAAAGTGTTGATGATACTTTTCTGAAGCAGGGGCACATTAGGAATAGTAGAGCAGTCATTAGCTGGTTTTGTACAGACTGTGAATTAATCTTCAAATAGAAAAGAAGTTGTTACATTTATCATACAGCTGTGAAAGTCTCTCTCCCTGTCTCTCCTACTGATGCAGAATCTCAGAACTTGCAACAGGGAAACTTGGAAATACCCAGGCAAACTTAGCACAGAAATTCTTCCTCTGCCATATTAGATCATCTGTCTCTCACTGCTGTCTCTAGGTGCCCCTAGAAAAATCCCACAGCTTTTTTAGTCTTATATTATAAATCAGCACTTCCTATTCAAAAAATGATAAAGATCTGCTGTTGCTGTTTGATCATTCTTAATACAAAGACCTAATTCAGGATTTTCACTGTAAATGAACCAGACTTGCAGTTTGATGTAAGTAAAATCAAACTAATATAATATAAATTTGACAAATTTTCCTCTCCAACAAACCTAGAAGATCTGTTCACGTGTATATTCACAGCCTTTGAAAGTTTTGGACCTCACTTTCACATCACACATATTTAGCATTAAAATTTTGAAAAAGGAAGTTTCTTAAAATCCTATTTCACAAAGTAAATAACAAAGGTGACCTCTGTCCTGGCCTGATGTAATAACCATGGTCACGTGTTTATTGTTCTGTCTGGAAGTATCAATGTATTCAGTTCATGATCTATCTTTTTGCACATAGATTTTTGGTTAGAAAAAGACATTTATGACCATCCAGGATGCCCTGTATTGCATACATCATAGATTTTCATCCACTGTGACTAGCATCAAGTCTGCAGTTCTTTCTTAATGTTATTGTATGTGTGAAATGATGATTTGCTGGGAAGTCAGGGAAATTACATTGTCTCTGATTTTTTCTTTCTTTGAAATCACTGAGCCTTTTTTTTTTCTTTTGATTCATTATTTTCAGCTTATTTTTCAAAATATTTAGCATTCAGTGACTTTCTTCTCCCACCACCTTTTGTTTAAATCAGCAAATTATTTTCTGCATGGAAAATGTTTTAATCCAAACAAGAACAATACTTTCAATTTCTATACCAAGAAGCATAGATTATATAATAGTCAAAATGCAACTAAGAAACCTTCCAAAAACTGTAAATAATTTTAAAAATCTTTTTTCAATATACCATTTTAAATTCTGTCAGAACTGTGAATCTGTTCAGTTACATTAACCAATTTAAATACTAAAGATACACCTTAAATTGCACTACATATTATAGTGGAAATCAATGCAAGATACAGTGTCCTAAAATACTTCATTTGYGTTGTAGAATTCACTACTTAAAAAGGAGAAATTCTGCCCAAAGGACATTTTGGAAAAAAATCTCCAGGATAAAAATAAGGAATAATTAATGGAAACATGTTCATCTCATTGTAATTTTGTTCTCCCTTTCTTCAATGCATGTGATGATGAAAATGATATTTACTCCTGTCCTTTAAGAGATTTAATAAAAAACCCAATTAATTTACCTTTTGTTTGCTCTATGCTGCTATCCAGCTGAACAGTATGTCCATCAGCTCTGTGTTAATTCTTTCTACGCCAGAGTAGTAATGTCTGAGTTGTCACCTTAGGCCACTATGAAATTCTGAATGACAAATAGGAATGAACTTATAGTTGGGAAAATATATGTTATTCTCTTTATAATTCTCTCTTCCCTTTCTGTTTTCCTTTTTCTCTGCTTCCTTCTCATTCTTCTTCTTCATTCATTCATTATTCATCTTCATTCCTCATTTGTTCTGTGTTCTGTAACCAGTGTGTACTTAATGGTCAGATTGGCCCTGTAACTCAAACAATTATGTCTCAGGTGAAAGGAATAACTTATATTTTGGCAAGAAAATTAACAGTTGGTGGGATTTTTGTTTATTGTAGCTTGCAACTTTTTTTTTCCATTGTGGGGCAAGACATGGGCAAGGAAGATCTTGGTGGTACTATATCATGGTACTACTATGGCATAAGGGAGGCTGAGAAAAGGAACGTGTATCATATCTCATGATCCACATGTTTTCTGCTCATGATGTGCTTTGAGCCTGGTTGTAGATCAGCTTGTCTCCAATAGGCTTAAAAAGAACCTACCTTGGGATAAAAACATTGTGGGCTGGGCTGTAACATGCTTGGCCTTATCCATGGCTTAGCTCTTCCAGCTGCTTAGAGTAATAGAAGAGCTCTGTGTATACCTGAACTTTTCCTGGTGATAGAGGTTGAGATTCTGACCTGGTCTGAATGCATGCTTAAAGAGTATGAACTTTAATCAAGTCTGTATTCCAAAACAAATACAGATCCTGTCCTCAGCTAACAGAAAGATGTATGCTGAGTCTGCTCGACTATTGTGGCTAAACTGTTGACTACTGCACATAGTAACGCTCCACAGACTCCATACTGTGTGAGTACTCTAGTTAGTAAAGGAACAAGAGCTCCATATTTCCCCCTGGTTCCCCAGGCACTTTGTGTTCCAGCTGGTATGTGACAACCAGCACTGAAGAAGTGCAAACTGCTTTTTGAAAACAGGCTTAAAGGACTTCATGCGGCACACCTTTTTGAGGTGTTTCCCTTGTGTCTGCTCTGCATGGACAGAACGTCTCAGAACATCTCATCTGCCTGGTACAGCTGAGCACCTGAACACAACACTCTAGAGGAAAGCACCTTAGCCTGCAGCATTTTAAATGAGTTAAGACTCTAGATTAAATGAGTTAAGACTCTAGAAAAGCAGGAAGGCATACAGTTATTTACATAGCTAGACAGCTGGCATTTCACAGAGAGAGCTTTTGCACACCTACAAATCAGGGATAAAGACCTTCAAAGGTCTATAATAGTAAAAAAATATTAGGCTGTTTGATCTCATGTAAAGGACAAATATATCAATACTGCAGAGGTTACTTCGTAAACTCTGCTTGACATTGCACAATGGCTGACCCCCATTCTCCTACGCTGTTATGAATGTCTTTTGACTGTAATTAACATATAACTCGTACAAATATTTTCTTTCTTCTGTTGCACAAAATCATTGTTATGAAAAGGCTGAGACATCATGTTTACTTCCTTCAATAGATATGGCTCCAAGCATAAGAATTATTTTATTTATTTATTAATAATCTGGTAGCATAATAGGTAGAAGATGCTAAAACATTTGTATTAATCAGTTTTCTGAACAGATTTTTGGTTCTTCAGCAGTACATTATAAATTATAAAATACCAAACATTAATTTTGTGTTTGTTCATTCAAAAATAATGCTACACACTGGAATTTTATCCCTGGTGATATGGCAATATTTTATCCTTACCTTATTACTGCATACACTTCTTATTTTGTTAGCATTATACTTAGTCATTTAGACATAGTTAGTTTGAAGTGAGATTGTGACTTGACTATACTTTTGCATGTGTTCTTGCAACTGGACTGTTGTCTCATGTTTGTGTATCACGATGTTGCAAGGATGCTAGTATTGGATTACCTACGATTATCTGAAACAATACGTCTCCTTTCTCTGTTGGAAAACAATAGGTTTTCTACTTCTTAACCTAACTTATGCTGCAGGGAACTACTAGAAGGTATCACCACAGACTGTTTCTATATGCTTTTAGGAATTATCAATTTTATATTATTAGTTCTGATATCAGTGATATCAGCCTATACCAAACTGATTACCTCTCAGTCATACCCAAGTTATTTTTGAGCTAGCTAATACAGGTATTAGAAGCCGCATGTCAGTGGGAGCACAGACCTCTACCTGGCATCATCACTTGACTATTTACCCATCTACGCATGTGACATTTGCAGCACACTGGATTCAGCAGTCATGCAACTATGCAGCATGGAAACTTGGACTATTTACTTAGATCATCTGAGCTCCGAAATGTCAAAATATATTGTAAGCATCATAAGACAAGTATACTTCTGAGTGGCATTTTATTTCATCCCTTAAAATATTACAGTGGTGCTATGGCTTCAAGGTTTTCTAAATCTCGTCTGATATTTCAACAGCTGTAATAAATGAACACAAGAACTGCATGCAGTATTTTTGTATGTTTGTTGCAGTATCAGTTTCATCAAAACTGCGTGAAGAGAGAAATCACCTCAGTATTCCTACTTCCTACATACCCCTTTCACTGACCCAGCAACTGTGCTAGATGATTTTTAACTACAACACTCAGAGGATTTACAAAGATTTCTTAATCTTTGTGATTATTGCTAATGTTTTCCCATGGAACATCATTCATTTCTCCCAGAAATATAATTTTGCATTTGGCTATATTTTTTAAGGCATTTTGTTCCATATGTGAGTGTTTGGGAGCGATCTCTGTGTTAATCATAGGAATTCTGTTTAATTCTGTCCACCTGTTTCTTTATTTAGAATATGTTAATTCATTGAGAATTTGAAAGGTTAATTGTAGATCCACAGTGTATGGCTGAGCCACTGGGCAGTTGGTATGTTTTCCTGGTCTTTCTCATACAGGATCTCTTTTGGCTGTCCTTTGCCATTATTTATCTTTCCAATAAGACTTGCATTATCTGAAAGCATCATCAGACATAAGTCTGATGTCTAGATAATTGATACAACTGCTGAACATTATCAGGTATAACGTCAATGTTAGGAAGACCCTACCAGAAATGGTAGGGTATTGTGTGAACTGTCCACTAACAGTTTTGCAAACTGTTTGAACATGTTATTCATTGATATTTACATTAATTCTTAATCAAAATAAAATGTAAATATAATACTGAATGTATTCCAAAAGCTTTAGTGTATTATATCTTTTCATTTACCAATTTTTAATCTTGTCATATAATAAAATCAGTTCTGTTTGACAAGATCCATAAAAAAAACATTCAAATGACACTATTCTTTCAATTATTTTGTAATTTAATCCTCTGTGAATTTTCCTTTATCTCCCTAAGGATTTAAGTCAAACTAGTCAACTTCTAGCTAGTAGGTCAGCCTCCTTTATCTTTTCTGAGTACTGACACAATAGCTTTCTGTCTTCTGGTAACACCAGGGGGCCAGAGGTCTCTTAGGGATTTTGTCATTCAAATTTTTTAAGACAGCTAATTTAAAAATGACTGTTAGTGAATCTTTTTAACATTTTCAGTGACTGAGTGAAAGATTGGCAACTTGTGGGAGGTTTTTTTGTTGTTTTTTAAGCAAAATCAAGATATTGACTTATGCCTTTGATCATGTCACCATACAGAGGTGATAAATTCTTGCATCAGACTACATGATGGAGAAGTGCAGGAAAGCCACCTGGTGTGTGTCTCATTTTCCTTGTGGCACTCTGGATGGGCAAATTCTCAGATCTGCAACTTGAGAAGGTGAGATATGTAATTATGTAGTCTTTAAAAAGGGTAAAAGAGACAATAAATTATTTCTAGGGTTGTCCTAAGTAGTCTAAGACATCATTTCCACTAAGAAGAGATCATACCATTATGTGCACTGGGTTTTCTTTGTTTATATTCTTCCTGTTTTAAGAGGACATGGAAAAGGGTAGAAATAACATGCTACTACTACTAGCAAAATAGTGGATATATATTATAATTAAAGAGGTAATGGATTCCTCTGATTTTCAACATTCTTGTTTTAGATGTGACTGCTAGTTATTTACCTTTACTCCATTTGCTTTGTACTTTTAATTGTTGCTTTTATTTCACAATGAACCAGTATGAATGTTTATATGAACTGTAGTCCTGAATTCTGCAATCCTGTCTTTCTTCTTCGAGTGTTACCCATTTCTATTCARATTTTTCTGTCTGCATTTTTCCTTATAGCCAATTTTCCTTGTAATTTGTCTTGGCTTTGAGAAGTGCTACTGAAAGGCATTTAAAGAAGCAATCATCAGGCACAGTCAATATGGGTTCACAAAGGGAAAATCCCATTTAACTAATTTGATATCCTTCTATGATGTCCTGGTTTCAGCTGGAATAGAGTTAATTTTTTTCCTAGTAGTTGGTATGGTGCTGTGTTTTGGATTTAGTATGAGAAGAATGTTGATAACACACTGATATTTTAGTTGTTGTTAAGTAGTGTTTACACTAGTCAAGGACTTTTCAGCTTCCCATGATCTGCCAGGTGCACAAGAAGCTGGGAGGGAGCATAGCCAGGATGGCTAACCCAACTGGCCAATAGGGTATTCCATACCATATGACATCACGCTCAGCATATAATGCTGGGGGAAGAAGGAGGAAGGGAGGATGTTCGGAGACGGCGTTTGTCTTCCCAAGTCACCGTTACACATGATGGAGCCCTGCTTTCCTGGAGATGGCTGAACACCTGCCTGCCGATGGGAAGTAGTGAATGAATKCCTTGTTTTGCTTTGCTTGCATGCACGGCTTTTGCTTCAGCTATTTGTCCTGGTTCCGGCTGGGACAGAGTTAACTTTCTTCCCAGTAGCTGGGGGTTTGTGCTGTGTTTTGGGTTTGGTATAATAGGAGCGTTGATGGCCCATTGATG
>JAYKAV010000301.1:91709-104336 GCA_035582835.1 Phoebastria nigripes | reverse complement strand
TGGCTGGCCAACTCCAGCAATATGAAGAAAGTCTCTCCTCCTCCCTACGGGCCTGCGTCTCTGCTGTGGAGAAACTGTCTCGGGAGGTCCAGCAACTCAAAGAGGATATGTCCTACTCCCCACCTGCACGGGCCAGTATCTCAGCCTTTAGGAGTAAGCGTCCCTCTGCTCAAGAGAGAAGATATCGTGGATACACACCCCGGGGCAACTTGTGGTTTTACCTGTGTGACCACGGAGAAGACATGAGGAAGTGGGATGGGAAATCTACCTCGACCCTAGAGGCAAGGGTATGTGAATTGCAAGGAAAAACCATCACAAAAGGGGGTTCTTCCAGGAAAACTGCTGCTCCAGTCGCCAGTGAGCAGTTCCCCAGACAGCGCAGAAGGGCTGATTCCACTTCCGATCTTAATAAAGGGACTCCTGATTCGTACTTAGAAGAAGTGGGTAGCGAATACGATGACCAGGACTAGAGGGRCCCTGCCTCCAGCCAGGTGGAGGAAAGGGACAACCAGGTTTACTGGACTGTGTGGATTCGATGGCCTGGCACATCAGACCCACAGGAGAATAAGGCTCTCGTAGACACCAGTGCACAGTGTACCCTGACGCCATCAAGCTACAAAGGGGCAGAACCAATTTGTATTTCTGGAGTGACAGGGGGATCCCAAGAGCTGACTGTATTGGAGGCTGAAGTGAGCCTAAGCGGGAATGAGTGGCAAAAGCAGGCGTAGAAATGCACCATTAGCAAATTTGCTGATGATACCAAACTGGGAGGTGCTGTTGACTCTCTTGAGGGACAAGACACTCTGCAGAGGGATCTACATAGATTGGAGCATTGGGCAATTATTAATGGGATGAAATTTAACAAGAATAAATGCCAGATTCTGTACCTAGGATGGAGTAATGCCGGGCACAAGTATAAATTGGGAGAGGAGTGGCTAGAGAGCAGCCCTGCAGAAAGGGATCTGGGGGTGCTGGTCAACAGCAGGCTCAGTAGGAGTCAGCAGTGTGCCCTGGCAGCCAAGAGGACAAACCACATCCCAGGGTGCATTAAACACAGTATAACCAGCAGGTCAAAAGAGGTGATTATCCCACTGTATTCAGTGTTGGTGCAGCCTCACCTTGAGTACTGTGTGCAGTTCTGGGCCCCACAATTTAAGAAGGATGTGAAGTTCCTTGAATGCATCCAGAGGAGGGCAACAAAGCTGGTGAAAGGGCTGGAAGGAATGTCCAGAGGAGCAGTGAAGGACTCTGGGTTTGTCTAGTTTGGAGAAAAGGAGGCTGAGGGGTGGCCTCATTGCTCTCTACAGCTTCCTGAGTAGGGGAGTGGGGAGGGAGGTGCTGATCTCTTCTCCCTGGTATCCAGTGACAGGATGCATGGGAATGGTTCAAAGCTACATCAGGGGAGGTTTAAACTTGACATTAGGAAACATTTCTTTACCGAGAGGGTGGTCAAACACTGGAACAGGCTTCCTAGAGAGGTGGTCGATGACCCATGCCTGTCAGTGTTTAAGAGGCATTTGGACAATGCTCTTAATAATATGCTTTAACTTTTGGTCAGCCCTAAAGTGGACAGGCAGTTGGACTAGATGATCATTGTAGGTCCCTTCCAACTGAACTATTCTGTTCTATTCTATTGTACTGTATTCTATTCTATTCTATTCTATTCTATTCTAAAGTAAGCCCTTCTGCAGCACCACATATCCATTTTTAGTTTATACAGTATTTTCCTATATCAAATATTACTAAAACATGAATATTTTTATCAATACTGGATGCCCTTGCATCCAGAGTGATGACAAATTAATCTTTCTTAAAACTGTCGTGTGTTACGACATCTTTGTTATTTCATTACTCATGGGGAAAGCAATGCAGGTGGAGGAAACAATATCTTGCTTTTGAATATCAAGGAAACATGAGAGATGTTACAAGTAATAAGTACATGTAGAACTACCAGGATGCACTAAACCAAGTTTACATTATTCATACTAAACAAATAATGGCTTTGACAAATACCACTATAACAGGAAAAAAGAATATTGTGAGAAATGGGAATCTGCTGTATATTGCAGGAGAAGACCTAACTTCAGGTATGTAGCACTGTAGGATCCTCTGAAAGTTTACTAAGCTTTTCTAAGCACAGTAGAGCAGTCATGATTCAAATTAAAAGGACTGTTCAACATTTACTTTCTAAATGGACCCCTAAAGACCAGCCTTGTTTTGAAAGTAGTGTTTGACAACAGCCCTAACAACTTATGGTTTTGGTTTTTTAATCCTCATTTTCATCAAATGTTTTCTGGACCTGGGATTTAATATTAACATCTGAATTGTCATTTGGTAGGTATTGCAAAATCAGTAATTCTAGTAATAAAATGTTCTGTTGTATCTAAAAATAGTAAACAGATTTTTCAAGACCACTAGTTAGTTGTGTATGTTCTATCTGGACGATATTGCTTAGACTTTAGACTTTCAACATTTCCATAGCAGCAGCAACTAAATACCACCATCAGTTCTCTCCTCGTTGGCTGGGCTGTCCCAGCCCAATCAATGGTGAATTTAAGATGTCATAGGACAGATTGATGGTGAATTACTAGTGGCCTGTGTGATGGTTTTATTGCCCTTTTTTGAGATTACGTGAGAGGCCTCAATATCTGTAGAAGATGCACAGTAATGTAATTAATGACACTTTGGACACATTTCTGAGATACCACATCTGCTGCTTTCTCCTAACTTCAAGATTGCAGTAAGGTTTTATGAATAGCAATTAATGACACGTTTAAAGAAACTAGGTAATGAAGGGGACTATGATTTGTCTTGTGATTTGTCAATGATATTTATATTTTTAAATATTTCATTAGTGTTTCTGTACATACTCATGAAAATATGTAAAGACAGTGTGGTTCCTCAGTCACCTGAATATTTGGCAGTTAAGAGCTCATTTTCAAAAAGGCAACCTTAAATGAAGCTTTAAAATTATGACAGTTTTTATACATTGCTTCACACAATTTACTGAATACGTATAGCATTTCTCCATTTTCTCTTACATTAATTTGTCACTGATACTTTCTGTTTTACATCTCAAGTCAAGTCTCTCTATCCTGTTTTGGTTTACTTAGCATAACACAACAAAAATAAAATCTATTTGCTTTTATGAATGTGATGAATTTTAATTCAGATGTGAATATTCCTATGTGAATATTCATAAAATAATTTAAAAATGAGAATTACAAAAGTCACAGTAACAAAAACCTAACTTTGTGTATTGAAAGAAATTATAATAGTCAAAGAAGACGACTGAATTAGTGTCAATGAGAATAATAAAAAAAATCTGATTAAATAAAGAAGGGCTACGCTGAAACCATGTATCATAAATCGGAGAAATAGGGGAGCAAAAATCAATGCATCTGAAGTGATAGGTTAAAAATTTCCCCAGAATGCACTTTCAATAAAATACTGAGCAGCTGAGCTTTTTCATCTATTGCTCTTTTATGAAGTCTTAAAAGTGTCTTAAAAGTGGGGAAATCTGGCAGCAAACCTCAGTCCTCCCAATCTCCACTCACTCAACCATCTCAATTGTTTGATTTTTAGCATCAAACATTCTGAATAAAAGCAAAGGTACACTATACATACTATATTGCTGTCTTCACTGGCTTTGGCAAGATCTTGGGCATAATCTAGAGTGTAAAAATTGGCTGCATAATGTTACAAACATTTTTATGTGCTTTCTTTCTCTACCTTATTGTTTTCTTCTTCCCTATATCTGTCTTTTTTGCCTTTGATAAAGAACGCCAGTTTAGTGAACCAAGACTATCTTTATCACAGTGCTGCTGTGAGCCACAGGGAAAGAGCAGCTAAAAAGCAGTCTCTTAAATAGCCTGATGTTTCTACGAGTTTGGAGGGTCTTAAAGGAGCAGCTCAGACTGCCTGTTGTGCATGCCGTTCTTTTCTCCAGCCTTTTTGTAATCTGTCTTGTTCCATCTTGAGTGAAGGAAGATCTGACTTCAACAAGGACAGCAATAAAACAGCTTTTGACCTTCTCAGTTAACCATTGGTAGAACTGATTCTGCCTCAGGGCAGGAACTAGGTGACCTTTCCAGACCTATATTGTAAGATTTTCTACTATAACATTTTCTCATTTTCACAAAAAGAGAAGTTATTACCATCTTTATTACCATCTAAAAGAGCGTCAAATGGAAAGCTTTCTTTAGAAAAACTCTTAACAGCTAAGGTAAAATGAAATAAGGGATATTGCAAAATGAAAGCCTTACTGAATACTGGGCATCTTAAATACTTTAATGAATTCTTGTTCTAGGTGTCTAAGAAAATTACACAGGTTTTTAATGGTGACTGTAAATAGGAAACCAAGCAGACCAATATATTACTACCTGAAACAGAAAACCACTCTGAATTCCTTTGTGTTCTACAATGCCCTTGCAAGGACTTAGAATCATTATCATTAACATTGGAAAAGACCTCTAAGATGATCAAGTCCAACCGTCAACCCAACACCACCATGCCCACTAAACCATGTCCCTAAGCACCTCATCTACACGCCTTTTAAATACTTCCAGGGATGGTGACTCCACCACTTCCCTGGGCAGCCTGTTCCAATGCTTAACCACTCTTTCCGTAAAGAAAATTTTCCTAATGTCCAATCTAAACCTCCCCTGGCACAACTTGAGGCCATTTCCTCTCGTCCTATCGCTAGCTTCTTGGGAGAAGAGACCAACACCCACCTCGCTACAACCTCCTTTCAGGTAGTTGTAGAGCGCGATAAGGTCTCCCCTCAGCCTCCTCTTCTCCAGGCTAAACAGTCCCAGTTCCCTCAGCTGCTCCTCGTAAGACTTGTTCTCCAGACCCTTCACCAGCTTCGTTGCCCTCCTCTGGACACGCTCCAGCACCTCAATGTCCTTCTTGTAGTGAGGGGCCCAAAACGGAACATTCACCAGTGCCGAGTACAGGGGAACGATCCCTTCCCTACTCCTGCTGGCCACACTATTTCTGATACAGRCCAGGATGCCATTGGCCTTCTTGGCCACCTGGGCACACTACTGACTCATATTCAGCCGGCTGTCGACCAGCACCCCCAGGTCCTTTTCCGACAGGCAGCTTTCCAGCCACTCTTCCCCAAGCCTGTAGCGTTGCATGGGGTTGTTGTGTCCGAAGTGCAGGACCCGGCACTTGGCCTTCTTGAATCTCATACAGTTGGCCTCAGCCCATCGATCCAGCCTGTCCAGGTCCCTCTGCAGAGCCTTCCTACCCTCGAGCAGATCAACACTCCCGCCCAGCTTGGTGTCATCTGCAAACTGACTGAGGGAGCACTCAATCCCCTCATCCAGATCATTGATAAAGATATTGAACAAGACCGGCCCCAAAACGGAGCCCTGGGGGACACCGCTCGTGACCGGCCGCCAACTGGATTTTGCTCCATTCACCACAACTCTCTGGGCCCGGCCGTCCAGCCAGTTTTTTACCCAGGGAAGGGTACACCTGTCTAAGCTGTGAGCCGCCATCTTCTCTAGGAGAATGCTGTGGGAGACATTGTCGAAGGCTTTACTGAAGTCCAGGGAGACCACATCCACAGCCTTTCCCTCATCCACTAGGCGGGTCATCTGGTCATAGAAGGAGATCAGGTTGGTCAAGCAGGACCTGCCTTTCATGAACCCATGCTGGCTGGGCCTGATCCCCTGGTTGTCCCACACATGGCTTGCGAGCGCCCCCAAGATGAACTGCTCCATAATCTTCCCCGGCACTGAGGTCAGGCTGACAGGCCTGTAGTTCCCCGGGTCCTCCTTCTGGCCCTTCTTGTAGATGGGCATCACATTGGCAAGCCTGGTTTTGGGCCTCATGTAAGAAGAAGGTCCCTGCTCCCATCCTAACAAACTGGTAGAAGAAACAAAATGAGCAGGTACCAGTGTAACAGGCAACTGCTGAAGTTAGGTCTTTTTTTTTATCATTCTGTTTCAAGTTTATGCAGAGTTTGAGATAATAAAATAATTGTGTAACTATGAACCAACAAAAATGTAATTAATATCCCCTAAGTGGCTCTGTTCAGAAAACCTTCAGCTCAACCATCTGTGTAGCAGGCTTATATGCAAATAAAGCTGGGTAAAAATGTATGCTTATATTTTGGAAATAATGAGCATGACATGAAATGATCAAAGTAAAATTCCAAATCTGAACTGTTTGATGGAACTTGTGGAAGTTTTCCACTGAAGATACAGAATATCATAAAAACTGAATGAATTGTAATGAAGGCTTTACATGGCACATTGCAACACAAAAATCTATGTAACTGGAGAGACCAGAGATGGCAATAGTCATAAAAAGCAACAGTGGACTCATTAATCCAGGAAAAGCATCCATGTTAACCATGTTTCCTTTACACCAAAATAGTCTTGTGTAAAGAATCTCAACAGCAAATGGAAGCTGGTGGTAGCAAGAAAGGGAGAAAGGAGCTGGGCATGCATTTGTTATTCTGGGAACTTCTTGGCTTTGGAATGTAAACTGGGAACATAAAGGGAAAGGAAAGGTATAACAAGGTTCAAAGATATTTGTTCAAGGATGGCAACACAGATCTGTGGAAAATGAGGCAATGGACTGCCCTAAAAAATGTTAGGGTGGGTATTTCACTTATTATATCTATATTGCTGATTCACTGGTTTTATGCTTTTCTAAATTTTTGTAATGTTTGCCTTCCATTTGATAAAAAATTTGCCTTATAAACAGATTATTCTTTTTGACTGAGCAGGCAGCACCTATTGTATTTTTTCCATCTATCCTAGGTGGCTGTGCAAACTGATTAGATTCTACAATTCAAAAAATAATAGTAATAAACCTCCAGATCCTAGATATTTAACACAGCTCTATAGCTTTATTGTCCATTTTTTAGATGTCCTAACTATTTCTAAACAAAACAATGTGCACAGAATAAAGAGCCCTGATCTTCAGTCAAGTGCCAAATCAATACAGAGATACTACAGAATGTGTAGCTGCATTCACACAGAGTTTGCTGCTTGGGATTCCAAACTAGTAAGCCTGAAGTTAGTTGCATTGTGTATACTGAAAGGGATAAATTCATTCTTTTCTTCAATTTCTTAGAAGTTAATTTTATATCTGGAATTTTATTTTAAGTCAGATTTGAATCCCATGTATAATATCTAATTCCTAAACGCTGCATTATTCTGGCTCAAAATAATTCAAATTCACTTAAACTTTCATTCTCAGGTCATAAAGATAAAAATATTTGTTCAAGATTTTGTACAAGTTCACCGAAGTTGTTATATGAGAATTTGGAACAAATATTCATGACACAAGTCAAACTTTTTTCTGTCAAATTCATACTGAAATCTTTGAATGATCAGTATACATGCATATGAAATACTTCAGAAAGATATCTGTTTTCCTGTTTGCTCTCATCTTCACTGTTATCAGTGTGGCTTTTTTTTAGCCATGCCTGATTTTTCAATTGAGAGTTTTATTTTCTATCTATAGTTATTAGAAAGTTGTTTTTATTTTTTTCCCCTGAAATTGGAAGAACCTAGATTCAAAACTATGAAAAATAGTTGTGGTGTTTTTTTTTTTTTTTTTAATAAAATTAGTTAACTTTACATTTCTTACTGAATGAAGTCTCAACAATACCTGCAAGAAGGAAAAGGGTACTTTAAATACAAAGAATTAACTCTTAGCAAAGTTGTATTAATGAATTGCATTGTATGGTTCCACTTGTTAGACCACACCTGGAATATTGCATCCAGTTTTGGACTTCCATTAGTGGAAGGATGGGGATTTGGATAAACTGGAGTGAGTTCAGAGAATGCCACCAGGATGGTGGCGGCTCTCCTGTGAGGAGAAGTGGAGGGAGCTGGGCTTGTTCAGCCTGAGCAGAGATGGCTTCAGGGGCACCTAACAGCAGCCTGCCCATGCCTATGGGGAGGTTACTGAAGAGGCAGAGCCAGGCTCTCCATGAGGTACATGGTGGGAGGATGAAGGACAGTGGCCACATGTTGAAATAAAAGAGGTTAAAAATAAATATAAAGAATAACTTATTCACCAAGACAACAGCCCAGCAGTGGAGGAGGTTGCCCAGAGTACATCCTTGGAAGTTTTCAAGACCGTCCTGGATAAACCCCTAGGCAACCTGCTTTGAGCAAGAGGCTCGATCAAAGACCTCCTAAGGTTTCTTCCAACCTGAATTACCCTATGATTCCATGACTCTGTAGTTCCCACCAAATTTTTCTGACTGCATCTGCTGAAGAAAACCTAATTTCTTTTTATATATTTTGAAGAATTTCTTGCTTGAGGTCTTCAGTGACTGCTGTCACTTTTCATTTTAATACTATTTTAATCTATCAAAAGGTAGGATAAAAATGCTCTTTCTTTAATTTATACACTAAATATCTTGTGGGAGTTTTAATCTAGGTTGTGAGAAAAATAAAAGACTATTCTGACACTGTTCCTTTCACCAAAAAGTGAATTAGCACTTTTTGTTTTAATGATATTATTTAAAGAAAAAATCTAAAGAAATGAATCCTAAAGTGCATCTATATTAACCCCAGACTGTCTTGTTCATTTAAGACAAGCTCGCTCTAGGGAAAGCTGGCTACCCATGGGAATGTTGTTTTTCTAGAATGAAACTGAACTGAGAGTGTAAGTTAACATACATCATGCAGTTGTCTGAGGGTAGAAAATTTATGCATTGTTTGAGAATGGCCTAAGTGTTAAAACCCTGTGTAGTGTAGAAGTCAAATGAGATACAGTCCCTTTGGGAGATCCTCTTGGAGTGGGTTATCCTCTGAGATCCCAGTGAGAGCTAGTTGGAACAATTCAGAACTGCCCTGTTATAGAGCAAGCTAAAAATTAAGTGGCATGGAAGATAAATGGACCAATACTACAAAAATTCAAGAGTTCCATCTCTTCAYTTCAGCTGTGATAGAGAGACAGAAACAAATTGTACAGTTGTACAAATGATACAACTAAGAAGAAAGTGAGGAATTCAGTTAACAATGTAATATTAAGCTATAATTGGACAATCATACCATCATTATGAAGCTGTTCATAAGAACACCAGCCTTGCAGTAAGTTAAATATGATTCAGGAATCATGAACTGAATCAGCTGATGTTAAACGGCAAGATAGAGAAAAATAACTCTATAAATAATCCTGGGGATTTTAGAAAGGCAAACTTTGGGATGCTGGGCAAATAAATTAATTAGGCTGATTGGTTTGAGAAAATTAAAGATTTGAATTCAGAGAAGACCTGGAGGAACTTTTACTTTACTTTTAAGTAAAATGTGCCAACACGATTAGAGAACATATTCAAAGAGAAAACTAAATGCTTGTATGAAAGGGCTTTTCAATATTAATAATCTTGTGAAAAAGGATTTAATAAGAAGAAAGGAGACAAAAAGAAAGAGTAAAAGGGATTCATTAAAAAGAATAGAGACAAAAAGAATGGGGAAAAGGGATTCATTAGGAGAAAGACAATGTTTCAGAGGTTAAAGAGGTAAAGACTAAACACTTTGAAGGTCTTACCCTAGCCTTAGAAACTAAAACATAAAAATGTTTTTTCACACACTAATCTTTATACATTATTCTTTACATAAATAGAGGGGAAACTAGAAAAGAAGAAGGCTTCTGTATACTTGGAATTAAAAGGCGGCAAGGAAGATCTAGAAATGGACAAAATTTTTAATTAATCCTACCCTTGGTGGATTTTTTGGGAATTTTTTTTGTGGTGGTGGTGGTGTTCTTTTTAATTTGAGGGTCAGTGTGAGGATAATGTACATTATCTGCTGCAAATGAGAAGACCATGATACAAATTACAGTATGGAAGTTAGAAGCAAAATTGTTATTTCTAAGTGTGAAAGAATTAAAGAGCTTGATAATATCTATTCAAGTCAACTGAATGAATTAGTGCATAGTATTGCAAATCTAGTAGAAGCCATTTAAAATTAAACCATAAATCTGGTAGTAGTAAATTTGGAGAAGAACAAATGTAGTATCAAGATAAAAAGCAGTGGGGAAAGAACATGATCCAAGCAGCTAGTTTGATTATAATGCTATGCAAATCATTAGAGCAGATTTTGAACAAGAACTAATTAGGGGCATAGAGGTAAATGGAACTTACATTACAACATGGTTTTATCTCGTACAGATTGTGTCAGACTAACTTACTATCTTTTTAGATAACTGACTTCCTAGAGAAGCTAATAAAATAAAGCTACTCTATTCAGATTTAAGCTAAACATTTGATAAGATTTCTGAAGGAAAATTAGCATCGAACATGGTGATGACAGTGATTAACACGAGGTGTGATAGAAGCTTGTTAGGAGGGAGACTATCCCCAGCAATACTCAAACAGCTAGACAGGCTGGAGAAAAATCAGTACAGATACCTCTCAAGCATCAGTGTTGGGRCTGATCGTATATACTGTATTTGTTTATGACATTGAGATGAAAACTATGTGTATGCTTGAGAAATGTCTAAGCAACAAGGTGCTGAGACTGCATCAAGAGGATTTGATCATCCTAAGGAGAGAAATCACACAAATGGAATGCAATTTAATATCGCAAAATTCAGAGGCATATTTTCAAGAATTAATAATAAAAATTTGCTACAAAAGGGATTTTATCAATCTGATGTGATGAAATGGGTAAAAATATCCGGGTATATTTGCTGGAGTTGAGCATGAACTGCCAGAGTGATGTAGTTATGAAACAAGGCTACTGCTATTGTAGAATGCATCAAGTGACGCACTCTTCTAAGAGAGAAGAGAATGTAAATGCCACTACACAAGGCATCAGCAAGGCCTCATCTGGAATAATGTGTACATCTCTAATCACTTCTCTCAGGAATGATTAATTTAAATTGGATCAGATTCAGAGAAGAGATTTGATTAAAGGAATGGAATATTTACCTTACAAAGAAAAGATTAAGGAGAGCTCTGTTTGTCTAGCCTAGCTGGGGAAGTTTAAGAGGGGATATAATGACGACATTGAGAGGGAATATATCAAGGCAAGAACAATCCTTTAATTTTAAGAATAATATTAGCACATGATAAATGGTTATGAATAAGTTTAGGCTGGATATTATATAAAGTTTCAGATCATCTGGCAAGTGAACTTCTGAAATAACCATCTGAATATATTTGTGAGGCAAAGAATCAAAATTACTTTAAAGTGCAGTTTGCTAAGCCTATAGAGGCATTTGCAAAAAAATTTCCAGAGACAAGAATACTTTGTGAAATTATGTTTTACTGCCTCTGTGCAGTTTGAAAAGATAGTGGAATGTGGTTGGTTTTTTTTGTTGTTGTTCTGGAGGTTTTTTTGCAAGCCATGTGTATTTTATTGTATTACATAGAGTTCACTGCCCAAATTGGTTACCTGTTTACACTCTGGATTAAATTGATTATCCAGCCTGGAGTCAGAATGTAATTTTTTTCCAAGATTGGATAGTCAAGGACTAGTAAGGATTCCTTTGTTCATTCTTGAGTGTTGGGTAAGATCTTTACATAAAACCATTAGGAATTTTATTTCATAAATACCTGAAGGGACCTAAATCAGCCTTGATCTTTCCTCTTTCTGTAGCTCACTGGAGATGTAGGGTTTCATGGTCTTCTACTGTATGTTTTACATTTATTTAAGGTATTGAGGCTTTTTTTTGTGTTTTGCTACGTGGTGTAGTTGTTTTGTGGGCCCTTCCACACTCAGCATCTAAGGTATATTCATTTTACATAATTTTAAGTATCTTTAGCTCTAAGCAACTCATTCTTGACTGTCTTATAGTCAGTAGATAGAAACAAGGACCTCCAGACAGTGTTTTATATGATTTAATTTATCCATATAGCCACCTTTTATGCAATTTGAGCAAAAAGTTTCTTCCTTTGTTATTTTGTGCTTGAAATTTCAGAAGACAGGATTGAACAACCCATGAGGTCCTCTCCACACCTATTTTGCTGCATTCCTAAGTGACGGAACATTTAACTTGCTCTTCATTTCAGAAGAGTAGAAAGAACTTTAGTATTAGCTTGCATAGCATGGTATAAGAGATTATGGGGGTGCACAATATTGGGCAAGTCTCTGGTGTTCTAGTAAAAGGAGAAAATCAGAGAACTTGGAATATCTGTAGCACTCTTGCGCTGTGTACTGCTCTTCTTTTTAATTTTGTACTATCAGTAAACTTAATCACTTAAATCAGCCATTTACTTCTTTTTCCATGATCCTTTTAATTGGTTGTGTAGTATAACACTGAAAAAGTTGGAAGAGAAAGGAGGGCTGCCTGGAATCCTACAAAGCAAGACTTGTCTGATTGGGCTGTATACTTGACTTTATTCTTATCTTTCCCTATCTAATAACTTTTCTGCCCATTCAGTAATTTCAGCCAAGGGGCAAAGGGTTCAAATATTTGAAATTTCTAAGAATATTATGAAAACCATAGGAGCTGGACACAAGATAAAGATCCAAATCAGTGTCTCTASTTAGAAAAAGTCAATTGTAACTCAACCTCTTATAGAATCATAGAATCATAGAATCATTAAGGTTGGAAAAGACCTCTAAGATCATCAAGTCCAACCATCAACCCAACACCACCATGCCCACTAAACCATGTCCCTAAGCACCTCATCTACAC
>JAYKAV010000301.1:70757-90349 GCA_035582835.1 Phoebastria nigripes | reverse complement strand
CCGCTTCCTCCTGGATTATGGGGGGTTTATCCCGCTCACCGTCCCCGTCTTCCAGCTCAGGGGCTGAATACCCTGAGGATAACTGGTCTGACTATTGAAGACTGAGGCGAAGAAGGCATTAAGTACCTCAGCCTTTTCCTCATCCTCGGTGACAACGTTCCCCCCGGCATCCAATAGAGGATGGAGATTCTCCTTGGCTCTCTTATCTATCTCATGAGATAGCCTCCAGCTGGCAATATACTTTCTTATCAATCTGTTTATCAATATGCTTTCAATATACATTGCTTATTGTATTCCTATGTTCTGCGTCTGGCTGGGATGAAATTATGATGTTAAATTTCTTCATGTTAGCCTGTATGGTGCTGTGCTTTGCATTTGTGGCTAAAACAGTGTTGATTACACACCACTATTTTGGCTATTGCTGAACAGTGCTTGCGCAGTATCAAGACCTTCTCTTCCCTCCCACCCATTGGCTCCCAAAGTCAGTAAGGTGGAGGTGGCCAAGAGTTTGGAAGTGGACGTAGTCAAGACAGCTGACCCAAACTGACAAAAGAGGTATTCAATATATGACGTCACACTCAGAAATAAAAAAACTCAGGGAAAGGAGGAGGAAGCGGGGACATTCATTATTATGGTGTTTATCTTGCTGTCGCAGAGGCTCACAAAATCAAATTAGGCAGGTGATAGATTCAAAATAAACTTTATTTAAACCAAAATTGTTTAGCAGAAAACTAACTAGAAATGAGGCTCATCAAATCATTCAACACTCCAACAACATCAGTAAACCACATTTTCAGGATGGTAGACAAAGAATTAATGCTGCACAGCTGACTTTAGAAATAAGGATCCAAAATGTGCACGATCACTCGCCTRTAAGATGAGGGCTTTCAACCTTGAGGAGTTTCCTTGTGTGGCGTCCAGACCCAAGGGGAGAGTCCCCGACTGTAGACCTGCTGCTCTGAGGAAGACTGACTCAACTTGCCCTCCAGCAAGGCTCCATTTATACCCTAGTCGAATCTGACCTGTGGTCAATTCTAATTGGCTGAGGGCCTTAACTTTCCTACTCCTCGCCCAAGGCGTATAGGTGACACCCAAGGTGTGYGTGTGACGGTTGGCACTCGCCACCGTAAAGGCACGAAAGTAAGGGCGCAAAAAGTAAGGAAACTGCGGTCCTGATGCCCCCGGTGTCTCGTCAGGGCGGGTGCGCCTGCGACACTTGCTGAGCAACTGCTATGCATTTGGAGGCCCCACTTTCCAGGAAGTGGCTGGACATCTGCCCGCTGATAGGCAGTAGTGAATGAATTCCTCTTTCTGTTTTGCTTGCGAGCACAGCTTTTGCTTTTATTATAAAACTGTCATTACCTCCATCCACAAGTCTTTTCACCTTCCTTCTATTTTTCTCCTCATCCGCAGGGAGAGGGGATTGAGCAAAAGGGAATGTGGGTGTTTGATCTGCTCGCTAGAGTCAATCCACCACATCCTATAAGTGAATGCATTCCTCTGAATCAACAATAGCTGCTGTTGACCAGCTGACAGGATGTGTGAACTGGAGACATGGGGGGAAGAGCAAACTGCCAACAAGAGAGAGAGGTGAGAGTACTGGAGGAGAAAGTATCAATTCCCTGTCAATAAACAGAACTGTCCCAGATATTCAACTGTTATTACTTATTTATCTTCCTAGGGGAAACTGAGTTTTAGCTAACAGCTTCAGTCAAACAGGACAACTTTAAGAAAACAGGGAAAACCAGATCCTAATTTTAGTTAAACTTGTAGTTATTAATGGGACTGATATCAGAATCTGACCTAAAGTCTTTACATTAATCAAAATTTTAATAGATTCAATCTCCAAAATTGTAGGAAAATATATTTGTTTTCCAGTCCATTTAACAAACATTTGCATTTCAAAAAACAGGCAGTGGGTACATCTAAAACTTCTAAACAACTGAGGTATTTTCATTAATCATATTTACTTCCATCTTTCCATACTACAGAGAAAAAGTGTAGTTTTGTAAAAGAAATGCACACCACAAATATTTATTTACTTGAAAAGGATGCTTCTCTCTATGTTCCCTGAAGCCAGAGAGAAGATGATATTTTGAAACTTAGATAAAACATATCTAAGGACTCAAGAACAAGTGGACACATTTTGTCACAAACCACAGAGTTTCCTAAAAAAACCAATCAGCTCTGGGAAAGATGCTTCCTGTTACAGCATATCCTGCAGGGAAGGGATGACATTACCATGAGTATAGACTTATAGAGTATTTCCTATAGAAATTAACAATTTCATTCTAAGATAATATGATATAACCACAGACAAAAATTGAAAATACAGGATTAAAATATCATACATTGCAAAATATCATCCTCTTAGGCACTGTAACTTCACAGTACTCCACTGCGTGTGGAAGAATTGAACCTTATTTTCCACTGTCTTGTCTTTGGAGATTAATAAAACCATTTATATCCTTCTAAATAGTTCAAGCTGTGTGAATTATCCTTCGGTTTGTAGCTAATTCATTCTTCTTTATAAATACAAAATAATGCAATTCAATAGAACTGCAGTGAATATCTGTGATCATCAGTAACCAAGGATTTATGAACATGAATAGATGAAGAATCAAAAGAATGCTCTAAACCCTTCCATTAATTTTCCAGAGTTGCACTTACTTGAACAGCATTCTGGATATTCTTTGGCAGCAGCAAATTATTATGAACTCTTTTGTTAAGCTTCCAATTAAAGAAACTGATCCTTATAATATACTGCAAATTAAATGTTAGCAAAAGTATGTTAAGTCTCTATTATTTTTAGTTTCCACTTATGCAGAACAGCTGGTTCGCAGACTCCTTACACAGAGCCCCAGAGGAATCCAAATCTGTGCACAGTGCTATTTCACCATCTTCTCCAGCTAAAATGAGTTTCAGCCTGCCAAAGCAAAGAGATATTTTGGGGAAAGTCTGTTTATGTAATTCGTGATACTTGTTCTTGGTATCTCTTTAAATGTAACAAAATCTTTCTCAGTGAGGAAAAGGAGAAGTGGAAGAGATGCTGGGTGGTGTTTCAACAGTCTAAGGCTGAAGTGGTGGGGTGTGGGACCAAAGCCCAGTGGAAACCATCAGGCATCTTCTGCTTTTGGCCTACTTTGTCTTCTAACTGAAATGACATCTAAAGGCTGGGTGAGCTGGGGGAGGAGGGGAGGGAGAGGAAAAGGTAGATGGCATATTTACAAACATTTATCTACTACCTTAGAATTGTAATATATCTTATGATAAAACATGCTGTATTTTTCAGCCTTTGTGTATGTATTGAGTTTAGGTGGCAAGGTGCTGGCAGCAAAGGGCAGGTGGGGAGGACTGCAGGGGCGGCCTCTGTGAGGAGAGGCCGGGGCTGCCCTGTGCCAGACACAGCCGGTTCCAGCCGGCTCCAACCCACCCACCGCAGGGCACGGCTGAGCCCTGCAGCCAAGGTGGGGGCACCTCTGGGAAAGTGTATTTAAGAAAGGGCAAAAAACGCTGCACAAAAGTGAGGAGCGAGGAAAAAAAGTGTGAGAAACAGCCATATGAGCACCAAGATGAGAGAAGAAGGAGGGGGAGGAGGTGCTTCAGGTGCTGGAGCAGATATCCACAGGTAGAGGAACTGGGAATGAAGGAGTGAAGTTGAGCTGGGAAGAAGGGGGAGGGGAAGATGTTGTTTTAATTTTTTTGTCTTTTTTGTCTCACTATCCAAATCTGTTTTTAATGAAGTTCATTTTTCCCAACTCGAGTCTGTTTTGCCAGCGACAGTAATTGATAAGTGATTTCCCTGTGTTTATCTTGACCCACAAACTTTTTCCATCTTACTTTCTCCCCCTGTCCTGTTGAGGACAGGGAGAGCGAGAGTGGCTCGGTGGGAGTTTTGCCTTTCACCAAGTCTAAACCACTGGAGTATATAAAAATAAATTCATTATACATAGGATTTGGAAAGAAGAGACCYTAAGTAATTTTAGGCCTGCATATTATCATTCTGTAGAACTATATTTTTGTTTAATATTTTAAATCGTTATTGGATATGGCAAGGAGGTACATTTTCACTGGAGAGTTATAATCATACTGCACAGACACTCATAGAGACAGTATTGGTGAAAAAAACTGTTTATTGGGATTTTTGCACAGGGTAACACTCACATGGGGGTCAGATCTCTCAAACAGGATGGCCAGTCACTGTCCAAATGATGACAGGAGTGTCTGCTGCAAGGTTCTTGCAGCAGCATCTTCAGCTGGGTTGGGGGAGATTCCCTGAACTGCAGTTTGGTTCTTATAATCCTGCTGGCCCATGGTCCTGTGTGACCATTCCAGCACAGGCATGATCCCTTTCTGTTGATTATATTAAACTATGTAGAAGACTTCTCTTGAGTATCTTAACTGTGTACAAAAGACTATCTGATGGGGCCGTTCCTGCAGGGAGAGTTTCTACAGACCGATTAAAATTATCTTACGTGTGTACAGTTTGGACAATTCTTTTCTCTATGGTAGGAACTACCTGCAGTTCTCCTCCGGAATATTAATCAGCACATCTAAACTCACAAATAGTGTCTAACAACTTGCCTAAGCAGAGCAGGAGTTGCCAGGGGGAATTTCTGGCTCTGCCTGAGGTCCTACCCGGGAGTCCCTGTGTCATCTGGCCTGGAGTATTGTCAATCTCCTTGTTGTGACTGCCTAGAAGTTCAGTAAATTCCCTGCAAATCAGTCCATTGTGTCATCCATGCAGAGACTAACTGGGGCATTCTTGCAGCTTGCTTAGGATGACTAAGTGCACTGGAAATGCACACAGGCACAAATCTTATGCCTAGCTACATCACGGTTGTATGGAGCAAACCTCTGTCACCTTCAGCTATACAAACACAGTAACAATCATATATATGTGTGTRTATATATATCTTACATATATGTATTAAAAGAATCTTCTGAATGCTTGCAGCTCCATCTCTCCTCTTCCAAACTGCTTATTCCTAGGAAATATGCATGAAGTTGATTGTCTTTAAGACTACTACCCTTCTCATATTTTGTTGAATGAACCACCAGGTTAATAAGATGTTAAGATGGAGACAGACTGAAAGATGTTGTATAGACTCATCATAAAAGTCTACTTTCACAGGAATATAGGCTTAAAAGGAATGTTTGAATGTTTAGATAGTAGCTTAGGTAGCTTAGGTTAGTATCCAGGTTATTTGGGTTCTGTTCCCTTTGCTCAGAATTATTTATGTAAACTATTCAATCCTTTGCTTTCTCTTTGTCTGACCTGCACACCGAGGACATCCTTGTTAATAAAGACTTCCTGTAACTGTTGGTATGTAGGAATGCAAATGTTACTTTGACTGCAGAGGGGTTTTTTCAGTCATTTAGCAAATAAGAAAATAGGAAAAACAGAATTAATTTTGTTCAAATGCAAAAGATACACACCTAACTATGTTCAGTTTGCTCTAGTGATACCGTGCCTCTGGTCATGACAGAATAAAAGACCATATATTTTCTTCTAAGCTGTCCAGATGTCTCCCTAGGAATTTTCTTTCTATTCAATCCTAGTTCAAGTACAAAGAGGACGTTCTGCTTTTATTTACCCTAGTATATATCATGACATTATCATAAACCTTAAATTAATTTTTCTGAGATTTGAAGCAGTATGGGAGAAAAAATGCCCTTTTAACACTGATTTACACAAATGCTACATTTATACTTAGTTAGTTGTGAATAGAATTTAGCTTTTTATTTTAAACTCAGATTCAGACTCACTTTAAGCTCCCAATTTACTGTGAAGCATGATTACATCTGAATATTTTTATACCTAACATATGCTTTTTTACAGAATGAAAATATCATTTTTGCCTTGTTCTTTAAACATAAGTCCATATTTATTCATGACATTCCCCAACTAATATTTTTAACCTGTTAGGGATATTAAAGTTTTGTTACGTTTTATAGCTACCCTACTCTTTCATCTGGCTCAAAAACAGCTTTAATAAGGGAAAATAAGTCCTATTTGTAGTGTAATGATAGAAAGTTTTATGATATTAAGGTCTCTGCACTTACTATTCATTATAATGAGGTGACTCCTAAATGTGGAAAAATGTGTCTTTACTTCCATCAGATGTTGAGAATGAATTTTTCTGAAAAGCAAAGCTAGTCTTGTGTAAAGTCATAAGTTTACGAAGCTAGCTTTTTATTTGATTATACATATATTTATATGTGTATCTAATAATGCTTTTCTGCTTGTTGCTTAGGATATTTTCCACTCATTTGAAAAAAAATAGTTGAGATAAATGTTTTTGAAAATCCATGTTACATATTAAAATGTTCAGAGTATTATTTCTCTGAATAATTTAAAAGATTATTGAGAAGTGATCCTCTTATCACTAATAACAAATTTCCCTTTTGTGAATCATTAGTAATTCAGATCTGTCAGTTAGTGGAACATAGGTATTGAAATTGATGCAAATAATTTAATTTATTCTCACTTAATAAACATCTAATTCATTAAAGACCAAACAGCTCGATAATTTTCAGTTAAATCTATCTGAAAGGGATTTTATTTGTTAGAAGGGCTTTGTAATGCCCTGAATAACAGCCATGCAGAAGGTAGCTGTCAAACCACATAAAACTTGTTTTGGCATCTACACTTGAAAGTGAAAATAAATATTACATTTATTAAAAGCTGGAGCCTACCTGATATTGAAGAGAAATATACAAAAAATTTTCTCATTTATTTTAGTCACTAAAATGATACACTACTTGGGAGATACAGAAAACAAAAATTGTGATGAAAACACAATCTTTAAATACCATTTCTAAGATCTCACAGAGATTGGCAGAGTTTTTGTGCTACAATTAAATCAGTTGCCTGTGCCCACAGAACCTTTTGGGGTTACAGCATATGCTTCTGCTCAGAATTTGCTCTCCCATTTCACTGTCTTGATCCTTCCACTTTCTAAGCCTATTTATAGGAAATTATTTCATTCTGATGTCACCATAACCGAATCACCTAACTTTTCATTTATTTTCTGCTTACCAGATCTTAAGCATTTTTTTTTTTTTTTTTTTTTATAGAGAAGGCTCATCTCAAAAACCTGTTCTTACTGAGGACTAAAGATATACTGGAATTACTTATAGAAATTGTGTTTCTGAAAAAACTCTAGGATTGCCCTACTTCAAAACATTCTGCAGAGTTGTGGAAATCTGTTTGTATTACTGCCCGTTAACCTTAACAGAGGAAAGGTTAGCAGCTTCAGATCTGGTTCATATAAAGTTTCAGTAATGCAAACTCATGCCTGGAGATGCATCCTGAAGTTGCTCTAAAGGAGGAAGACAATGGAAATTTCCAGTAGTGTCTGATCCCTTTCTTACAGGGCAGTAACACCTTAGATGAGATGTGAAGGTGCCTGCAGGGCTTTTAGGGCTTTAGGGATGTAAGGTAGCTAGGTTTTTAGCTTTTGTTTTGTTTTGTTTTGTTTTGTTTTTCCTTCCCCAGTCCTCCTGGCAATAGGCTAAGTAATTTTTTCCAGTACTATAAAATTAACTTCACTTAATAGTGGATATACTCAGTTCAAAGGCATGGATAACTCTCATCTACAGATTCCCAAAGCTCATATCCTGTAAGTGGTAACAGGTGGCAGAATCTCATCTTTAAGAAATGATGGTCATCTCTGGGGAGCTCTGTAAGAGATATATATGCAACAAACATGAACGCTCAAAATCCATCAAAGTAAATGAAAAATCTCACAAGGCACAGTTGACATCAGTGGGTTTTGTACATAACAGGTAGGGAGAGATCTTCAGTGGATGTAAAACTTTTGGCTTGAAGAGAGCTCTGACATTTCTTAGCTGTTGAGAATTTGTACAATAATCTTCAAAGGAACTTAGGGAGTAGCCACTGGTAAAAGATCAGTTTTTATTCAACCACTAGACCTCTAATAATGGAATACTATAACTTTCCCTCAATTTAAACCGAATATGGGATTCACAATCCTTTATCTCTTTCTGTATTTTCTTATGTGTTTTATGTGTAAGCTGTCTTTTTTCTATTTGTCCTGATTTTAAAAAGCATGTAGACACCAAGAAAGGCTGTATTTCTGAAAGTAAATAGTTTTTTAAACTCTAAATGCTGGTTTTATAAATCATAGAATCATTAAGGTTGGAAAGGACCTCTAAGATCATCGAGTCCAACCGTCAATACGTCCTACAACAATCCCCTCTTGCACTGCTGGGGAATGCATTTAAAATGAGATGAGATATGCAGAGCAAAAATATTCCCAACTCTGCACAGCATGGAGGAGATGGAAATAACTCAGATTTCTCCAAAGGCTCAAACATTGCTGGGAGGATGAAAGTCAAAGCAACAGTCACCTCTCTACAGGAACATTGGTATCATTTATATGTGCCATTAAATAGTTCTTTACTGAAAAAAACTGTAAGAAATCCCTGAAGTCTGAAAAATGTCTTAAGTGATTCTGATCACCAGTGACCCGTGATCTTGGAAGAGGGAAGGGCAGATGATCATATTATGGGAACGACAGATTCATAGAATTGTTTAGGTTGGAAAAGACCTTTAAGATCATCAAGTCCAACCATTAACGTAGCACTGCCAAGTCCACCACTAAACCGTGTCCCTAAGCACCACATCTATGCATCTTTTATACCTCCAGGGGTGGTGACTGAACCACTTCCCTGGGCAGCCTGTTCCAATGCTTGACAACCCTTTCGTGAAGAAATTTTTCGTAATATCCAATCTAAACCTCACCTGGCCATGAGCAAGGACAGCAACAAAAAAGGAAAGGTCAAACTGCTACATTCTTTTGGACACTCCCAGGGAATTGATTTACTTAAAAAAAAAAAAAAAAAAAAAAGGCAGGGGGAGGGAGGGATTGAAAGCCCAAACCACAAGGATACAATCAACCCTTCTATGGGTTGCTGAGAGAAAAGCTAGACACAGCTCAGTTTGTAGCCTGTAGTGTTCCTATGCTGAAGATAGTCCAAGACAAGACAAAGGCAGTAAGAGAAATTAATTTGCTAGACGAATGACACTGAGTTTAGGGACAACATAGGTAAGGCCTCTTTTCTCACCTGTCTTAACTTTTGCTTATGAAGAAAGACATTTTATAGCAAAAAAAAMCCAAAAGAACTAAAAAGAGGATTGAATCACAAACTAAACACTGCTACAAGCTGTTCTTGAAAACTTTGCAACCTCTGTAGCTTTATTTAAGTCTTTCTTCATCTTTTCTTTCCTCTTCAATCCCTCCTCTCCTGGATGATGTTTATATCATCCTGAAAATGCTTAGTGCAATAGACTGAGGGATGTGTTTGGAATGGAATGTCAGACTATATCCCTGCTATTGAATTTCTGAAACAATGTTAAGAGTCAACAGAAAGTCACAGAGCAGTAGTGGGTAATCTTTTAGAAATGCAAGTGCGTAGTGAAAATTTTTACATTTTAAATTCTACTGCTTCACAAATCAAAATTTTGTGTTATAGAGGAAAACTGAGATCCATCAGTAATTAGACAAATGTAGAGAGAACAAAACTTAGCTGTAAAACCAAGTATTAGAGCTTATTGTTTAATTAAAATCTGAATAGTCTGCTTACTAGATCCTTTTTGCTTTCTCTCTCTGTCATTTGAAAATGTAGAAAGCTGGCCACCTATTTTCTGTTCCTTGTTTTGAAATTTCTAGTTTCTATTTACAAAATTATTCTGAAAAGTTATTAATTTTAATAGCCTTTTTTCAAAAATGTGGAAGATGGTTGGAAAAAAAAAAAAAAAATTAAAATTATTTTCAATCCATTGGTTGACATGCTCCAAGGATTCTAAGATGTTAGTGGGGCACAGCCAGTCTAGTTCTTTATGTAATTCTGTCCTTAAATATTAAGTGGCACATATAAATACCTACAAAACTACATGAACTTTCTACAACATAATTTTTAGAAAATGTCCCAAGCAATGAACATATTATATTTTTTTGTTAATATTTAAGAATTTGCATTAAAAGTTAATGTGATTGATCTGTAGAATGGAGAGATGGGATTTTTTTTTAAAGTATATCATTTTCCTTTAGAAATTTTGAGTACTTCCTTGAACACTTAATGTCATGAGCCGACTGGCCTTAGAAGATATAAGACAAAAAAGAAACAAGAGGTTGTGAAGTTGCCATTGCCTAAACTGCAGATCTAAAAAGATTTCATGCAATTGCACAATATTGTTTATTTTTAAAAGCATCATAACAGTCTGTTTCATAAGCTTGTTCACTTGAAGAGAAAATGTGTCTTCTCAAACTCCAAAATGTCTGATCTGCTGTAAGACTGTATTTTGTGTGAACTCAAAATTCCCATTAGCATTATTAAATCAGGAATGTAGAAGAAACATGATAGTCTTCTCTGTACTGAAGTACTAAGGAGTTAATAGTCTTGATTCTCAGTAAATCTATAACATAAGGCTGGGGTTCATCTGACCAAACCACAGCTATTCAAAGTTAGACAGCTAGTCTAAGATAGTCTTCTAGGTTTTCTTTATCACCTCTGGAGTTGCCTCTTTCCTTTGGGCACTTCATCCCATTTTATATTAAGCACCAAAAACCATGGGATAGAGAGAGACATTCACTTGCCATTGCATGGTGAAAGACCATGTGTGACTAGTTTACACTTGGACATATTACTTTTTAGACAGCTGGTGTTGGATAAGTCACATCTTCAGTGTTTTTAGGCTTCCTTATCTGAATTTTTTAAAAATACTTTTTTAAAGATAACAATGGAAAAAATTAAGAATATGAATAAGTAATAATTTGAAATATCAATACAGTGGCAACCTTTCAGTAATGTAACGGTGCTTTGTATTATTAGCATAAATTTGGGGTTTAAAAATATCACCTAGCTCTTTCTGACTTTTTTGGGTGGGTAGTTGGAAGTTGTTGCTTGGGTTATATTTTGTTTCTTATAGGCTGTGGCACTCCCTTTTGTACCACTCTAAACATAAATGTGAATTTGCTTGCCAAAGCACTCAACAGGATTACATCGGCTTGCTTAGGAGAGAACTGAGAATAGCTTTTGAGCAGTGACAAATTTTAAGTGATGATATTTTTCACAACCAAGAGAAAAGGTAAAATGAATGCAGTACCAGAAGGCAAACAAAAATACAGAGTTCTTCCACCAAAATCTTTGTGTTTATGTTTGTGTCTCATGTAAAGAACTTCTCAGGGAAGTCTGTGCTACAGGAATAATGCATCTCTGCCAGTGTTTAATCTGGGAATGCTAGCTCAAAGCTCCCCCCTTATAGCTGAATTATCTTTTGAACTATTATCTCAGAAATCACTCTTTACATCTATTACTCTATTTAATCACCCCACTCCTACTAAGTATACAGAAAAATTCAACTAGATTATTAGGAAGAAGTTGAAATACTAAGGAATACTAAAGAAAATGCTAGAATGGAAATGGTGAAAAGGATTGGTTTCAATATTGCTATTGAAATGTTTATTGAATAACTATGTGTTCTGAGTTATCTTGGTGATCTTTGTAGCTGAAAATAACTGGACAAAACTGATTAATCAGCTAGTGATTCTTGGACAGTGCTCTTTTTTTGTTACAAAACTGAATAACCCAGAATGGACATTTTTGTTCAGAAAGCAGATTTCTGTGAACAATGTCTTTTGAGGATCAGATCTGATTTCTCCCCTGCTTCCCCTGCTCTTCATATTCGTTAAAGAGACCTGAAAAGAGAGAATGTTTCAGTTGCTTCAACATATATTGGAAGACACTTCAACATGCTCAGTTATTTATAAATAAAAGTTTCCAGGGTGTAAGTTTGGAAATGGCAACAGAAAAATGCACTAAGATAAGCTTCAAAGAAGCAGGAACTATGACAGAATAAGAAACCCTATAAAGTTTATCTTGACTTTTAGGGCAGCTTCTAATCCTCATCTAAACATGTGTTTTTGTTCAGCATCTCCCTGAAATTCTGAAAGGATTCTCTGGAATGTAAACTGCAAACAGATTTGAATTAGTTGTTTGTATTCCTGGCAAGCCTAAAAGAAATGCTGTTATGTTCATGGCTCAAACCATGATTTTTATGCCTGCAAACTTTGCATTTGTCTGGATAAAGGCCTTGCAACCCAGCCCTTTTAGAAGATAATCTATAAAAAAATGCACACCATCCAAATACAAGGTTTAGCATGTATTTGCCAGATGAAAGCAAGCAGTACCTACCATTACAAAACAGCAGACCTGGTTGAAACTGAATGTTCAGAAATTAATTTGCTTTACATTTATATCTCAGTGTCAATGTTTTTATCAGCTGAATATCATCAGAGTAAATTGGAGGAAAAGGGGAGAAGGGCAAATGAAGAGAGAATGCTAAAATCTTTCAACTGTTTTACACCTGCTTCAATTGATTGTATAGTTAAACAAATCACTCCTGCTAAATTACATGTATGCTGCTTATCGGTTACTATTCATGTATAATTAATATTCCTTATAAATCATGTTTTTAATTGCAAGGGACACTTGCTTAAATTTTAAAACTTGGATCAAAATGTGGTTTGACTGTGTGTGACTGGCTGGATGCCAATATCTAAATACTGTGTACATTACAGTGACCCTGAACTCTTCACAGTCTCCAAGAATTTCTCCAAGGCACTCTCTGTGTAGACTTGGGTGGATCATGACAGGTCTCTTAAGGTCATCTTTGCCCAGGTTTAAATCAATATTGTCAGGTCATTTGGCCATGGTGACAGCAGGGCAGTATATGAGGTTACTTTACTGATGCCTGCATTACCCACTGGGTAGAAACATCATGCCCTTAAATCAAAATAGTTGGACAAGCATGGTCCTATCTATTGCTTCATTTCAGTCCTTCAAATAGTGATGCTTCCCTCTTTTCTCCCTGCACTCAGGTGACACATTTCTAGCCATGGCTCTCAGTGGTAAACAGCAAATGTTGTCTTTTCCTGTGGTATAGCCTGAAAGAAGTATATACATAGATTTGCACAGCAGAGTTTGGCCACTGGGCTGTTGCAGAAGCACAGCAATTCCCTGAGGAGATTGTGGGTTGCAAAGCTCCTCAGATTGGGTAACACCAACAGAAAGACCGATTACTCTAAAACATTGCGGAGATTAAGTTGTGAGATAACCTGTGGATCAGGTCAGGTGAAGGATTCTCAGGACCCCCAAACTACAAAGCAGCATCTCTGGTCCTGGGGTTATTATAGCCAAATGCTTAGATCTTTCTTCCAGCAGAGAAATAAGCCACTTAGGGCTTTTTGTTAGTCAGTGGCATAAGAACCTTTTGAAATTCCTTACACAAATGAAAAGGCTGGCTTGTTGCCCAAAAGACCTGCTTCAGATCTTCACAGTGAACCTTATCAGGTTTTCTTTTTTCTCTCTGATCATCTGGTTTATTAATGCCAGTTATAATGAGACATTGTGATACCAAAAATGTGAACATTTATGGGATAAAATTAACACAAAATTATGTACCCTCACAAGCTCATTACAAATGTTTCTAAACTCCCAGTTCTCCTCCAGAACTGCAGTAGCCCTATTGTCTAGGACAGTTATAACGGGAATATATTGCCCTAGAAATGCTTCGGATGTGCTTCACAAAAGTTTTTGTAAAGCTCATAGCCTTTTATATAGGTTAAAGATAAGGCTACATGTAAATGTTTATTAAGTGTTTATTAGGAAGAAATTTAAAAGGCAGTGACACCTGCTAGGATAGTTTTGGCTTGCCTGCATTATCCCAGTCTTCCAGCCACATAGTGGTCATAGTCATACTATTTACAAGAGTGAGCCTTAATTCAAGTTATTCCAAGGCTTGTGTCTGAATTTCTCTGCCAGAAACTTTTCCAGTCAGGTTCCTTAATGAAGCATACAAGCTAGTGGGAAGGCAAAATGAATAATCAGGGGGCTAACATGAATTCAAGCCTAGCTAATATGGAAGAAAGTGCCCAGAGAAGGTAGGAAAACCCATAGACAAATCTCTTTTATCATAGCTTCTATGAGGTTTGCAGCACTGGGAACTGGAACTGCCTCATAATTTTAAAATGAAAGTAACTGCTATAAAAAGATATCACAAGAAAAATAAAATTATCCATATGAAGGCATAGAAAAACTCTGGCACTGACATCATGCCAGTGTAAGCAATTGAGATATTAGCACAAGATAGAAATGGCATTACTATATCTTATTGTTAACTTGAGGAATTAATGAAATAAATAAAAATTTGTAATTCTATATTGTTTGTCTAAATTGCGATATAACACAGTGCTCAGTGACAACAAATCAAGGGACAATGGAACTATTAACATTATAACAAAAATGTAATCTGATGAGACTTTTAACTTGCTTCTTTCATAAAATCCTACTGCACRCTTTGAAGGCAATAGAATATAGGTTGAGGTAGAGGACAGTAGCTCAAAGAAAATAAGAGGCAATCAGTGCTGAGGAATCAAGAAAAAGATGTTTAGAAAAAGCCTAGAAAATTGAACTTTTCTGGACATATAATCCTGATCTGCTTAAACCTGTGTATATATACACATATATAATCTATAAATATTTCTTTAAATAACTGAAAGAGATTGACTTTCTTTTACTAATGGCATATGACAGTGAAACCAGGAACAATACTGTCCTGGTTCCGGCTGGGACAGAGTTAACTTTCTTCCCAGTAGCTGGGGGGGTGTGCTGTGTTTTGGGTTTGGTATAATAGGAGCGTTGATGGCCCATTGATGTTTTGGGTGTTGCTGGGTGGTGCTTGCACTGGGCACTTTTCGGCCTCCCATGCCCTGCCAGGTGCAGGGGAAGCTGGCGGGGGGAGCATAGCCGGGGTGGTTGACCCAGCTGGCCAGTGGGGTATTCCATACCATGCGACGTCATGCTCAGTATAAAAACTAAGTGTGTGTGGAGGCTCTGGGTCCCAGGACGGGCTCTCACGTATCAGGCAAGGCGTCGGTTCAGCAGGTGGTGAGCAGTTGCATTGTGCATCACCTGCTTTGTATATCCTATTGTTGTTGTTGTTATCCCTGTTATTATTACTGTTCTACTTTGTTTTATTTCAATTATTAAACTGTTTCTATCTCAACCCGCGAGTTTTCCTACTCGTGCCCTCCCGATTCTCTCCCCCATCCTACCGGAGAGGGTGAGTGAGCGAGCAGCTGCGAGCAGTGGTGTTTAGGTGCTGGCCAGGGTTAAACCACAACAAATACCTTTATATATATTTATAACCTTACTACTTCTTTATTTAATATAAAAAATTATTAAAACTTTGAATTTAATCAAAATACTTGATATGCTGTAAAACACACTTGGACTCCGATTTTATGGGAGGAAGATCAAATGCATATTACAGTTTTATGAAAACAATGTAGCTAACAGAATTTAGTGCTGATCCCAGGGACATAAGATATCCTTGTTCAGGTGCTAAAATCTTCCTCCAAAACACTTCTTTATGGAAGGAATTGTGCTGAAGTTCTAATTCTATTTTTACTTTCTAAATAATCAATATTGTTTCATCTCATTTCTTTCCTGAAACTGAAAAAAAAAAAAAAGAAATAAAGCAGGATAGCAATAAATATCAATACATTAGATGTGCTTTTTACAATAGCAACAATTCTAGAGAAATTTGAAGGTTTGAAAACTTAAAACTGATCTGAGTAGTCCATGAAGAGCAAGTCAGCTATTATAAATGTAGGGAATAATTTCTTTTGAAACAGACCCTAGGAGATCATCTGGTCCAACTCCTTCCTTAAAACAGGACCCATTTGCTTGCTCAGGGTCTTTGCCATAGTCTGTTTATGAGAACCTCCAAGAGGTTTCACACTTCCCCTGGGCAAACTGTTCCAGTATTTGACCAKCCACATTGTGATTTATTTATTTTTGTAACATCTGATAGGAATTTTTATTGACTTAACTGTATCTACTACCTATTGTCCTTTCACTGTGCACCTCCAAGTGGAGGCTAGCTCTCTTTTCTATAAGAAAAATCTATTTGACTGTTAAAGACATCTGTAAGACACTCCTACAGTCTTTTTTTTTCTAAATTAATTAAACTGAATTAATCCAAATCTCTCAGCATGTCTTACTGCATCATACTCTCCACCATCATAATCATCTTGGTGGCTGAGCTCACTCCAGTTTACCAATAATTTTCTTGCACTGCAGCACCTAAAACTGTATTTTAATTCTGTACTTAAATCCACTGCAATGAATGAGTATACACTCTGAGGATCCTGGTTGCACCATTTCATAATCATTCATATTTTGCTCTGAGAATTAAAACAGCCTRAGTAGTATCCTTCCTTTAGTGTGTATCAGTTATTTCTACTGTAAGTAGAGCTTACCCTTAAAACTTCTGAAGCTGAAAATAAGTTGTGTAAATAAATAACACATGTATAAATACTGCCTGTCAGGAATGTCTGTGTGTTGATATTTTTGTTATTTGCTATTAAATATTTCTTAATGTTTGCTAATTGCATTTAACACAAGCTGCAAATTTACTACAAATATTTTCAAAACATAAACCTTGAGTTTTGTAGTCAGAACTCCTTGATAATCTATGCCCTATCTTCTGAGGTACATAAATACAGCTAAAAGGCTAAATATCTGCTCTTGTAACTTTTGTTAAATCAGATTAATCTAAAATGAATATGGTTATGGATATTTCCAAGAATCTTTCTGAGACAAAGATTTGTGCCTTTATTGTCTGCCCTTACTTCAAGAGAATTCTGGGAGAATTAATATGAGGGGTAGCTAACCCGGTCTCAAATAATACAGAAAGAAGTGAATTCTAAGGATTTTCCTGGAAGTTTCTGGCTACTAACATTTACTTCATCAACTCATAGAACTCATCATGCAAATTCTTCTTTTTATTATTGATTTTTCAGGTAAATGCAGGGACAGAGAGATAAACACCTTGAACACCAAAGATTAGAACTTTAATAACTTGTAAACTTGCAGGTGAACTTCACCTGCAAGCCCTTTGGTATCTAGTATGTCTTGGGGTACAGCTTGCATAAATGAACATTTGATGGATTAATATCAATATTGTATAATCTGAAGTAGCTTTCATCTTTGGAACATGTAGCAAATGATGGAACCTCCAAGTAGGAAAGTGCAGTTCAAAAGGATACGCCTATATTTCAATTAACTTACTCTGATGTATTCAAAAAGAAGGCACTGATATGTTTAGATCTATATTAACTGCTTAATAACAGCCATGTATTCAGTTGCACATGTGTTTGTAAGACAGGAATAGTTAACACAACCTGGTTAAAAATAAAAAAAACCTAGAGGAATAGAGAAGCTTACGCTGATTCCATTTTACACAGGTTGGAAAGAAACACCTGATGTTTAGGAAAGTTTCATTTTTTTATCCATCTCTCTTTGTTCCACCAAGTTCACTGAAAATTAATTTCTTTAAAAACAATTTTCACCACTTACATTGGCTTGCTAATATTAAATTTTCTCAGTAAATTTTTCCTGTAATTTTTCACAGTTTTCATAACCCTCACTCATCATAAGCTTCTATGGCCTTTATCTGGATGAAAGATCTCTAAAAACAATAAACAATTGTTTTGTGATCCTCAAAGGCCACCAAAAGAAAAATATGGGCAGCCCACTTGGGCAATCCCTTCACTTCATATGAGACTGTTCAGATTCAAAAACAGATCATGGTCAGTGTTTTAAACAACAACTATAAATTTAAGAGAATTAATATATAGATGTCTTCATCCATCACAAGTGAGAAATCAGTTGTCAGCACAGTCAGTGTTGTTTCCTTAGTGTAACTTGATCTAATGCCACATCACTTAAGGTCAAGGAAATTTGAAGGCTGCCCTGAAAACAACTGTGCTTACTTTCTCCAGAATTGCTGAGATGCAAAACTTGAGACAGACACTGAAGAGATGTCCACATAAAGAGCTGGCAGGGGGAAAGAATTATTAGTTTGTCTGTTTGTTTGTCTACTTATTACTTACTTATTTGGGGGAAAGCTATAACCATTGTTTCTGTAAAGGAAGGCAAACATACTAAAGTTTGAAATGTCAAATAGCAGAAAATCTTATAGTTACTAATAGCCTGGAAGATTCATACTGGAAATTTTCTGTTCATCCAATTTAAAGATTTCACTGGTAGCCTACCCTGTAGCTACTTCTTTAAATATTTCAAAAATATCTGACCTTTAGGTGGATGTCACCTGATCTTCATTCATACTGACATACACTCTTTCCCAAGTTCAATGTATTTTACTATGCCTTTCTGGTTTAATACATTTATTTACAGTATGTTCCTGGGATACTAAAGATCTAGTTAGAGCCACTTCTCAGATGATCTTTGAGCTTGTTAGTCAAAATAATTAATTACTATGCTTAATTAGCATCTGGCTTTAGAGGAGTTGGCTCTCTTTTAGTCCTAACTTTTCCTAAAATCTCTTTGATGAGGAACTAGAGTTCAGATGTCAATTAAAAACTGCAGTCCAGCCACTTGAGAAATCTGAAAATATTTTATCGAGATTTCAGGGTTTAAAAATCTATTTTGTTTCATTCCTACATCTTTATTGCCTTAATTCACGTATTTTCTGTCAAAGGGTTAATTACGGAATTACGACCATAATATTAAGATATCACATTTAATATTCCCCTCTTTGATGTCCCTTCAGAATTACCGATCTGATAGGGTATGCATCAAATCCATAATCTTCATAGAAATCTAGTTTTGAAAAGGAAAAAATAAATATTGGTTCCAAATACCAAGTTACATAACAGTGAGAAAAATATTTATATTTAATGCTATTTTTCCTTGTTATAACACATTTTTGATAACATGGTACCTTTATTAATATTTTTACCATATTACTTAGTATTAATGTACTGAAGTTGTCTGAAACACTGTTACTACAGAAGAGTTTCTTACTGATGACAATGAGTCCTGTATCCATTTTCTGACTCTGAAACTCTAGAAGATGTTTCTCCTTTCACATGATTGCAATGCAAGGAGAGCTGTCCTTCAACCAACATGTGAAACCCTATTTCTTTAATGCTAGCCTTTCAGGAAATAGAGCTGAAGTAAATTTTTAGTTCATATATATATAATATACGTCCTCTTCAATTTGGAAGTTTCACTTAAGTGTGATGCACTTATAGAAAAAAAGAATGACAGGAATACATTTATGGCTTTCATAGATTTCCAGGTTACCAAGCATCAACATGAAGTGTGTGTCTTTATTTTCCAGTCTTAATAATTGAGCTATGTTGCTCATGCCAAAATGACTCCTTAATTAAACTTCAGAGAACTCTGCTTCTTTGCTCTCTCCCATGTTCAGGAATGCAGTTATGCTCCTTCAATAATTGTGTTCTCCTTGAATTTCCTTCATGATGTCTACTTTCCTGACACCATGATCCAAAAAATTTTGCAGCCTTCTTCAGAGAAGACAAAACAGAGATCATAGAATCATAGAATCATAGAATCATTAAGGTTGGAAAAGACCTCTAAGATCATCGAGTCCAACCATCAACCCAACACCACCATGCCCACTAAACCATGTCCCTAAGCACCTCATCTACACGTCTTTTAAACACTTCCAG
>JAYKAV010000301.1:39502-60014 GCA_035582835.1 Phoebastria nigripes | reverse complement strand
GATGGCGTTTGTCTTCCCAAGTCACCGTTACGCGTGATGGAGCCCTGCTTTCCTGGAGATGGCCGAACACCTGCCTGCCGATGGGAAGTAGTGAAGGACTTCCTTGTTTTGCTTTGCTTGCGTGCGCGGCTTTTGCTTTACCTATTAAACTGTCTTTATCTCAACCCATGAGTTTTCTCACTTTTACCCTTCCGATTCTCTCCCCCATCCCACTGTGGGGGGAGTGAGCGAGCGGCTGTGTGGTGCTTAGTTGCTGGCTGGGGTTAAACCACAACAGTCCTTTTTGGCGCCCGAACAGGGACTTGAAGGGTTTGAGATAACGACATAGCACTATACCAACTACTAGGAAAAAAAAAATAACTCTATCCCAGCTGAAACCAGGACAAGTACCCAGCTTGTCTGGGCCAGTGGTGATGAAGAAATGCTGCTCTAATTGTGGCTAAAGGGTCAAATGGTCCATCTGTTAGTCTGTGGGTATTTCTTTCTTACTCCATGTAATGCAATCAGCACCTCTGGTTGTTGTCCAAAACAGCTCCTTATTTTGTCTATGCTTAAAGCCAACCCCAGATGCAGGTTCGGTTGGTTACCCTATTACGATTTTGTGTTCAAATTGTTTCACAGTGGGTTTAAAGACTGGATAGATCAAAAACAATTATTTCCTGTCAAATAGAAAAAGGAGAGTGTACTGGAAAGAGTGAGAAGATCATATTGTAGTCTACTAGTCTACTCACTTATTAGGCTATTTTGAAACTTGGAAACAATTTAAATAAGTATCTAAATTCTTGAAAATGCTACTACTGTAAGAATGATTAAAATCAAATTTATAGTTGAATATTCTGTGAACAACAGAACCCCTCCCCAAATTAAAATTTAAGGCATTTTTGGTATACAAATATTGGGGCAACTTTTGCCATACTTATCTGCACATTCTACCCTACGTTGGTTTTACACCCAATGTAAAAGGCTTATTTAAGAATAAAAAAATCAGAAATGTTTTGAAGAATGTTTTTTGCTTTATCAGGATAAAAGTTGTTACATACACATATATGCATATATGTACATATGTGCATTTCTCTTTCTTTCTCTTTCAATATAAATTAGATGAGTTAGAAGATTACTAACTTCATTAATGATTTTATAAATTTTAATCCATTATCTTCACATAATTATTTACATTTACATTATACACACATTTATGAAAATATATATAAACATTTTTATTCATGAAAATGATCATACTGGAATACAGTACAATCAAAATTGTTCAAAATAGTTATTTCAGAATCATAAGAAGGATCACTATCACAGACAATGGTGATAAAAAGGAAATGTGATTTAATTTACTCAATCAAGAAAAATAAAACACTTTGAAAGTTAGGCCATATACAGAAAAAAAGAACCTGTTGTTGTCTGGTCTTACAAGGTATAGGATTGAGGAAATGAGATTGAAAAGAACGAGCTGAAATTGGGAGACTGGCTGTGGAGAAGTACATTAGACAGAGTGGGAGTTGTATCTATCTGGATATCCAACATAATCTACAACAGTTAAAATTTTTCTCAAATACGTAGCTATTTATTTGGAGTTTATTGTTGCTCATATTATACTTAGTCATCATTAATTTTTCTTTGTTTGTTTGTTTAATAAAATTAAAATGTCACTGTTCTTTTTTCAAAGTCCGTCTTTTCTATCTTCCTATCACTGATTTGCCACTCAATTTCACTCATTATTTACAAAGAATTAAACACTGTTGGCTTGATATTGGAAATACTTCTATTAATTGTCCTGACTTTTGAAAACTGTTTTAATTCATATTTATCAAACAGTTTATAGTTGAAAACAGATTTTGGTATCATAATTTATGACATTATATATTTCAGCATTATAATATTTAGTATCACAGAAATATAGGGAGGCAGGATTAGCCATAACTAGAAAAGTGAAATGGAACACTGTGCCTGAACTACACAACTTTCTATTTTCATTAAGTTGTGAATACATGCTTGTCTTGGGGTGAACTGTGGGGTGTTCTTTGCTTGAACATACCCATATTTAATTGCTCATTATATTTTTATTCTAATACTTAAAATTTCTATTGCGTTCATATGATCATAAGGGAATTCTCMTGTGGATGATTTATATACCAGTTAAGTCACAAGGAAGCTAAGGTCTTTGCAACCTAGTAGTAGGTGCATGTTCCTGATTCTTGTCTCAGGCACTATGGGGTAAAGAACTTTCAATCAAGGCTTACAAATAGGGCTTTTGAATGAAATGTTTATTTTACTTTGTTCAATTCTGCCTCATAAGAGTTACTCTAAAATCCATTATTCCATCTCCCACATTTCTACAGCTAACGTAAAAGCAAAAATCCAAAATTCTAAGTAGTTTTAGGAACAGTAGAGCTAAGTGAAGCCTGTATTTTATGACTGGTGGTTTAACCATAATAATCTCAGCTAATTGCTCTTTCTTCTATTTTTTTTTCCACATCAATACCTGCAATAACCTGCCATCACCCTTTTCATTATTTTTCTTAATACTTTCAGCTCTCTTTACTTTGCTAGGACTTGCAAGCTAGGAAAAAGCATATGTTTATTGTCAAGACATCTGCTGCCATTTGACCAGTTTGTGAGCCTAAAGAATCCTCTCTTTCAGCTGCTGGAGATGAAACAATTGTCTTTAGGCGAGTTCTGTGAAGAATTTCCATACCCTTTGTATCAGGTATTTTATTGGGCAGATAGATCTCTTATTATTCGTCTGCTAAGTTTAGCAGAAACTGACCAATGATTTAAAGTAGTTAGAAAAGATATAGAAAATGAACATGATAGAAACAGAGACTGCACGATCACACAACTTGTTTCCATAGAAACCCAGCTAAAAATTAGAAGCTCTAAAATATTTTGTATTTAATAAAGAAAAATAAGAACTATTTGCCCAAATAACTACGCCTATACAAACAGAGAAAAAGAAAATCAGAGAAAAAAAATATCCAAGCAAAAATGTTCGCTTGGACATTATCAATGAGACATGGCTGCAATGGAATCATAGTATCAGCAGTGCTTCATGCAATAACCCTGAAGCTCTCATGCTATCAATCAGGATAACTCTGTATAGTCTTTAAAAATATATAAATAAAATCGGTGATTTTATAATGGTGCTTACTTGTTTGTTCAGTTGTCAGTTTTTCAGCTGCAGATTTTTTCAGTTTGTAGAGAAAAACATTTGACAATGATAGTCAGCACTTTTTTTTTTTTTTCTTTTGATTTGGGAAGATTAGTTTTGCAAATATATCTTGACAATAGATGAATTATTTAATTTACATTTTCATTTCTGGTTGTCAAATAATATTTAAGTAATCTTACATAAAAACAACAAAGTTGTCAATCTGTTTTCTACCACAAATTCTTCAAAAGATATTTCAATGTATCTACAGCAGTAGAATAAAATCTGTTGCTTGTCTGATCATCTTCTTGTCTACTTCTAGTGTTAAATTTCCCTTACTCATCCAAATAGTTTTCTAGAAGTAGGAAACAGGCATTCAAAGCAACTTAAACTGGAGGTACTCATCAACTGCAATTTGATGAAATTGGTCTTGCAATCAAGTCTCACTGACAGTTACCAGATGATCTTTCACTGACTTGCTCTTATTGCCAAGTGCATGATCCTTTATTAAAATGATGACTTGATTATGATGAAAACAAGTTAATATTCTTCTAGTAAGCTCTGAAAGAAGATAGATAATAGATAATGGCCTTCAGGTGATTATCACAAGAATTACAACCTTGCCTTGACCAAGAGCTAAGTGACTGAACATCATGAGCTGTGGCAGACAGGACAACATAAACAAGAACTGAGTGGGGGCCCTGGACCAACAAGTGACAGGAGAACAACACCTGAGACTGCTGGAAAGGTGCAGTGCGATATCACCATGGTCTGACTTGATTGATGGCCTGTGCCACAACCCCCCATGCCCCAAGGATAAAGACTGGGGGAAACTGCATACAAGCAGAGAACCCATGACAAGGCTGAGCTGCTGCCCAGAGCCTGACACTGAGCATGGCTGGGGCGACCGCTATGTTTCCTCAGGCTGGGCTGTGCCAATCCACTGAAATGGTGCCAAGGCTGTCTCAGCTAACTCCCACTCTGCGTGTATGTGTGTGTTTTGCAATGAGGAGGTACCAGTTCTTTTCAGATCTCAGTAAGAAAAGCACCAATACTCAAGGCTGGTTGTCTTTTTTATTGTGTAAAGGATAGAAATTGTAGAAAAGCTGATAGCAATCTTTTGTCGCTCCTGATGCTGAGAACCCTGGCTGTTGCAGTGTTGGATGAGACCCTGCTTGTGGACCACAGCATGCTGCATAGAGTTCCCATCTGTGGTGGAGTTGGCCAGCCTCACTGTTTCTCACATCTTTATAGTATTCTTCCAAGTGAACAAAGCTATCAATCTTTTACCTGTACAATACCAAACTTTCCATGCCGTACATGGAGTTTTGCTTTGGGCGTTATGCTCTTACACATCTCCATAGGAATGAGCTCTTACAGGACATAGTTAAAGGCAGTGTGTGCTGACGTAACAGCACGTGCTCAGGTTATATAGCAGTCACTCAAACGCTAACATATAGGTSTCTACAACCAAGGCCTGTGGTCGTATTCTGCTTGAAATCACAATCTACTCGTTAAAATGCCTTCCTCAGTGCCCCACTACAGTGTGCGTGTGTGTGTCTGCATGCCTGTGTGTGCGTGCGTGTATGCCAAGCTTTCCTGACACAGCCTGTCCCTCGCTTGGTCCACTTCATAAATCGATCTTAGCAGCGTCCATGGATGGGTGTTCCTTTTTGCCACATGGCATTAACTTTTGCAGGATATTTCAAGCTAGAATGCTACTGTAGGATGACATCTAGACCTGGCATCTAGAATTTCAGTAGTGATTAAATAAATTCCTCTAGGAACAGATTTTCAGTTTGCTGCATTTGCAATATATTGAAGAGACACGTAGTACTCTAATAAAGCATCTCTGATTTTTTTTTTTCCTCTTTATACTTCAGAGTTTTTAATAAAACTTCAGCTAGAATTTATTTGATCAGTTGGTTGATTAGTTGTTTTTTTAAGTACTGACATAAGAGCCAGAGCTGGTGATTTCATGAAAACACAGATTGCCAGAATCAAAACTTTGTAACACTGCGATAGTTTGGAGTATCTTTTCTATGATCTTGGAGGAACCCAAGCACAGATGTAGGCTGAAGGTTGTGTTCACAGAACTTCAAAGATCTGTATATATCTATTAGACCATGCCTCATAAAGTGACATTGAAAATGGTGTCACAACTTAGGATGAAGACATTCTCCCTGGTTTTTCCTGTCATGATGACTGAAACATAAATAGATATGTCAATGATATACATAAAGCTTAAAAAGTTATTAAGTTGAAGTTTCTCTAAGTTCTAAGTTTGTTTTAGTGCTAAGGGTAATGGTAGAAATTATATCCGGAGGTATTTCATAAGTGGAGTCTTACTTCACAAATTTGTCTAATTATAATGGAAAGAACTTTTATTACACCTCTTGTCTCTTGACATATGACTTACGATTCTAATGTCTATCCTTCCTTGAAGTTTTAAATGTGTGTGTTCACTGATCCACAATGCCACTTAARACAAAATGTTACCTGCGTAATTCTGCTGTAATCACAGTGATCATTGCAACAGCAGTTCCATAAAACCCAAAGTGAGCAAATTGTTGTGTCTTTAGACAGATGACCTGAGACACTAAAAATAAAAAAAAAATAAAAATCTCAAGCCCCTTTACCATTTTCCTGTAGAATATCCTATTTTCAAGTTAAATTGTCCAAGTAGCTTTCCTATTTCTAAGTATTCCCCACTTTTTTGCTTTGATTTATTTACAGCTTCTGAATGTCCTTTGTTTTACAAGTAGAGCTTTATTATGAAGTTTAGTGGCTTTTTTTTTTTGAGCTATACAAAGCTTAAATGTTATGGAGCAGTAATAAACAGGGGTGCAGAGAAGAGTCTTACCTAGAAGACTGAAAAAATACCTTTGCTCTATTATTTATAGAATATACTTCAGCAGTTCAGCAGCCCAAAGGGGCAGAAAAAGAAATGTGGAATTTCAAATTGAAATAATCTGTGCTGAGATACCATTAAGCATTCTGATTTAAAATTCTTTTTTTTGCAGTCCAATGTCTCTCTCTCCATATGTACACCTGGAACTACAGTCAACTGCAGAGTTTTGCAGTGGTAACTTCACTACATATCAGAAAGTGAATGAAGGGTGTTAATGGCCTCTGAGTGGCATCTTCTACTACGGACAGATAAAGTATATGTTCTCCTGTGACACAATATCAGAAATAAACAGTCTGGGTTCTAATATTCAACTGAACCCCTGAGTTGTTATATGGAAGAGAAAACCAGCAACAATCCTTGACTTACCTTTTCCATGCTACTCTTGACTTGACAGGCATGTGTCATGCCATCTGTTTATTGTTTCTTTTCCAGATTGAAAAGTCCTATTTTTTTAGGCATTTTACATTTGGAAGCCTTGATACTTGRTTCTATGTCTCCTTCAGTTCTACCTTACTGTTTTTGAGATGGGGCTCCAAGGTACTCACATTGTTGAAAGGTGARTATGCCCTGGATTTACTACAGTGGTAAGGGCAGTTTTAGCTTTTTATTCCATTCCTTTCCTAATATTCCTAGCATTTAGCTTGCTTTTTTTGATTACTAACTAGTGAGTACTGAGCTAATACAAGTATGGACACGCACAGTACATTCCCAATAATACCTGGATCTTCCTCCTGTAAAGAAGAATGAATTCATCTTTTTTTTCATGTTACACATGGTCAAATGTTGCATTGTAAAGCAGACAATTTATAAACAGGAGAAATGACCGGAGATATGCTGCAAAGCCTCATGTTTTGGTGTCTGGAATCTATAAAACCAAACTGTGCTCAGGGACTGTTGAAAAATATGCAAAAGAAAAGTTCTTTATACGCTGGATGTAAAAAAAGTTGGTAATATGTCTTTAAATTATTTGTAAATTCTTTTACTATGATTACTTCACCATTTCTTAGATCTAAAATACTGTTAGCTGAGTTGTATATATTTCTAGTTAAAAGTTACATATGTCATTTACTCAGTAAAATTGATTCTTTCTTTTCTTCATAATACAATTGTTAAGCCAATGGCAAAGAACATAACACTGATGATAAAATGGACTCCTATAAAATATTGTAAAATAGAGAGTGATTAAAGCCTAGCAAAAAATGTAAGGAAAAAATATCATGTAGCTACTGGGGCTGAGAGTAAATTGCTTGTTTAAAAAAGAAAAAAGGTTAATGTCTAACTTGGGGGAAATGGTATTGTTTGATAGCTCGATAGAGAACTGACCCACCTGTATCTCAGGCTTCAAACAATATGAACTAACTAATATCCTAAACTGCGAAAAAAGCTTTGTGGTTTTAGTGAGGGTAATGGTGGTTAACCTTTTTAAGCTGTTGCATAAGCTAAGAGTTTCTATTAAATCAGTGGAGAAAACATTTACATAGATYGTGGAAACTGCACAAAATCACGTAGTCCCTAAACTGCTGGTGACTTCAGACAGTTTCCACATTTATAATTTTTTTTGAAGTGGCTGAGTTAAGAAAATTAACAGAGCATTGCCGGTTCAGAGAGCTTAAATGATGCATTAAGGGACCAGTTAGTGTGTGTATGTACAAAAAGAAACAACCTAAAAGTGGGTATTGACTGAGGGTAATTTAACCCTACCACATGCCCTAGAATTTCTGTTTCAATGAAGACAGCTACTAATGATGCCAGGGAGATGCATCTATTTTATGGAATCTGTGCAACAAGCAGGAAGCAGTACAAGGACAGTATACTCAGATGCCATGAGTTTCCCTTGTTGTCTCATGATGCAAGTAACTGTCAGACAGTCGGGGCAAAGTGCTATTAACAGTACAGTAATGTAAGGCAGAAAAAAAGCAGGTTATTTCAAAAACATAAGCAATTTACAAGACTACAGAAGTGTATATGTAAATTCATGAGTTTGCAAATTAAGATTGGATTGAACTGAGAATGATATAATATACATTTTATTTGTTTAGTTTAGATGATAAATGACATGTTTAAATTCTTTTACTATTTAAGAAATAAGACTTAAATTGGAACTTAATACAAGGTTACTTATTAATTGTAATTCACCACAGGTTTATCAGACATAAAATAATCCATGCAAACCTGGATTTAAACTGCTTATTAAACTGCTGTCTGATTTTATCAGATAAAAGTGGTACAGAGCAGGTCATAGCTAAGACAAAACATAAACCAGTTTCTAAACACAACATCCACAGCATGTTTTTGACTAGCAATGTGTACCAAAATTACCAAGCAGAGAGAAGTACTATATGCTTGATGCTGGCTGATATAACTTAATCTGTTAGTCTGCCTCTTTGGTTAGTAAGGAGAAAGAAAGGCTCCTCCAGGGAAGATTTAAATGTAAAATCCTCTTAGCCTTCTAACTGTCCACATTTAATGTATATTTGTCACATCCAGGCTTTAATCTAGGGTGGGCAAAGCAGTTCTCTAGCCAGAATAGTTTAGTTATTATTAAATAATTTAGTTATGCCTGGATTCCTTGCATTATTTCTGCTGTGTCCTGAAAAGTAGAAAATTTAAATAAATCCAGAACTCCCATAACCGGTAATGGAAACCTTGGTCATGAAAGGCATGCAGTTATCTAAGATTTGACTTGACATAGTGCTCCCAGAAGCCATACCATATTTAGCACTCCCGGCTATTTGAGTTTGCTGGAACTATATGACTTCTTCATATTCTTATAAATTAGCTGAAAAAAGCTTTTCCTATCATGGAAAGAATTTCAGAACAAAGCAGAACAAATTGAATGGAAAATTCTTGAAGTTGTTCATATAAAAAAGTGGAAGAATTACAGAAAAGAGGCTTAAAACTGTCTTCCTGCAATCACAGGAAAACGTCCTTGCCTTTGAGTTACCAGTTATTTTTCTCTACAGAATGCTATCCTGGACCTAAGAAAAATGTCCTGTAGAAAGTTGTATTAAAACTGATACACTTGGCTTCCAAAGAAAAGTATTACAAATCAGCTCCACTTGTAAAGGGCAAAAAAAAATCCAAAATGGGGCATAAGCCATGTCAGCCCCCTTATTGGAAGTTAAAAGAGGAATTACTGACACCAGAGTATTTTGGTGCAAGTCTCAGTGCAAGATGCATCCTTGTGTTGTTAGAAGAGTTTCCTGCTTATTCTATAAACCCAGTGTCTGTGAGGAAGGTAGATGTTCTATGCAGTCTTTTCTTAGGAATGGCTCCCTTCATGGATGAGATTTGTAGCTCTAGATATAAGAATTCTGTAATCCCTAAGGCTTTCAGAAACAGGTTTATATGAGTTTGGGTTTGGCTAAAGATGTGTTATTGAATTCTTTGCTTTTTCCTTTCTGTCCGAGAAAGACTTGGTCATTTATAATAAAAACTAAGGTTGCAACAAAGGGATGGAAATTTCTGTTATAACTCTATTCCTATAATTCACTAATTTATGTAAATGGCACTATGAAGAATAGCAGGGTTTAACATGGGACTAGGATCTTTGATGGTATAAATCCACAACTCAATAGACTTATGCAGATTTATACTATTTGAGGTTATTGCCCATAGACTACTAGAGGACATTTGCTGGCACACAGAGATACCTTCATTTCACAGTTAAATTAACTTTGCAATTAACAGGATCTGACTCATTCCCTAAAAAGCCCTAATGATACCTATGCTGCTGATTTAAAAGAATCCACATAATATTAATCAGGGGCTGGCTATTTTTAAAAGAAATAACTCTTCTTTCTTTATGGTGAGAAGAGTCCTAATTTTCAGGTATCAGTATAGGTTCCAGGTGCTCAAGATCTGAGGAAATAAGGCAATATATCAGTGAAATATGTCAATAAACATATATACTGGACTATTAGAGCAATAAAGCAAGTAATTAACATTTCTAACACACTTTTTCACTCAGGAAGTTCAAGCTGTAAAAATCAAGTCAGCGGGTGGTGAGCAATTGCATTGTGCATCACTTGTTTTGTATATACTTTTATCATTATTATTATTTTCTCTTTCTTTTCTGTCCTATTAAACTATCTTTATCTCAACCCATGAGTTTTACCTTTTTTCYGATTCTCTCCCCCATCCAACTGAGGGGGGAGTGAGCAAATGGCTGTGTGGAGTTTAGCTGCCTGCCGGGTTAAACCACAACAGTCCCTCATATAAATTACAGCAGCTTCAAGATCCAGAGATCATTGCAAAGCCCTGAAGCATCCCAGAGGAAAAGATGACAGAATTTTGTGTATATTTTTAAGCTATAATTATACAGATACATAATATGAATTTCTTAGGAATTATTTTTGGGGGATACAAAGACCAGCTTTGATGTTTTTAACATTACGTGACCCAATTTAGTAGCACAGTTGACAAGTATTTCAGTGACTCTAGAGACATATGATTACTAGAAAGAATGCAGAACTGAGCACTGACGATTACTTGTTGTATATGATTGTGCTGGCTTCAAATGCAAAAATAGATCATATTTCTGTGAAAAACTATTCCTGGTGAAAAATAGTTCTTATTATAGAAATATTGGAGAGATGGTATGATAGAAGAAGATGGGTGTGAAAACAACATCAGAGTGGATGGATTCTTTCAAGTCAGAGTAAGGCTAAATAATTCATTATTTAGTATATGGCTCAGTAGATGAGAATTTCTTCATAGGGTGGAAAGACTATTGCCTCCAGACATGATATACTTTTAGTGATTTATTTATAAATATTATACCTTAGTCTAATATCTCAGTGAAACTTTCTAAGATATTGTTATTATTTCGTCTGTAATGTTTTAATGAAGTTAACGTCAATAGACAATTTGTATTTCAGACTGTTAGTGAGTTCCAAGAAATACCACAGTAACAAGATTCCAGATGTGATAAGGGTCAGTGACTCCTCAGAAACAGATTTTGATTTTACTGTCCTATAGCTGAAATTCTCTGACCCTATATTTAGGTGTTGCTAGCGGCACAGTTAGAAGAAAGCACTGAGGGAACAGACCTGAGGGCTGATGAAGCCTTGCCATTACAGATATGCATAACTTATTAATTAGTTAACTTATCTACATTATAATCTATTCCTTATCTCAAAGGCAGACATTGTTCATCACTGCTTCTGTTAAGCTAAATCAGATCCACCATTATAAAAATTTCTTTTTAAAATTTTGGAGCTGATGTTGCAATAGTTTCCAAATTAGGAAAAGCTATCCTTCCTGACCCATTAAGCCTGCTGGAAGTTTATCTGGCAAGTGATACATGGGCTGAGGATGTCAAGCTGATTTCATCCAAACATTAATAAATTTTTTATTAACTGAGAGCCTGAAGTAGGTAAATAACACAGTAAAGATGGTAAGATAAAATATAATTGTGAAAAAGTTATGTTTATGGAAGAATCAGTTTTGTAATGTGATTTATAGTAATCCATTTTAATAAAATTAGACTCTGACATTGAAGGGAAAAAAAACCCCTGCAATACCAGAAGAGTACAAATACGATATGTTTTTTACTAAGGAAAAAAGCTGCAGATTGGTCATTTTAGACCAGCATGTGCAGTATTTAACACGTTTTATTCCGTGTCATGCCTAAGACCTTGCTAGGTGATCAGACTGTTGAAATATTTATGGTTACTTACTGCATCTTTTTAGCATGTGGAGAGATATCCACACTCTTAGCTAAATTCAGAGATAGATACATAAATAAAACTCTTTCATTAAGAATTACCTCCTACATTTAATGAGCTAGTTAGCAACTCTTCCCTCCCACAGATGGCTTTTTGGTACTTTTGATGAGAAATTTATCTTTCACTGTATCAGATTTTAAAAATAATCAATAAAATGTATTTCTGTTCTACTACAGCAAAATATATTTATTTTTCATACTGTATGAACGTACAACTTTGGAAAAATACATGATGCAAACATATATACAACGTATATACAGCTTGTTACCGGCTCTTAAGACCAATGAAAAGGACAATGAATCACTGGCTGACAATGGCTATACTGCCTTAACAGATAATGTTTAAACACCTGAAATTGTTCTGAACAGGATTAGATGACATTATAGAAAGATTTTACTCCAATTAGATTACAACTCTAAATACAATAACTTCAGATTACTACAATAATAAGATTAATCTGTTTTGTGTGTAACTTGGGTGAAGCACTCAACCTCTGTTTGTCATCGTTCTTTATCTCTAAGCCTGGACTAGTATTTCTTTACTTTCTGAGCATGTCACAATTTATATTGAGGTGCTCTAAGGCTAAAGGTGCTGCAAGTGCCTAAAATAGGTTCTCTTTCTTCAGGAAAACAGTTACGTATTTTTCATTCCAAGATATCCCATTTTAGTGAAATACAGTACTAGGATGTTAATTTTTTTGTTAGAAAAATGTACATCTGAGTGCCACAAGGAAATTTTTGTGTTTTCCTTGTGATGTACATGGTGGTAGCAAACTAATGATTGGGTAGACTATGACACTGGGGCACACACAGGAGAGCTGGCTTCTCATCCTGGTCTAGCTTTCTGAGCGATCTCTGGGAAGCCATGCTCCTCTTAAAGCTTCATTTTCAACTTTGTTAAGCAGTCTTTCAGATAAAGTGATTGATTTAAAGAATAAAATATATCAAGTGTTTGTTTAGTTTGTTAGAAGAATTGGAAATACCTGCTACTTCCTCCACAGTCTCATCCTGGAATAACTTATTCATTATTCACAGAGTGTTATCATTTGAATACATCAATTCTTAAAAGAATGCGAGGAGATATATTGCTAAATTTTCTAACTGCTGCTTTCCAGAAAGCTTTGCTACAGAGTATTCCTCATTTATACAGAGGGCATGTTTTATTGATTAAAATACGCTTAAAGATGTATTACGTTGGGTTTATATAATGACAAAATTAAGCATGACTTTTTAGTAGAATTACTCCTCTTCCTGAATGTTAGGGATGGTTACAAAGCTATAACATAAACTGCTCCGCAAGGTTTTAGGGAAAGGTTGTGTACACAGTGGCAATTTTGGTATTATTATGGCAGTGCACTGAAAAAACATCAAACCCTTGGCTATACTTGAGTATATAGACTTAAAGCAGCAGTGGAAGTCTCAGCCCACTGGAGACTGGGCTTTCTGGAAACTTCACCCCTTCATCCTCAGAGTCTGCAACTGTGGGCAGCTGTGCATTTACTGTTTTTTCAGTCTATCCTGCCCTGCACAGCGCTGTGGATACGACCATGGGGGAACATAGCTTTGCATGCAGTGCTCCATGAGTTTACATAGCCTTAGAAAACAATCCTTCTCCAGYCTGAGTGCACTGTCCCAGTGCTTTGGCATCCATAGATAGTTTAGTGGATGCAGTTCTAAGAAGGTAGAAATTGTCCCACACTTTCCACTCAGCTTTTGGAATACACTGGTTATATTTTTCATTACCAGGCCAGATGATAAACTATGCATACTTCACCTCTTTAAGAACCTATTTCAGCCCTCAATTTCTGTAGATACTGTTGTGCACTATTTAACGTAATAGAAAAGAATAGATAGATGTATTAAAAAATCTAGTTATTTCACAATAGAACTGGGTCATAAATGTATTATGCTTTTTTATGATGGGTGTATTTTATGATGTGATAGGCAGTCATAAAATGTGCTTTAAAATATGAATTTATAACTGAAGTGCTAATCCTATTTCTTTTAGACAAATTATGCTTAAGAAAATATGTTATCAGTAAATGAATGCTCTAGATTTTTTGCACAAACTTTGTCATTGTCTGGACCACATTTTCATTCAAAATTCTTCTAATTGGGCCATCTTACCTCCTGCTTGCCATTGCTCAAATTGTAAATGGGTAGGAAAGCAATCAGATATTATCCTTGAAAGAAATGCAGCGATTGCTTAAATGAAAAGTGAAATTAGGAAAAACTTAAGTGCATTCTTAGCTGTCTTTTAATGCTGTCTTCTGAAGGGAAATAAGGAATAGCATCCTTATGTCAGCTTCTCAGCTTTTTGCAGACAGCTGCTCATGGCTGATATGGAATCTACAGCAGAAGTTCTATTTTTGTACTTGTTGGGTAACATACAGGGCAGGTTGTTAGGTTGATTTTGGCCTTGAGACTAGGAGCATATCAGGTACGTCTATGGTGGCTCCAGTTCATTAGGCTGCCTGACTAAATCAAGCAAAGCAAGTTAAACTCAAAGACCTGACAAGGATCAAAGGACTGTGGGAATGTGCAAGACTTATGTTTAGGGTGAAACACCGGAGGCAGTAAGAGGGTGAATTCAAGGTGGATTGGGGACAAAGAAATGTTGGAAGACAGAGGGAGAAGAGGGTAAAAGAGACTGAGTTGCATGTAAACAGGTGGCTGGTCAGTATGCTTCTGTCTGACTGAGGCTTGTGCTTGATCACTGTACTGTCACTCTGTCCTACACTCTGAATAAATCCTGTATCTGTGTGAGTGTGCTCTCTATTCTGAGCCTGTGTGTGAGCACAAACAAATGTGAAGCCAGACTAGCAGGTGAGTAGGGTAAGAGGTCTGAGTACCAGCAACTGGACTGAGAAAGCACGAGCTAAAGGTTTTGCTGGTTTTGGCCAGGGTAGAGTTAATTTTCTTCATAGTAGCTAGTATGGGGCTATGTTTTGGATTTGTGCTGAAAACAGTGTTGATAATACAGGGATGTTTTAGTTACTGCTGAGCAGTGCTTACACAAGGTCAAGGCCTTTTGTGCTTCTCACACCACCCCACCAGCGAGTAGGCTGGGGGTGCACAAGGAGTTGCGAGGGGACACAGCTGGGACAGCTGACCCCAACTGACCAAAGGGATATTCCATACCATATGACGTCATGCTCAGCAATAAAAGCTGGGGGGAGAAGAAGGAAGGGGGRGACGTTCGGAGTGATGGCATTTGTCTTCCCAAGTAGCCATTACGTGTGATGGAGCCCTGCTTTCCTGGAGATGGCTGAACACCTGCCTGCCGATGGGAAGCAGTGAATGAATTCCTTGTTTTGCTTTGCTTGCACGTGCAGCTTTTGCTTTGCCTATTACACTGTCTTTATCTCAACCCATGAGTTTTGTCACTTTTACTTTTCTGATTCTTTCCCCTATCCCACCCAGGGGGAGTGAACGAGCAGCTGTGTGGTGCTTAGTTGCCAGCTGGGGTTAAACCATGACAAGGGGTCTGGGGGTCTGGGAAGTCTGGATATTTTAATTGTCTGAAACCAGCTACAGATGGGCTCTGTGTGTGTGTGTGTGAACCCCAGTCCTCATCAGCCAGAGAGGAGGAAGACGATCAGGCCAGATGTGATGCTCACATTTATGTGAGCAGTTTGTGTTTATGTGGGTGTTGGTAAAGGCACTGCACTCTGTCTGTCTTGATCTGTGTGGTTGGCCATGTTAGTGCTGTGTGTGCCTGCCTGTGTGCCTGGCTACTGGACATGGCACTGGAGCATCCTCACATGCATGATGCCGGGACTGGAGAAATCCTCTTGGTCCTGAAGCCCACTACTTTCATCTACCTCTTAACATGGTTCATTTGACCATTTTACACCTTGTGAATTTACAAAGCCTCAGCTACCTAGAAAAGGTAGATAATATAATTTAGTCAGATAAGTCCTTTTCACCAGCCTGGTTCATGAGAACCTCATATCATTAAGTCCTACAATTACTAGTTGACAGGCAGTAAAGGCAACAATTTTTGCCCTGGTCTCCTTGGCAGCTCTTTGCAACTGTTGTGCATCTTGGCATGTCTGTGCAGGACCTTCTCTAGCAGAGTCAGTATCAGTATGTTTTGACTGTGCTGTTAGTGTCTCCATGTGTAAGTTTTAAGATCTTGTTTCCTAAACAATCTAATGTTTCTCAGATAGGCTGAGATGTCTACGGCCACCTTTATTAACTGAAGCCTTGTCTCTAATGGATTCAACTGACTGATTTTTCCAATGAATTATATATGGGCATAAAACCCCCATTTGAAATTCGCAGAAGATTCCACTTTTCAGTCACTGACACTGTCTAGTATATATAATAAGATATGATTTTGGCTTTAAATTATTCCAGCGTGAGGATATTTATGAGGTCTCTTCCTCCTTCCTTGCATGAGGCATACTTTACCTAAATGGGAACAGTGATGCAGTCACTGTCCTTCATCAGGCTGCATATTGTCATGAATCTTAGAAGCCTGAGAATTTTCCATAAAACTGTAGTTGAATTTGGTACATTACTTGAAAAATATTTGAATACGCACAAATACACAGAGATAACACGCTCACATAAGTCTCAGTTCCTGAGGAAATCAGGGTAAAATGGCTTCATGGGACATTCTCATTTCTACTCCTTCCCTGTTATTTGCTTCCTATCAACAGAATCAACTTTTAGGCATAAGGCTGGAATAGCCCCTGCAGAATAGCTCCAAGGTAGTTTTTCTTTCATGTTTTCCCCCATAAGAGGCATGTCCCAAGCCCTTGTCTGCTACTTTGCATTTCCACAAGGAGCTCATTACACACCACACTGGGGAAAGCTTTCAAGATTTACTTTAAAATTTTTTATTTATCCATGGTTGTGGTTTTTTTTCTGAATTCACAGGTTGACTTTAAGCATTTCAGTCAAACTCTTTAGATTTGAGTGCTGAAATTCCAACACTTTGATATAAGTGGCCTTACTTTCTGAGCTAATGAGTTCCCACTGAAGTCAGTGGAAACTCTTGTTACTCACTGCTTCTAAAAACCTACTGCTTTAATACAAGTGTTTAAATTAGGATCAGAGGAAGGATTCTTAAAAGTACCTAAGGGACAAAGTAAAAAACCCATTGAAAGTTACTGAACCTGGTAAGCTTAAGCAATTTAGTTTCCTTTGAAATTCCCACTTTCAGTAATCTAAAATTAGAGCCACGCTTTTTAAAGCGAGGCATCTGCCATTTCAAGATTTTGGAACGAATTTCTTCCCACCTAAAGTAACATGATAAAATAGAGGCAGGAAAAGGATAAAATGAAAATAAATACTATGATGATGAGGAAATACATAAACATTTAGACAGGAAACTATTACAAAACTAATTTGCTTTGCAGGTACTGATAGCAATGAAAAACTGAGCTCTACTTAAGTAAATTCCATATGGAATTTTAATATTCTAAACAGCTTTTAACCCTCCTAAGTCTGAGGAGAGAATTTAGCCCATGTCTACACATTTCTGAGAGGATTCTGTAACCTCTATACAAAGCTCCTATATTTGGGGTTAGTGTCATCACCACTGTTCTTAAAAAAAGTGATTACAGCTTTATTTTGAAAGGTACCTGATCCTATCAGAGTGAATCAGGGCCTATCTGAGATCAGGGTCCCTCAGAACGCGTAGGGGTCATTCCTCCTAATTCCTGTGCCTTGTTAAGGCAGTAGATAGTCACAGCACTGTTTAAACATCGTATTTCTGGGCTTGTGCAGAAAGTTAGTACTGTAGGGAATTTTTAAAGGGTTCATTAGCAATGGTATTCAAATTTGTATCAAGTGAAGTGGTAGCTGAATAGCAGAAGCACAGGTAAGACTAGATGCAGAGGAAAAAGGAAAGGGCAAAAAGAAAGGACTGAATCATAAGTATGTTATTGGGCACTTCAATTCTGCTCAAATTCTTCTTTATTTATTTATATCTTATCCCTATACTGCTTCCACCTGTTTCTTTAAGGATGGATTTAGTGGTCTTTGTTTCAGAGAACAAATGATTCAAAAGCTTGTTAATATTTAACAGAAATTTTGTCTCAATGATAATAATTCCAGCCTAGCCCACTAACAGTAATTAAAAGCCCTCTCTTTACAGGGGCTGGCTGTGTAAAAATTACTTGCAGTACTAGCACATTTTCTATCCAGACTTACCACAGTTTGCAAATTATTAACAGCATTAAAAAAGCAGCCAAGAAGTGAACAGGGACAGAATTCAAACAACCCTTTCTCCTTCCTTGATTTGGCTTAGGCATGCAGTTATAGTGAATATGCTTGTATTACTACCAGCTATTCTGTGACAGAAGCTTCCATTTTCTAAGGCTGTTAACAGGAGAATTTCCAAGTACAGCCAGTTCATATAATAATTTTTTWAAAAAAAAAAAGAAAAGAAAAAAGAAAACATACTAAAAAACCTTAGGACTCTCTGGCAAATAGAGTGGTTAGAGTAATTTACTATTCTGTGATGTTCAACAGCTGCATCGCATAAAGCATTCCTCATCCCACTGGCAGAGGAATAACCACAGGAAGTTGTTCAATCAAGGAAGGTCATTCTCACCTTCCAGGAACGTGTTCTGCGAAATTGCTAGTGGTAGTGACCGGCCCTAAATGAAACCTCTGTATCAGCCTTAAGACATTTTGTAATTTGTTAAAGATAACATTTTTCAAATGACTGAATTTTAAGTTTAATAAAGTTTTAAATACTCCCAGTAACTGCTGCTATGTGTGCAACAGTCTTCTGGGGGGAAAAAAAAAAAAAAAAGAAAAAGATAAAAATAGTATTAAATTTGCAAGGCATAAAATGCGTGCATAAAATGATTAGAAAAATCCCACTCTTCTGAATGCATGTGTGTGCGCAAATATTGTACACAAATTCTTCTGTATTCACAGAGCATTACCAGTCCCTACCTGACAAGTGAATATTGATGTGTTCATTCTCATTCTGAATAAGTACTTTGGAAAATAAAATTTCATTTTGCCAGAAACAAAGGACACTCTTGTGACAGGTGCTCTCAGAATGTGATGAGACAGGTCATGCAAGTGTGGCCTGATTGTCATGATAAATTTAGGGTGGGGTAGCTGAGAGAGCAGACCATAGCACTCAGTGACATAAAATCTAACATTTATGGGTATAGTGGGTGGATAGTGATTTCTAGTCAAAGATTTATGTTCTACAACACAAACACACTTCTGCAAGCTGTTGGGCACCTCTGGATGCGTTCCCACTGTTTATCCATTTATTGCTTTTTAACTTTGATTGTCTTTATAAAAAGTCAATGGCCTCACTAGTCCAAAGCAACCCTACACCAATCTCTTTGACCTTCTCCATATCTAAAGCCAATTGGGGGTTATTACCTGGGTTGCTATCCCCTTCTGGCCTCCTGCCCCAAATATGTTGCAAGGATAAAAAGTTAAGGGTGCCTCTGGGCTTCATTGTTTCCTTCCTGAGTGCCAATAATTATAATGGGACAGATGTAGTCCAGATCTTTTGGGCAAATCTTCCATATAACTATTACCTGTTCTGCTTTGTTATTCCAGCATCAGATAGAGTTGGGCAGATATAGTCCAGGTCTCGTTTATTCTGAGCAGTGCTTTTTTGTAGGCTTCACCTTGTGACACCATAGGCTAGAAGTTCCCTGGTTGGCTACTCATGGCAGAAGTGCCCCACTCTCATTCCTGGGGGACAAAAGTAACCCCTAACCTTACTAGATGAGGCGCTGCACAACAATACCTGTTTGCGATTGGACATGAGCAGGGTATAATTTCCTTATTTGCTCCTGTATATCAGTACCTGTACAAGCATGATTGTGATTCAGAAAGAAATTAACACTTTTCCAAGATGCTGAGTTGATTTAGGCTGTAAGCATTTTAAAACCATAGGTTAGCGTAGAAGGTTTTTTCAGTTTAGCTCAAAAACATAAATGGAAAAGGTGAGGGACCAGTACTCATCCACTGCGTAAGAGTGACTTGGCTAAAACGTAAATGAAAAAGAGTTTGACTTCAATTCCCTCTTAGCTCAAGGTGCGTCATATCCAATCCAGTCTTTTGCATGGAAGTCTTCGCATGCCCATCTGTTGTGGTTTAACCTGGCAGGCAGCCAAACACCACACAACCGCTTACTCACTCCCCCCTCCCCTCAGTGGGATGCGGGAGAGAATCAGGAAAAAAAAAGTAAAATTTGTGGATTGAGATGAAGACAGTTTAATAAAACAGAAAAGGAAGGGAAAATAATGATAATAATAATAATAATAATAATGATAGAATATACARAATGAGTGATGCACAATGCAATTGCTCACCACCCGCTGAGCAATACCCAAGCAGCGATCGCTACTTCCTGGACCACGYCTYCYATTWATATAYYGAGCATGAYGTCACATGGTATGGAATACCCCGTTGGCCAGTTGGGCTAGCTGTCCTGGCTATGCTCCCTCCCAGCTTCTTGTGCACCTGGCAGAGCATAGGAGTCTGAAAAGTCCTTGACTAGTAGACTACTTAGCAACAACTAAAAACATCAGTGTGTTATCAACATTCTTTTCATACTAAATCCAAAACACAGCACTAGGAAGAAAATTAACCCTATCCCAGCCAGAACCAGGACAGTATCCACCCCTTATTCTATACCATCTATGTCATGCCTAGATTTCACATTTTCCAATACAGTCTAATTAATCACCACCACTTCGCTTATCTTTTGTGAGAGAGA